>JAXRKP010000665.1:50000-157500 GCA_037039925.1 Doris montereyensis | reverse complement strand
CATGATGAAGAACAAGTGAGCCATCGACAATGAAAATGACTTCAAATATTACCAGAGATATGTCGACAATGAAAATAACTACGTATGGCCAAAGATATAATTTTATTAGTAACATTCTTGACAAGATCTGTAGGACACACCTTTTTTCAGGACTCTGAAAATCTGACAAGTTAAACACACCTTTGGTCTCAAAGTATAAATAGCCTAAAATACTAGTTGTTTGTAATTTGCTCTAAAAAGGTCGAAGCCTAAAATTAATGAAAATTTAAAGAAAATCAACAAAAAGAAAACCCAGAAGAAAATAAAAGAAATAAAGTTAAATGAATAGTTTTCCCAAGTTTCTTAATAAGCATTTACAAACCGTTATTAAAAAAGAAAATGCAGGAGAGTTCCTCCGTGACAATGGTAAACAATGCATTTCACCATGATGGCATTTCTAACACAGATTATTAAAGAGTGATATAAGTGTCAACAGTAGACCCAACATGTTATAAATTATGATGATAACATGGATATTCAAAGGCGGACAAAGAGGACATTTATATGAATATCAAACAATGTACCACACTGTTAAATGAATAACAAAAAAGAAAATATTACCACAATAATAACAAAGTTCAATAATAATAAAAAATCAATGTCATTACATGTTTAATTCACCCACTGATTTATTCATCAATAAAAATTCATTTTCAAGAAAGTAATTTCTTATGTACACACATTTTATATGTATATATATTTAACGTATACAGAGCTTGAAAAAGATAAAGAAATTGTGAATACATTTACATATCTTTATCTGCTTGCCTCTATCACTAGTACATACCACTATGCGGTAAAATCTTTACCAAGAATAGAGCCATGATCCATAAATACCATGATTTAAAATGGGTTACGAATCCAAAATGTTAATATCCCCTTGCCAAAACCATCCATGGGTAACAGTGACCAACCTACATATCATCACGCACTCAAAGTATGACAACCGCTTTCTATATTGAACAACATGCCTTGAAACCTTTTCTTATGCTCTTAAATTTGTTAACTTTGAGGTTAGTCTTATGACTTTAACAAACACGCTTGGGATTTTCAAATGATGTTTCTCATTATTCCTTTGGCTCGAGAGGAAAATCATGAAACTTTCGATAACTTAATCACAAATGGAAAGATTTAACACGACTGAGACAGTAAACATCACCGCCACACAACAAAGACGATCGCCAAGTCTTTATTTCTGAGATGGGGATGCAAAAATCAAAAACATTTTATAGAGTAAGTAAAGTTGCTTCAAGGCCATTGCAGCCCATTGAGCCGGAGCGTATCCCAGTTTCTATAGCATGAAGTGGAAGTGAGGTTAATAATCACCTCTGGAAAGGATGCTAGTCTGATGCATGTTTTTACTCTCAAGCTAGTGTTTGTACCCATTTGCACCAGAGAAGGGAAAATGTGTGTTACGTGTCTTTTCCCAGGGAACAGGGACCTAACTATTAGGACACCGACAGAACATGTAATAAACTAGGGGTGATATGTAATTTATGACTCTCAAGTGCATCTGAACACCTGATATAATAATTACTGCAATTTTTTTATTATTATCAAAAGCATCTGATTGAACGTATACTACTCTGTGTTTATGCCTATGATGAACAAAATAATTAAGAAAACTAGGAGTTACAGTATTAAAAATCAATGAAAACTGGAGTGTGTCTAACGATGTCTATTGAAGGAGTGCAATCATGCAAATAAAGGACACATTGCTACTTGGATAAAAACCCATAACTACATTATAAATATCTATGACAGATGTTGATTTTCAACATGTCTCTAATCTTGACCTTTCATTGTCGCTTCCTCAAACATTACACAAAGAACAATAGATGAAGGAGAACAATTGCATAAATGCGTAGCGCCACATGAAAGCCCAGGATGTAATACATTGGAAATTCTTGACCCAGCAGTTTTGACTTTTGAGACGTCATGTACAATTGTGTCAGAGGTTTCAAACCTTTTTGTTTTACTTGAATCATAGACAGGTTCAATACTTACTCTAGAGATGAAAGTTTAATGTAACTGAAAGGCCTGACATACGAGAGACACACCTATAGATACATAAAAACTAGACAAGGCAACCCTTCCCCCTGAACTTAATAAACCCCTGAACAACATGCCCTGTCCCACTTCTCCCAAGAAAGCAACTTGGACTATTCCAAAATTTACATTCACCATATGCGGTGATCTCAATGTGACTTAGGAAGAGCAAGATGTAGGACCTACCAGGAGCGTCCACCCCAAGAACACAGCGACCATTATATATTAATGTTAATATTCACTTGACAACAAACCCTGACGATTGGCCTTGCGCTCATGACAATATTTTGACACAGCATGCGACATAGTGAGTTAAGTAAACCAAAACAAATTAAAAGAGGGAGTTAGAAGTTAAAGGCTGACACTAAGTTGTCTCCTCTGAAGTGACTTGTGTGATGATAAAGTCTGATATAATAATAACAACGTGTAATATCATAGATGATATGGACATAATGTATAATATACACATAACAAGTGTCACAGCTGAATGTAATGAGGCTGATATCAAAGTGTATTGACATTGTAATGCACAAACCAGGTGAAGCGATAACAACATTTCAAGGTGAAGATTAATCACTAGAGTCTTTCCCTCAGATAACACTCACATCACTGTTGCTAGATGCTCCAAAAGACTTCTTTGTTCATCCCAATATATGTAACAGTAACACACAACCATAGATTAAATAACAGGCACATTATTCAGTCACAACCACCCTTCTCTCATCACTGTAATACTGAGACACACAAATAACCCCCCCCCCAATACCGGCTACTGCACCAATAAACAATTCCATTACTTTCCAAACATCAATAAAGACATGGATGGCCTAAATAATACACGCTAGGCACAATTTACCAAACCCTCCTGAACATTTCTTATGATGAATTGATTACATGTATTTGGTCTCAGACCTAGATCTATACTGATTTGTAGTTTTAGCATGCTGAATGCATGCATTTTATCACCAGTCAACGTAATGAATAATAAAGGCTTGTGGTGAAGCACACGGTTGTCAAATTTATCCCTTTCTTCACACACATATGTATATAGTGTTTATCTGTTATAAATGTTGACTTTCATCGAATCAAAGAAATATGAGATAAATGTGAAGCGTGAGCATGATAGGATTTAATGAACAAAACACTTGAGTAAACCTGCATAGAACTGCAGAGATAGGAAACCTAACCGCGACACCCATTGAACAGATAACATTTTGCCACTCCAAGTTTACGGTTCATAAAACCATAATAACAAAGGGAACCTACCAGCAGTAAAGCTTGAGCAGAAATTTTCTGGCATAACCAGTGATTTGTGTACACGATAGCAAAAAATCACCCATAACCCAATCAACTGTATGAATTTATTTACCCATTTATAATCAATGATACACAGTGATGAAAGAAAGAGAAATTTAAAAATGACAGGAATTTTTTAGATCATGAAAAGACCCTTACTTCTGCCAGTTGCCAGTTTAGATTAATAGGATTGGCATGTCTAAAAACGTGGTGCCTACGAAGTCTCTGATGTAATGTGTGACACGTCATGTGTGGAAGATACAGTAATAACACATGTCTGTGAGGTGTTATTGTGAGTTTTGAACTCACTAGCAGCAAGTAAGACTGGAAAGATGTAATGAGCAATGTTAACAGAAGTATTGAAAGGAAAACAACAACTTGCGTTTCTAATTCACTGATAAGATTGTGGTTCTGGACAAACACCTTATTTTTCAATACCTACACATATGATGGGAAAAACCTTCAGTGATGTGAGTATATATAGATCATTTTTTTTAATTTGAAGAAGGTGCAATATCTAATATGTGGGTATATACATATATAAACATATATCTCTGCTCACAGATTTACTTGGGTGAGTAATAAGAACTACAAATCATCTTACATTCAATTTAAAATAAACAGGAAAAAAAAGAGAGCATGAAAATGAAAAAAAAATTTCTTACGATGTTCTAATGAACAAAAAGATCAGTTCATTAATAGAAGAACAGATTGAAAATAAAAAGATTCGACATGCCTCCATAAACCTCTTGTTTCACACTTTCAGTTTCGTCAGCTAATTTATTTCAAAGCACTTTGTAGACAAGGACGGAGTACAGCCTGCCAAACATGAGAGCAGGCAAATTAATGATCCCTTAAGGAGCGTGACAAAACGTAAAAATAAATGAGACCAATCTCACACCATCAGACTCAAGACTGAGAGTTTCATTTGACCTCAGAGATAATATGGAAATCATGAAGTCATGAGACACAGAGACCCTGTCCAGTCTGAAGCCGCGAGGAAGCGGCTTATTGCAATAATCACATACATAGCGCAGAAACCTATGACTAACACAGTATGCAACTACCTTGACACATAGCAAAGTCCAAAGATTCAGCTCACCATGTTTCGATGCCATAAATACCTTTTTACATACACACAATATAAACTAAAAAAAAAAAAATCAGAAACATAACAATAAGAGATTAAACCAAAGCAGATGGTTTAGGTATGTAAACAGAATGAATGATAATAGAGCTGCTAAATCAGTATACAATGCTAAAACCCAAGGTAAAAGACCAAAAAGCAGACCTCGAAGAAAGTGGGAAGAATTTATTAAAGAGTCCCTAAAGCAAATAAATTTAACATTCACAGAAGGAAAAAGAAAACATCGGGACAGGGTAGCCTGGAGCAAGATCATTTCCGACATCTTAACACCTGAAGGTAGAATGTGAACTGATAAAGGAAGAAAAAAGAAAGAAGTAATATGAAGATCATCAACTTTGTATGTTATTCATGAGGTAGGTAATCCATTCCGCATATGAAAGCACTTTTCTCTAGATTTAATTCCTTAAATTTTCATAAGGAAAGGAGATTCCCGAATCTAAATTTGATTTGATCACTAAAACAGACACGTTTTATTTTAAACTCAACAAAAAAAAGCAGGAAAGATTCACGTGAATCTTATCATACATTTCGAGACAAAGGAATAACGTTTAGATGATCTAATCAAAGATGGAATTGCAACGGGTTTAATGTTGTGATTTTTTTAAAGCATATTATGCAAAAATCATCTCATCATAGACAAAATAATGCCAATCCTCAGTGACTTGTGACTGTTTTGAGTCTTTTGCCTCAATGTTTTGTAACTTGAGACAGGTATAAAGGGAGAAGGACTTAACCACCGAACAGTAGAGATTGCCGCAAGTGATTATGACAACTGTGGAAATGCGAAAATGTGCTTTTCCTCAACAGTTGATTTGATTTTAAAACGCAACAACAAAGAACCCCCACAATTACAATTTCATGCTAGAAATACAGCATTTAAAAGGAAACTGGGGAGATACTTTCATCAAGAACATGCGTCGTCTACCATCACATATTAACATCTTCTCACATCGTATTATTAAGTATAGCAAGACTTATCACAGTGACAAACAAAATAAGGAACTGTGATAAAAAGATTTTAAATAAGATCCACCTCAAAGCAATCACATGTAGCATACTTCATACAAAGCAATGGAATAATGACGTTGCCGATTGGACAAAAGCAGTGATGTGTTGTATGGCTGAACTGGTTGGCAAAAAAAAAACCTGAAGCAACATTTGCAAGGAGTGGAGGGAGTGGAATGAAAAATAGAGCTAACACAAATACAATAAAAATACTATGATGAACATTTTCATCATGCATCAATGCATTCTCTTCACGGGTAAGCAAAGATAAGTCATAAATTATAATCTTGGTCAAATTTGAAACCTAAAAGTACATTACCCCCACATTGTTCCACACAGAATCCTTTGCTTATAAATTTATTCATCTCTTCATGTATATTATATATATATATATATATGTCTATGAGAATCCAGGAATGGGAACATAGACAGTGTCATCTAATCCATCTTTATGTTAACGTAGATGTAGCGTACAAACTTGAGGGAAGCAAAGAAGGAGACAGTTGCCAGCATGAGGAAAAATACGTAACAGGTCAAAGCTGTGTAGCCGAGGAATTCCAACGTTTGAAGCAGGCCGGACATGTTTGATCGTTTGTAGTAGTAGAACAAGGCGTAGAGAAAGACAAAGAACCCTGTAGACCTGTGTGTTTTATGAGAAGAAAGGAGATTACAAATTAGACATGAAATACACGATAGATAAATGTCAAAAACTGATTTGAATAAACAATGAAAACTTTTAGGACTAACTTAATAACAAAATAAATTATGAATAAAATCAGTAACAATCAAACACAGCCATAAAATGTTGAGCATTGCATAACAATGCTTAATATATCAAAAGGAACAATGAGTAACAGGCGATCAATATACAGTTATCAGAGATAAGGGCTTGAACATCTACGTTTGAAAACAAAAATAAAGCAGACACATCCAAATCATACCAACTTGTTCATTTACATTGTGCTACGGACAATTTTGTTCTGAGACGGTCACATTATAGAGAAGTCTTTAGTTGTATAATTAAATCATTGATTCTAAAGACTAATCCTAATACTTTTACCTACCCTGCACTGAAAATTGACCTCCACCACCATCGGTAGTCTTCGGCTGATAGCTGGAAATAGGTCAAGGCTATGGAAATGCAGGCCGTCACACTGAGCAGAATGGCATACACGATGAAAAGTATACCAAAGAGGGTGTATTGCTCCTTCCCACAATGTGGCAAAGATGTAGTAAAGCTCAACAGATATGGCACTGTTGAATGTAAGACATTTAAAGATTAAAATAATCACCAGGATATCAGTAGGGATGTGCTATCTGTTATCTTTTAAAATATAAAAAAGTATTAACCCAATGTTTTTCAATGCGCCCGCTCGCGGCCGCTAAAATTCTACCCCCATCTTCCAATGCGGCCGAGTACGTCCGCTCCGATAACGAAAGTACCTAGTCATAGTGACTCATAGTAGAGCTCATTTATTGTTGAAAAACATCGCCAGTGCTTTCTCCTATCGCTTTCCAGAAGTAGAGATTAAATATGACCGGAAGATACCGTTTACCGGATCTAAAAATCTTAACTAGTCCCTGAGCAGTGATTTTTACAAGAAAAGCGAAATTCCATGTGTGTTTACAACAAATATATTCAACCCGATTTGACAATGGCTTTCAATTTCTTGAATTCCTTGTTGAATGATGGCAATTTAGATGAGACAGAGGAAGATAATGTTCACTCTGGTGATGAATCAGACATCGATATTGAGTTTGAAACTCCAGATCTAGATTTAGATCGAGAAACAGAGATTAGGCCTGACGATGATCGAGAGACCGACCCGACTACGTTGACGTGGTCTGAACAGTTGAACGATGTTAGTGTGGAAGAATTTTCTGAGTTTTCTGGCAGTGTGATAGAGATTGAGGACACAACTCGTCCTATAGATATTTTTTACCAATATTTCCTCCATATGTGTATGAAATGATTGCTGAGCAAACAAACCTATATGCAAGACATGTGTCAGGATAGGACTGGGAGAGTTGACAAACTGTGGAAACCATGCACCCGCCAAGATATACAGAAGTACATGTATATCAATATCATGTTTGGCATCCACTCAATGCCAGACATAAACCTGTACTGGTCTTCGGACAAAAAATATCGTGTTCCTGCCATTGCAGATGTACTCGGCGGGAAAATGAGGTACATGAAAATCAACCAGTATTTTCATGTCGCCGACTCGACAAATTGAATCCCACGAGGCACCGACGGCTATGATCCCCTCTTCAAGGTCAGGCCTGTTGTCGACGTTGTGAGGGCAAAATGCAAGGACCTCTACAAACCCTCACGTGAAGTGAGCATCGATGAGGCTATGGTTGCCTTCAACGGGAGACTGATGTGGAAGCAATATCTCCCGAGCAAGCCCAGCAAATACGGGATAAAGATCTGGTGTGCCGCAGAATCCAAAACTGATTACATGCTCAACTTTACTGTGTATACAGGCAAACAGGATGGTGTGAGGAATGGATTAGGGCATCATGTGGTGATGAATGTTGGTGTGGATTATTTGAACCAGTATCGTGTGTTTTATTTTGATAATTTCTTTACTTCTGTTCAACTGGCTGAGGACCATCTCGAAATGAACACTTACTGCTGTGGAACAATTCGCAAAAACCGAAACGGCTGGCCACTAAAACTTGAGAAAACAAAGAAGGGCTTACACTAAAATCCGCCAGAAAGGCAACATGGTGGCAACGAGTTGGTTCGATAAACGTGAATTAAATATTTTATCGACCAACTCAAATGCAACAACAATAATTGTTACTCGTTCTTCGAGGCAGGGACGAGTGAATGTCGAAATCCCGACTGCCGTCACTAACTACAACGACAACATGGGAGGAGTGGATATCGCAGATCAGTACCGTCCCTACAACCAAATCGGGAGAGCTTCTCGGAAGTGGTGGCGGTACGTATTCTGGTTCCTGATCCAGACAGCCTTGGTCAATTCGTACACTGCCATAAAATAAGTTTTTTCCGAATCGCCCGAGAGATCTCCTGTCTCTCGACATCTTTTATTTTGGATGAGTGTCATTGATGATCTTCTCATCCGAGCGGGATCCGCAAATGCAATTCCCGAGCCATAGCAGAAACTCCATCTGTGCATTCAAGCACTGTGCCACAAGACAAACACAAAAGTGTGAGATTGCCAGGGCGCAAGAAACGCTGCTACCAGTACGCAGCCGACAAAAAGAAAACGCAAAAAACAGAACATATGAAACTGTCTATGGATGTACTGTTTGCGGTGTTCATCTGTGTGAAGGAGTTTGCTTTACAAAATTTCATAAATTGTTTTTAGATAGTGTTTATTTCTTTGAATTGGAGACTTGCAGTGACTTTCACGGCAAGGAAATGGGATTTTTTTGACTTTTTCAAACTTAAATAATTTCTATTTACTCATTCATCCTTGATAAAGGCATATATATTATAATAAAGTTAAAGAATAATCATTTCTTGATCTATTAGTATTTTTTAAAAATTAGTATCATTAACAATTTTGGCCTTACAGGGTTTTTTGTAACACTATGACATATTTCCAGAAGAGTTATTTTCCTTGGCTTGGAAAATGGGAATTAATTGACCTGGTTTCAATTGAGAAGCATTGGGTTAAACAAAGCTAAAATAATCAACGAAAAAAGAAGATGAAAAGACAAAGTAACCCTTGGATGTAGAGGCCAGAACAATTGATTTCAATCTAGTAAATACTACTATTCAATATCATGATACAGGTATTCTAGTCTTACAATGGATGCCAGGTAAGGGATTTGCACTATGACAAACACTATTGGTACAAAAGATGCATTTTAAGGTTGTTAGCAGTCCAGGAAAACATCAGCCTGTACTGCGACAACTTTATGTAGGAAAGAAGGAGTTCCTTGCTCCAAACATAGCAATAACTCGTCAGATTAACTCTAACTAACATACTTTCAAAGCAATAGCAGTGGCTATATCATTCATGACAATGGTATAGATGTCTTGTCCTAATCAAGCCTTGAACATGCTCCTTCTACAGTACACATCTTGCAGAATCAATCATCTTAAAATGGTCACCTCTAAAAAGGCTAGCATCATTAGTGGTACACATAAAAAAATCATTTTCACTTTACACTCATGGAAAAATTATTGTATCAATGTTTTTCTCTTCAAACATCTATACCATTACCATTTACCAACTGTAAAATGTATGACAACAAAAAAGGGGAGACTAGTAGGTCACCTGAAAGGCAAAAAACCTCCAATAGCATAATGAGCCAAAGCAGATCTGTACAAAGGCACACTTGGAATTTCCCTGGCAATGTTCTTGGTTCGGCAAGGGGCATCAAAAGTGCCAGCCCAGTTTTTGCCAAAGATACCTCCTAAGACAGTCAGAGGATAACCAACTGCATGGAGAGTAAAATAAAATTGAATGACTGGCATAGATATCCTGTGTTCAAAGACATTAAACTGAATGATTTGTATGAATAGATTAAAAAATAATAAAAAATAAGAAGAAGAAAGAAAACAGAAAAGAAAACAAAATTCTACATCAATTGTTAGGAAAGTTAAATATTACAAAATCTTTTAAATCCAAGCATTCAGATCAAAGCTAGACATTTTTGTTTGTTTCTGAAAAGAAGTTGCCGCATACAAAGCAATTATTGTATAAATTTGAGAACATAAGAAATAATTAATCACATTTCTTTTCATAAAAGTTACAAATACAGGTAAATGAGAATAGCAAAGCTTACTAAATAGCCACAGAGCCATCAAAAGGACCACAGTGGTCCATGGCAGGGCCCTTGTGGTCCCATAGGCCCATGCCACGCTATTGATCACTGCCCACACAAAGAAGAATGGACCTGCAATGAATGAAAACGTTACATAAATATTTGGAGTTATTGAAACATCTCCCTTGTTGTCTTTGTCAAAGCTTTTATAAAAGAAATTACTTACTGAAAAGAGTGAAGCACTTTAAAGCTATTTACAATATACAGAATTTTAAGCCTTAAATGAATGTAAAACTGGGCAAAGAACAAAGAACTACTGTCAATTTATGTTCCTGTTTCCCTTTGAAAGTGAGGGAAAAAGTAAATTTGAATAGTGTCACATTAAGAAACTGACTTTACTGACTCATCAGATGCATTTAACGGGTACAATATATTATGATGCAGGGCAAATGAAAACAAAATCGGGAAGTCTCTGAAATATGAAACTTTCAGATATCGAACACCTCCTGTACCGTATTTAATCTCACACTTACAATAACAGCACCATGCAATGCCATCTTTCTCAACCTTCCTGATTTAACTAAAAAGGAATTCATCATTACAATCTTAAGTTGACAGCCAGAATTTGTTCTTAGACATAGAACTTAGATCTAGATCAATCACATCTACTGGTGAATCCCAATCATTAAACCTAAACTTTTGACAGGCCATCCCCAATTTGTAAAATTGTTTAGATCTACATTCTGGAGATAGGTTACCTTTAACCTAGATCTAGAGTTAGTTGTTTTGATGATTTCCTTATTATTATAACAATTATAGCAAAATTCTAAATCAATTCTGATTCTATTAACTAAGCTACCATGTAGATCAAGAATCTTAACTTCAGCTCTACTAAAGTTTTCAATTCTAGACCTAGTAATCTAAATCTAGTCTCATAGTTTCTAGGCCTCTAGATATAAGATAACAATTAGACTTAGATCTAGATATACCTTATATAGATCTTACTAGATTGAATATAGATCTATCGTAAAATAGCCTGTCTGTCTAGACTCTAAATCTAGAAGAATCTAAATCTAGACGAGAAGAATCTAGATTTCAGGGGTCATAGTGCTCAGGACTTTAAATTTTCTAGGAGATTCTATGTTTTCTAGGAGATTTTCTAAAAATTTTAGGTTTTCTCGACGGTAATCGTAAAGTTTAGTTAGTATCAAGAACAGTTTTATCATAACATTTTAAGTTAATGACAAATTATATGTGTTACTAATACGAAGGAGCCACAGTGGAATGAAGTCAAAGGCGAAATATGACAATAAGTGACAACTCCACTAATAAAGACAGAACAAACACGTGACATTTCGGGTATAACCCTTCGTCAGACAACAAACGAGAAATATCTAGAATCTAGATCTAAGTACTAACTCAGGCATCACACAATGTGATGTCAGAAGAAAAACATAAAGGAGAAAGAAAGAAAGAAAAAGACAGTGATAATAAGAAACGTTTATGAGTAAATCCGTCTCCTTTAGAATCCATTCTCTATAATTTGGGTTATGCACTCATTGATCTTGAAATCTGCATCTGTATTTCGATGCCATGTCGGCAAATAAAAACACGATGAGATGTCGATTTTAAAATCCAAGCAGAATGAAGAGTGTCACTAAAGTAGATCTATCACGGATAACGACGTAGCTTTGAATGGAAAACAAAGACTAGAATGCCGCAGTAATTTGGATTCACTTGAAGTTGAAGAGTTCCTATAAGGTCTGATAACGCTGAACTACGATTTAAAACAGTCTCGCAGTTAATCGTAGTCAGCTAGACTAGACTCGTAAACAAAATGGTCGCCAAAACGAAAGTGGACTCGCGAATCTACTCGCTAATAGAATATCCCAAGCAATTATTTGGAACCGGTCTGACGGCCCTCAGCTCGAAATATTTAGATTTTAGGAGACACTGAAAATATTTAGGAAATTTTAAGAGATTCTAGGGAGATTTTTTTCTCTCTAGGAGATTCTAGGGTGCTATGACCCTGATCTAGATCAACAACGTGCGTGCTTATTTTCATGATCTCTCTATCCGACTAGAATCTAGATCTCAAATTCACTAGAACGCAAAGCAAGGAGGGAGGGAGGGAGGGAGGGAGGGAGGGGGAGAGAGAGAGAGAGAGAGAGAGAGAGAGAGAGAGAGAGAGAGAGAGAGAGAGAGAGAGAGAGAGAGAGAGAGAGAGAGAGAGAGAGAGTGAGAGAGAGAGAGTGTGTGTGTGTGAGATAAACTCAGAGTTGATGGGAGACAATGCAGGCATCCGCTCGTTACCTGCAAATAGAGCCGATGTAAGGTTGATGTTCCACACCCAGTTGTCTCCACCCATTTTCTTGAACATGTTGGCGGCGACATAGCCGCTGATGCCTGGGAACAAAATCGATCAACCAATGAAACACAAAATTTCCAGGAGGATGTTACCATATTATAAATTAAATGAATGAGGAAAAAAAATATTCCATAATGTGTTTTCATGAGAAATAATTTCCATGTTGCTATTCAAGGCTCACTTTCTTTCTTTCTTTCTTTATCAGCTCCCATTCTACATTCCGGTGTATGGGTTTAGATGGCCGAAACGATCTTTCTCCAGGCTGCCCTGTCCTGACATTTTTTGTTTTCTTCCATGAAAGTTAAATTTCTTTTGCGTTAATGCCTCTTTTAAATCTTCTTCAGCTGCCTGTACTCAACTGTATTCCCTACTGTCTAAGGTCCAGGTTTCACTGCCATAGAGGAGAGTAGGACAATAAACTGTGTTGTATACTGCCATTTTGGTTTTCGTTGACAATTCTTGTTGTAACTACAAATGCCTTTCCTAGATGGTTATATATTGCACCTGCCTTTTGGATTCTCTGGCTGATTTCTTCTCTTAGTTTTGCCTCTGAGAATCATTACTCATAGGTAATTGTAGCTGTGGACTTGTTCTAAATTCTCCCTGCTCAATTTAAGATTTTGTGTTTTAGCATCCCTAATTACTAGCATTGTTTTGGTTTTCCTTGCATTTGTTCTCATTCCTTTTTTATTTAGTTCATTGTTCATAATGTTGATCGACTGAAGGTCACTTTCTGATTTTCTCTATAGTTTGAGCATTCCATAGTCGATCCTTATTTATGTATTGGTATTACTGTTCCTTTTTCCAGTCGTCTGGCCCCTGTTTAGCCCATGCTTGTTGGCATATTTGGATTCTCTGGCTGATTTCTTTTCTTAGTTTTCCCTCTGAGTTAATCATTACTTCTTGGCAATTGAAGCTTTGAACTTGTTCTAAATTCTTCCTGCCCAATTCAAGATGATGTGTTTTAGCTACCCTAGTTACTAGCATTGTTTTGGTTTTCTTTGCATTTACTCTCATTCCTCTTTTATATAATTCATTATTCAAGGCTCACACTATTTTAAATCTCAGTAATTTTGCATGTGATAGAACACATCTGTTAAATGTGACTATGACATACTGAAGATAATAATAGGGTGGTGAGTGAAAGATTGCCTACAAGAATAGCTGTGAAGAACTGACAAAAAAGGTCCTGAAAATTGTGCAGGACGAAACAACTTGTTTAAAAGGAAGACATTCAGTGTCAGAGGTGAGAGATACCTGGGTGCAGAGAGGATTTCACATCAGGAAAAAGAAAGAAATGGATGATCCTAAATGAAAGATGATTCATCGTTCCCTTCTCAGGAGGCTATACTACCTCTGTATGTTAGATTCTACTGAGAGAAAAAAAGAGGGGTTGGGGGAGGGGAAAAGAGAGATGCCATACTCTATCATGGGCCTACTAGAGTCATGGTTTTCCTTCAAACCAATGAAATATCATTTCAGTCTTCAATACACATCTATTCGACTGCATGGAGAAAAAAATAGTTGTGCTTGTCAAATTTTCACCTGTGTGATTCATGAATAAGGACATCTATACCCAAATAAAAAAATAAAAATAAAATGATATCACAGCTTGAACTTAGGTTGACAAAGTAACAATTTGACAATTTGTATTTGTCGCAAAGCAGAATGTTGAGAACAGCACTCAGATTTTGTGTATTTCAACAAGTTTGAACACAAAATATTAATACAGTATCTTTTTTAGTCTTCCTCCATCATGGTAGAGAGTTTATTTCAATGCCATTTAAAAGGTCAGTTCAGTACTATAATCAAGGTGCATGTTTGAGTAATGTACTGAAGCACAGCAACCCTTTGGCAAGTTGAAACCAAATGTGTTCTTACAGAGATAATCACCACTGCTTTACTCAGCAGTTGACAGAAACCCTGCATGTCTTATCTTCCCATGGTTATATAAGGCTGATGGCTGCAAACTGAGCGTTACCACACAGGACATTTGTATTCTAAACATTAATGATGCCACAGAAAGGTATTGATTTCTAAACATAAAACCAATGTCACATTGACCAATGGTCGGTATGAACAAATCACAACTGCATTCAGATTGACAAACAGCAACATGGTGAAGCAAATAGGTATATTACAAAAAAATCAAATAAAAGTAAATCACTTCCTTGTCATATATGTCACTGCTAGGTCCACACTTCCGTTCTATATATGAGAACAACTGTTAACAGTTTACAGCTCGTTACCTTTGGACATCACTATACCTCTCACTATACGTTAAAGACTGTAAATGAAGAGAAGAAGACTTACTGGATGTGAATGCATAAAGCACAACTGCAGCAGCGTTGATTGAACCGTGACGATGGACATTGAACATTCCGGAGAGAGCCATCAATAGAATGCCTGTAGCAAGGGCTAGGAATTGACTTCCCACACCTGTAAAAGGCAAAACAAATGCATTGGATGAAGTAAAAGTCTAACGATAAGGATAAAGATGGATTAAAAGTATTCAGTACAGGCTTACTGGCTGTACATCATTTATCCCCCTGCAGGCCATTTCATTCAAAGCCCTTCTCAACTCCCTGAGGAGCATACAGTACAGCAGCCTGTTAGGCACTTTGAACTAACACTTTAACAAGGTTTTTCTATACCTTTAGCTGGGTATTCATTCATACCCGAGTCTCAAGTGAGGAAAGCAGAGTGAAGTACCTTTCCTAAGAGTACAAAATTGTGAAAAAACACCTGGGCCAGCCATGGGGTTTGAGTCCGCGTCTTCGTCTTTATAAACTCAGGACACTACAACGTCTCGAAGTATAGATATATGCAAGCAAGAGAGCAAGTAAAGCATAAACAAAGGACAATGCAGTATAGGCAAGAAGGTAACATGGGGGCATCATAACTAATACCCACATACATATATAAACGAAAAGCATCTAATGTTTTAAGTGAAGAACTTAGCTAAGCAGTGATTAAAACCACATTTTGCTCGCCTGACACTATTTTGACTCTAACCAAATCCTCACAGCACTATCGCTACACATTCACCAGCATCACTGCTACTCACCTAGAATAGCACAAAACAAGTTCTTGTTGGGAGGATATCGAAACACATCTGTTCGTATAATTTTCCAGCCATTGTCATCAGAATCCAGATCATCAGTGTCTTCCTCATCTTCTATGTTGTATCGGGCAAAATCACTCTTCAGCACACGTGTCTACAATTTTGAAGACAAAGGCGAAAGTTGTAACATAATTTTTCCCAACATAATGGTGTACAATGAAGGCTTGTACACAATAAGAATTTTGGTTTAGATAAGTGAAACTGCAACCAAGTTTCACACATCTTTTATAGTTTAAGGAGGGAAAAAAGAAAGGAGAATTGTACTCAAGACACAGTGTTTCACATTTTATACGAGATCAAAATCACGCCATTCTCATGACTGTCTGGGAAGCTTCACCAGGTTTTTATTTCATTGAAATTTAACATGTTAAACCTTAATAGGAATACAATGAGTTGTTGGAACTGTTCCTTGTGTGTACATTGGTTAAATCAAAACCAAACGTCAACACTGACAAAAACTTACCATGATGATGACGATGAAACCAATGAGTAAAAATACTAGCACGAGTGAGTTGATGATTGACAACCAGTGAATCTGAAGGGTTAAGAAAAGAAAAACAAAATTAATGCTGTCATAGTTGTAACACATGGTCAAAGGGAATTAACCCGTGCAGGGCATTGGGTTTTTTTCTTCTTTTGTAAAGGGTCTTTAAAGCTACTATATGCTTATATTGAAATTAGCTGCAAGAAATTCTATTGATTCAAGATCCAATGGTAAAATAAAAAGAAGGCTAATATAAGAAACAACATCCATTTACTAACATTTTGAGTGAATGAAAGTAAATTAAGAGAGAGAGAAGAGAGAGAGAGAGAGAGAGAGAGAGAGAGAGAGAGAGAGAGAGAGAGAGAGAGGAGGGAGGGAGGGAGGGAGGGAGGGAGGGAGGGAGGGAGGGAGGGAGGGAGGGAGGGAGGGAGAGAGAGGGAGGGAGGGAGAGAGGGAGGGAGGGAGGGAGAGAGGGAGGGAGAGAGAGAGAGAGGGGGGTTTAGGGAAAACTTGTACCTAAAATGTATAATCTATTAATATATGTGTCTTTTAATGGACGAGCCAATCCCATTCCTCTTCATGTGTACTACAACATACTGTTGAAAGTTTTTCACTGAACCTATACCTTCCCCCTCCACCCCACAGAAATCAAACTAAAAAAAAAACCTTGCAAAATATAACTGACAGGAAGTCTTGTCCTTAAGGACCAGAATGACATCAGTGATATTTTCTCTCCAACCTGTATGTATATGTATCATGTTACATCAAAAACGAGTCCCTACAATTTCTTTACCTCCAGATTTTTTGGGAAGAAAGAGTTGTCTCGTAGCCGGCGACCTCTGTCCTCATATTTCAAGCTGATGGTAAAAATAGTAGACAAAACCAGTTTACTAATTTGAAGAGCTGTACACATTTAACTATAGCTTACTAATGTGAAAAAAGGAAAAGAACAAGAGTCATTCACTGACTTATGAGAAAACTGAAGTGCAGAGTACCATACAACCAAGAAATGAATCAGCTATTGATCTTGTCTTTAATCTTCTTTTTAAAGTTTTTACAAGCAATATAAACTTGTTCATTTATAAATTCAAAAGAAGAAAGATGCAAGACCAGAATCGCTTTGACCATGACACATTGACTCCTTGCAAATCATACCGATAGAGAAAAACATTGATTTGTGTCTCTTTCTTAAAACTAGTAAACCCGACTCACTCATGTCATGGCTAAATTTCTCACTTTAAAAAATCTGACATTACTAATTACAGTAAAGTTATAGGAAAACATCCTGCTTGGCTGCTTTGAAGAGCTCTATAAACAGCAACGTAAAATGACACTCATAACATGTCCAACGAAGTTCAAAATAGACAAATATGCCTATCATACAATATCAGTACTTACTCTGAGCTGACCCATTTGACTGTGTAAGTAAAAGAGACTTGCAAGGGAGTTGTGGCCCCATCAAGAGAAATTGGCAATTGTTCCTTTGTGGTCACATTAGCATATATTATCTGTTGATAGATAACCATGTACATTGCTACACAATACAGTTCAGAATGGCATACATATGGAGGAAAGAATAGAGGAGAGGTTGTTTTCTGAGAGTAATGAAATCCATCAAATATGTCCTTTCATAATTTAAAAAAAAAAGGTAATGGTTTTTTCTTCAATCTATGTCGTCTTTCTCATACGTCCCAAATAGTTCAATCTGATAACCCCCCCCACCCCAATAAATGATGGGAAATGGGCAAAAGAACCACAAAAAGTGTAAAATCTATTAAACGTGAACTAAAGCAAAGCAGTAACACATAGATCCTATCATCGTCCAATCTCTCCGATTCTTCTAATATGCAGACACACTTCTAATGTAAGATGAAACTATTTCAAATTCACTTTCAGTATTCTCATTATCTAGAACATACACCTGGCAACTTTCATAACATTTTTCTTCCTTTGACTACATGATTCACAGTGGGACGCTTGTAGCCTTTCCATCTGGACATGATACGAGAAGCCACTAGCACTTTTGGACAACTCGTTCCAGCAGACACATGTCAAAGACCTACACCGGTCTAGATGTTGCATTTAATTTTCTTTGGTCTTTGCTTTTCAACAGCGATGCTGTAAAACTTGAGCCCATATTCCCACCTCTATTTACATTATCCACACAGAACAATAAATTAACATTTTGAGAAAGCTCACATGTTCTCCGTTGTATTCAATGTTGAAATGCAAATGCGCCCAAAGATAGATTTTGTGGTTGTGAGGCAGGAAGCCACCTTCCTCTAGGTGTCCAATGAATCCTCGCACTGGAATATCATCTGTAATTAAAACAAATAAGATAAAGCACTTCTTCTATGACAAATGGGTCTTAAAACTACAATCATACAACATTGGGCATGACAGGGGGCACCTGGACTGGTGAGTTTGGGATCAAATTGTATATTTTCTGTTCTTTGCACATTCAGGTAAAACAATCAATTATCTACAAATTTAAGGCAGATAAATGCCCATATGACGTAAATTCTTTTGCTACACAATATTTGTAGGCGAGGGTAGGTAAAAATAGTCAAAATTTTTAAGCCAATTACTCCAACACTGACTTAAAAGATGGCACTGAAAACCCTTATAATGTCATGTGGCAGTAAATGGCAACATGGTATTCACCTGGCTTTCAACAAGATGCTTGCCTATTTGGCCGGGTGCTGAGTATGAAAAGGAAGGAGGTCACGCGTCGCCCATATGTATGTTTGTAAACATGCGTAAAAACTGATTATTTTGACGTCTGTTTTCACAAAGTGCGCATTTAAACATTAGTAACAATGCCAGAGAGGGTTGAAAGGGCAAGGGGGCTGCTTCAAGAAGGGCAACCCGGCTGAATCATCTGGTTTTGTGTTGTCTCCTTTCGATTTCTTTATTCGCATTTTTCTTGAAATGTAGTTTTTTCAAAATAATTTTCTATCTCCTCTGTTATTTATTGACCGATTTGTATAATATTTGGCATACAGGTTCCTCTTGTCAACATCAATAGAATCATGCCAGTTTTTCTGATATCTTGTAAACTTTATGAGAAACTATACATTTTTTTGGTAATATAAATGACATTTTTGCATACAGACAATATAATTTTTTTTTAATTCATTAAAAGAAATAAATCCAAAATATCACAATTTCCCCACATCACATTTCAGATACTGAATGGAAAAAAACCCGATCTGTACAGGTTTTAAGTGATTTTACCCATAAATAAGTGAGGAGAAAATGGGGTCAAAATCCAAGATGACGGCCGTTTCTACACCAACTTTACCCAACACCCCAACGACATCAGAAACTGTCACTCAAAACCTGTTCCTTCTCACTTTAACTCCAGGCACCACCAGGGCATCCTAGATATATCAGTCACTGCTGTCCGCCAGCGCTATGGTACTTGGCGTGACAGATTCCATGCAATGTGGTACGTGCCACCCTCATGGCCTCAACAGTAAACTACAATATCATTATTTTATCATTACAATAGTAGTACGACTTCCCCCTTCCCCTCTCTCTGTCTTACTCCCTCTCGTTCACTCTCTTGCTTTCTCTCTCTCTCTCCTGTCCATTTGTCTGTCTGTCTCTGCTCATTAGCGGCTTTACCTCATTCCCTTATTTCTTTTTCACTTTCTTATACTTTTTATTACATATATACATTTGGTTTCTATTGTTATGAGGCTTACTCATGGAATCTACGTGATGGGTCATCACATGACTGACCACCTTTTTGTGCCATAGTGTCATTCACGACCACTAAATCATTCTTGTATCGTTACTGTGTGATTGAGATAGGGCGGTTTTACCAAAACTTTTCTGTCTTTGTACTGTCTCTGTTCTACCTATTAGGCCTTCATATTCAATTTCGTATTTCCTCTTTATGCCATCTAAGGACACTGCAACTGTTTCAATAATACAGGATGTCTATGTTTTGAGTTACTCATATACGTATTACGTATTATATGCTAAAAGGAAAAACCCAAACTTAAAAGCAACAAAACCTTAAGCAACGTAGAACAGCCAAGGAAATAAAAACATAATGATCCTTCTAAAGCAACCAGTGTGACAAAATCTCTCTCTTTCTTTCTCGGGACCAAAAACTTAAAACTAGATCTAAAGTTTTTAATTGACTGCAACGTAAAACATCAACCCACCTCCTCCCCTAGTAAAAATCTCCATTATGGCAACCACCCCATCCCCTCCTTTCTTCTTCAATAAAACTGGAATCTAGATCTAGACCTGAATCTAGTATTATTGTATACTATAGTACATGATTGCCTCCTTCCCGGTTCTACCCTTTCCCACCCATGTCTACACTGTAGTGGAAGACATTCGTTATTTCTTTCTCTTCCGATACCGTATGTCAGACTCAGTCGCCTCTTATTTTGCCATCATATGTTTTCACATCGACTTTCTTCATGCTCTCCCCTTCCCCACCTCTATTCTGCTAGCAGGCCGTGCGTGCATGATATCCCTTCGATCACCCAACCTCCTCTATTCTTACTAAACACTTGCATTTGCCTTTCGGTCATCCGTAAACTCCCGACTCTCCATATAATATATACTCTCTCTCTAACACACACATGCGCGATTGGTCGTATTAAACACACACAAACATTCTGTCTAGCCTTCTTACACACACACACGTGCGCGATCGGACTTAAAATATGCACATTGCTCCCTGTCTCCCTTTGACACGAACCATACAACAACGTGTGTGGTCTTAACACACACGTCATTCTTAATCTCTACAGAGTAAAAGTTAAATTGAAGAAAGGAGGCTGGGCCGTAGATAAGCAGTTCATAGGCGCTAAAACTAAAGAAAGTATTGAGAGCTTTGTGTCGAAATACGATACTAATTCCCCAGCAAACTTTATAATTTTAAAGAAGGTACCGAAATTGTTTAGTTTCAACATGAAAGAATCGCCAAACAGCAAAGCATGCATGACTGAAATGGATGACAAAATGATCATTCATCGTCCACGATCTTATTCGCATTTTCCTATTTCGCGGTGCCGATAATTGTTTATGTCTACTCCGATTTCCCTGACTTTCCCTCATGTTCGTCCTCAATACATCATTTCCCCTGGTATTTTCTCGACCGGGAAACATTTTTTTTCGTTTTCAAGGATTTCCCTGATGCATGGAAACCCTGTTTTTACTACCTGAGCCCCATTTCCTACTTGTTTTCCTACCCAAGACATCAATTTCCGACCATTTCAGACCTGAGTATGAAAAATCCGACATATTTCTGACTTTCTGACCTTGCTGGACACCCTATTATACGTAACATAATGAAGGGCTACTTATATTTGCTCACATTATTATATACCTGTATTATTAGTAATGTAAAGAGATAACTTCTCCTTAATAGCTCTATGCGTATAGCATTGCAAATAATAATTAGTATGTATGCGATTTAAAGACGACTGACTAATGTCATTACTGTAATCATCAATGACGAACGTGTGGTTGAATATTTAATTTTAATTAACCTGATTGTAATTGAGTGTTTGAACCTCTACAGCGGAAAGATAACCCCGTACCTGTTGACTACTCCTGTGTGTGTGTGTGTGTGTGTGTGTGTTTTAGAGACCTTACTACTGCTATGTGTTGCAACCTGTAATACTACCTACTGTGTGTGTGGGTGTGTTGTATGACGTGTTGTACTGATCTTGTGGTCATTTGTTTTGTAATCTCGGGGGTGGTGTCAACCAAGAGCGACCAGCGAACTTCAATACAAGCTCATTTGTAGACATTTATAGTCATTCTATTTGTTTTGCTCTCATTACCTATAAAGATAAGATAGGCCTGTGTGTATTTCTTTTGGATCAAGGTAAGATTGATTCAAATGTTTTTATCTTCCTTCTGCATTATTGATTCGATGTTGTTTTAAGTCTTTCTCTGAATAATCATCTATCCTCATATTGATAATTAACAAATGTCTATAGTATTATAACACACAAATTGGACTTAACTCTTAATTTCTTGCGAGTTGTGTGCTTGTGTGAGACTTCGTATCTATATCCTTCCAACACTCTTATGTCGGATAGGGAGCAATTGTTTAACCGTGCAGCTAATTACTACCCACAGCTCAACACACAGAGAGAGAGAGAGAGAGAGAGAGAGAGAGAGAGAGAGAGAGAGAGAGAGAGAGAGAGAGAGAGAGAGAGAGACAGACAGACAGACAGACAGACAGACAGAGAGTGTGTGTGAGAGAGAGAGAGAGAGAGAGAGAGAGAGAGAGAGAGAGAGAGAGAGAGAGAGAGACAGGGAGGGAGAGAGAGAGGGAGGGTGAATCGCATGTATGCACAGAGGGGGGTATTCCGAATGCTATCATACAAGTTACAACAGTAGCACCAATCATGAAGGGAATAAGAAACCAAGAGAAAAACCTGATATGTTACCCCTGATATGTTACCGGTGAGATAAGGTCAATTTTTTACACTTAAGAGAAATGCAACACCGTGAGAACTGTACCCCCCCCCCCATCCGTGATGATACCATTACCGTTCGTATATTTATATACAACAAAAACCCCAGATAAGCCAGAGGGTATACACAGACAAGTTCACAGAACTGTATGGTAAAAAGAAAAACATTAATGGACACATGTTCTATTCACGTCACACCTCGTCCCCCTACCCAAAAATACATCACACAAAAGACAAAATATATATATTTGCAAGAACATGGCCTAAAACATCAATAAAAACAAATCAATATTTTGACTTGAAGCAGCTGGCTAGACCTGACGGGTAATATAAAAATGTATTGACTGAAGCATTAAGCCTCCCTGTTCATCCCTGAAGGGGGTACAACCTGTTGTAAAGTTATAATGGTTTTGAGTCCGGCCACTATATATAATATGCTTTCCCCCAATTTTTGATGGGAAAAACAAAATGCGCCATGAACACAAAACCAATCATATTATTATATCATCATATATATGTTTATATACATTTCATTTATAAAGCGCTTAAAATATTATTACAAATCTCAAAGCGCATATATACAATATAGAGATAAAATGACATTAATATGACAATTTAAAATGTTATGTGTAGAATCAAAATACATAAAATCCGACAAAATAATAATTAAGAACTACTACCATGGTGTGACAAAATAAAATTATTTTGAAAGTTTTGAAAGTAAGGTATGAAAATACCTTGAAAACAAAGTTATAGACTTAGTATATAAAAACCATTTCATTTAAATATAATTTCAGACAACATCAGAAATTGAGCTTTCAACGAAGGCAACATTAAAAAGAACTAACAGCAATACAGAAAATCTTTAGTTTCCTTTTAAAAACATTTTTAGATTCTGTGTGTCTAAGGCTAGCTTGGAGGGAGTTCCAAACTTTCAGTCCTGCAAAGGGCTTTGATAGATAGTTACAAGGTAATAAGGCCATTGACTTAAAGGTTGATGCTAGCAGATTTTCAAATTATCCTTAGGTATCATCAGAAAATGATCTTATTGTTGCTTTCCACTAGTAACTCAAGAGCCAATACGTAAATCATCATGTGCAGAGAAAAAAAGTTGATCTACTACAACATATTGTTTTCAGTAATGAGACGACCGCTGCTAGAAATGGTCTGTTGTTGGATAAGACAATAACAATAAAGTTGGCGAGCTTACACTTGAGGATAACTACTGACAACGGGAATTCATCTTGCTTGTGTGTGTGTGAGCATGTGTGACTCGGCATAGAGGAGCCAAGTCATCCAGACTAATAAATTCTGATTATGAATTAAGAATATGCAGAGGGCTTTTCTCTAAATGCACAGTCTCTATTACATATGCCAGCCCCTCCCCCCCCCAACATTCCATAATCCTATAATACTTTTGTGAACTCTTGTCTCCTGACTTTCACCCAAATATCTCTGAGTATCTGTAGTTAACTTATGGTTTCTTAAAATTAAAAAAATACAGTTAACTTTCATTATGTACTTTTAAAGATAAATACAGACTCAAGGACTCAAAGCAAAATAAAAAACCAACAAAACATATTACCGGTACATATGTTTTTAAAGTACTAATTGGCATCTATCTTAGATTAAGAGCTGCATCTGACTGCCTGGGAGGCACTCGGGAAATGTGAGTTTCAGACCAAAGTCATCAGGTGAACAAAAATGAGATGCCTATGATATTCACATTTTCCAAACTATGACATTCAAAATCAAGGTCAGATAGAACATATATCAAAAGGTCAAACAAAGCACCTGTTATCTCGCTGCATGAGGCAGTCATTAGTCACCAATGTCTTCAGTCTGAATTATCAATGAGTTACCATTTTGTTATTGTGCTTGTTTAAACAATGTTAGGAAAAAGAAGTGAATGTCAAAATTCAAAACAGCTCTTGTTGTTTTAAGGAATTCCAGATATCAGTTGAAAAATCTTTGAAATCCTGAACCTATCCGTATAAACGTATATCTGAAATTGAAAGCACATTACAGCCATGCAATTTGATGCTCAAATTAAGACAAAGGGTAAAAAAAGAGTGAATCACATCAACATACCTGTTACAAACTCGAAATAGTACAAATCTTCAATGGCACTCGAGTAACTCCAAATCTGCCTCGCTGTACTTCACTTTACACAGCTCTTTCTTAGTCGCCATGTCAGCTGAAAATTGACAAAATGGTTTTCATTAAGTATTAACAGCCACAGCGAAAACACTAAACTCTACCCAAAATCACTCCATTTGCGTGACAGTTCCGCACAAACAATCACAGACAAAAGTGAACCTGCTGAAAAATAGACATAAAAGAAAAGGCAAAACCCCCAAATAAAACTCAAAACATATGATACTACAAATGTACATAAGAAAGAGAAAATCGGTTCACAAACAGAGATATCTTTTCAGGGTATCCCAGTTTCACAAAAATATTCATTTTAATTTTTTAAAATATTATATTAATTAATTTTCCTCACCCTTTTTCTCTTATAAACAAAAAGTAATTAAATGACAAAAGTAAACAGTCATGTCTCGATAATCCCAACAGATGAGCCGGGAACTTTTTTCCTCTTCTTAATCAATATCCAATAATTCGAATTCCAGATCTGGACACTTAGTTTTGAATACTCAACTGTTCAAGGTAGTCTAACTAGTCCGCTGACGGCATATCAAAGCCACCTGACTCAACTTTCCTAAAACCTCTGATGAAGAGCATAGTGGTGCTCTGTGCCCCATAAAATTCACTAGACCTACATTACTGTAAGTTCTGAAGCCATTCGGGAATTCACTTTGATCAACGATTCTATAATCAAAATGTCTCGATAATCCAGACAAATTGTTCAGGACGGAAGTGTTCGGACTATCGAGATGTGAGTGTATTTCCAAAGCAAGGATGTAGCAAATTTAAAAGGAAATTGAAAACATACTGAAAACACATCAAATTTACATCAAACTTGAACACATGCGACATTTGAATATGTCAAAATCTTTCTTTATCAGTTCCCATTCTACTTTTCGGTGTATGGGTTCAGATGCCCGAGATAATCTTTCTCCAGGATGCCCTGACCTGGCATTTTCTGTTTCCTTCCAAAAGTGTTCCATTTCTATGCTTCAATGCCTCTTTTAAATCTTCTTCCCACTTTCTCCGAGGTCTACCTTTTGGGTTTAGCACTGAATACTGATTTAGCTATTTATTCTGTTTACATGCCCAAACCATCTCAATTTATTTATTTCTATCTTAGCTTTTATGCCATCTGCTTTGGTTCCTTCTCTTATTGTTGTATTTCTGATTTTGTCCCTTCTAGTTTTTTGTACTACTCTTCTTAGATATTTCATTTCAGCTGCCTGTACTCTACTGTATTCTCTACTGTCTAAGGTCCAGGTTTCGTTGCCATAGAGATAGTAGGACAATAAACTGTGTTGTATACCGCCATTTTGGCTTTTGTTGACAATTCTTGTTTAACTACAAATGCCATTCCTAGATGGTTATGTATTGCACTTGCCTTTTGGATTCTCTGACTGATTTCTTCTCTTAAATTTCCCTCTGAGAATCATTACTCCTAGGTAATTGTAGCTGTGAACTTATTCTAAATTCTTCCTGCTCAATCTAAGATTTTGTGTTTTAGCTTACCTAGTTACTAGCATTGTTTTGGTTTTCTTTGCATTTACTCTCATTCCTCTTTTATTTAGTTCATTGTTCATAATGTTGATATTCGACTGAAGGTCACTTTCTGATTTTCCAAACAGATCTAAATCATCGGCAAATGAAAGCTTTTGATTTCCTTGATAGTTTTCGTAAAGTCTTTGTCCAAACTCTTCTCATTGTTCCTGTTTCGCTTTCCTCACTTCCTCTTTGGCAATAGTTCTTTTATTCACATAATCTATCCTTTCCTCCGGTCTCTTTGTTTGCAAGTATTTCTTCCAGGCATGCTGGATCCAGGCATCCGCTAACTATTACATAGTCTATGACTGACTTTTTCGCATCTGTCTTCATTTACTCTTGTAATTTGTGGATATCTTTATGACGAAAAAAGGTGTTGGCTATTTTCATGTTATTCTTTGGCAAAAATCTATTAGTCTCTCTTCATTTGGAGAAGTTGTTGTCTCTCCTTCTTTACCTATTACTCCTCCTGATGTTTCTACATTGTTGCCTACTCTTGTGTTTAAATCTCCGAAAACAATTAGTTCCTGTATGTGCTTAAGATTCTTTGCAGCTATTTGTACATCGTTGTCGAAGATATCTTTGTCTTCTTTATTGGCGTCTTCATTTGGTCCATGGGCTATTAATAATTTAGTTTCTCTTCCTTTTGGTTTAGTATGTACCTCTAATAGCCGTGGGCTTATAAATTTCCAACTTTCATACCTTTATGCACTAGGAGGCCTACTCCTGCTCTAGCTCTATCTTTGACATCTACTCCTGAGAAAATTAAAATATGATTTGCTCCTTTATTTTCTATTCCTTGTCCTTTTTTCTTTGTTTCTGTAATGGCTAAAATGTCTACTTACATTTTTTTCCATTTCTTCAACTAATTCTAACTCTTTTCCATGTATTGCCCTAACATTCTATGTTCCAAAAATCAGTCCATGTTCGTTTCTATGTTCGTCGTTGAAAGGTCAAGCCGGGTATATTGTATTTATTTCTCTGAATCAGTTTGGTTTTGGATAAGCAGGGGATTAGCCCACTGTACCCTATGTAGATGGTGGGGCTGCCACCTTGAGGTTCCCTACCAGGCCTTGTTATTTTCTATCAAGGTGAATTCCCTTAGTCTTTGGTCATTCAAGACCAGCCTGCAAGGCAACAGGTTGTTATTTTATGTCAGGGTTAACTCCCTGAACCAAGACCCGCCTGCAAGGCAGCAGGAGACTGGTGGAGGACGGGATCATCTACTCACCGTACAGGTGCTTACCTGTTCACTGCCCTGTCAAAGGATGATACATGTTCAAAAAAAGACCATATTCACGATCATTTGATTCGAACAAAAATATAATCCTTGCATTTCACAACACAAAATAAATCGAAAATGATTTTTTTAAAATCCCTCAACCACTCTAACGAAAAGCAGCTGAACAGAGACAAAAGCACACACATAAAAACCAATACTTTCAGTGTCCAATGTAAGAAACAAGAACTCAAAAACAAAAGCAAGCAAAACTACCCCCCACCTCCAATTAATAAAAACCCACCCCACCCAACTCATGTCATGATAACCTACTTCTAAATTTGATGTCATACAGAGATTCCGCCATTCTGTCCCCATCAAGAACTTCTCCGAGAGTGAGGCTTTTGTGCTGAATCTAAGGACAAAAAGAAGTATCATGATAAAAAATGATCGGACAGCAGGATAAGGGGTTGGGGGGCAGGTTTGTTTGTTTGATTGATTGAAATTTATCCCATCCACCATATGCGGTCATCTCAGGGTGAAGGAAACAGCAAGATAAAAGATTAAGTAAAAGAGTAAATGGAAAGAAGTAGGACCTACCAGCAATGCCCTCCAACTGCCCACTGGGGGGCAGGAATTGACAAGTCTTGATTTTGATTTAGGAAATGGTAGAATAGGACTTAAACAGATATTAAAGACTGAGAGAAAGCATGAAGAAGAAGAAGAAATCAGATACCTGACCAAATCACTGGGCTCGATACTACTGCTTTAAACATTCATGCTGCATTGTAATACAATTTTTAAAACTCAAAGCTTAATTAAAAGATAAAGTTAAGGAGATTAAATGCTGCTTAAGCCTTTTACACAATAGATCAGAAAATGAGTCCTTGGGGTGTGAGCAGGCATGGTCGAAGGAATATTGATTATTGATCAAAGAATCACTTTCATGCTGTCATGGATTACAAATAATCAAATAATGTAACTTTTTTTCTAACTTTCAATCTTCATGTGATCATGATCTGAAACACATTATGTTCTATCCCTTACCCTACTACCCCCCCCCCCAATAATGATTCCAGCAAACACACATATACAAAATAAATTCAACAGACAATTTCATACAAAGCAAACTATCCTAGCCAGATCACATATAAACTCATACAAGCACAATATATTGCATCTACTAGTTATAACATCTTCAAAGCAGACTGCATATGAACGTCGTCAATTATCTTGTTTTATATTATAAAAGAGAGCATGAATGACTCAATCAACAATAGAAACCAAATGACCCAGCCAGACTGAGAGCTTAGGGTGAATCTTTTAAATTGTTAGACAGAGAGACACTTATCAATTCATACGGTCAGTCAGTCATGTGCCACGCAAATTGATATTGGTTACCATGGTTTGCCATTTTTTTGTCAGCTGTCTGTTTCAGCACCTCTACAGTTTTCTGAGCTGCCATCAACCCAATCAGTCTATCCAAATTTTGCCCCCATTCTTCCTCAGCCTAATATAATATGCAGCATCGTCAATTAAGGATAATGGCATGCTCGTCAATAAACTACATAAATTTCTCATTCCCAGATAGGGGAATCCATGCTTATCGTGATGGTAAAGAATATGGTAAGCATGTAAGCTAATCTACGTAAAGTGAGGAATGGAAAAATGTGAATGTCCTAAACAGCGCATTCACACACACAGATAATAAGTATATTATGTTCAAAAGTGTGGGTACACTGCTGTTCTAATGTTGACCATAAAAGAAAGTTTGCATGGAAAGATAGAAATGATATATGGAAAGTAGGGTGGCGATGGAAATATAGAAAATAAGGAAGAAGCGGGTTTGTGATGCAGGGGTTGTGATGCAGGCCCAGGGATACATTAGTAAAGAATCGATACACCATTACTCATAATAACCAGACCTGCCAACTTTCTCAGGGACAAAATAGGGAAAATGAATATTTTTGAATCGTGACATGTCGATCAATTCACATTTGCAATAACGGACGGTGCACCCCTATGCTATCGCAGTTGTTTTTGTGCGACCACAAGCAAATTTCTTAGCGATTTCCGAATCTGGGCACATTTCTTTTACTCTTCTTAACAGAGTCCCGAACTGATTACTAACCGAGACAGGCAAATTGTTCTAAAAAATAAATTTTGTTCATAAAACCTCTGCCCTAATCAGAGCAATCTCTGTCCTTGGTCATGAAGCCACTGATATTCTTACTGGATAGACTGTCCTTAACTGCAGTAGGATGTTTTGCAGTTTTCACATGTTTTCTGATGTCATCCTTCCCACCACTGGCAATACTAACGTCTAAACCACAAGGTATACAATGTGCAAAGCTCTCCCCTTTCACAGAAGGTTTAATGAGTGGCCATCCCTTCCTATATTCCTCCCGAAATTTAACACTTGGTTTAGGTTTCTTGCTTGGTTGAGAACTATTAGTATTACAACTAGATCTAGAGGTAGGTTCCACATCTTCTGAATGTTCTATTTCCAAAGGCCTTTTTTTTCAGAAATCGATCCATGCCCAATTCGAAATTCGAGATAAAACGTTTATATTATCTAGATCTAGATCTCAGTTGTAGAGCCTAGTATTCCCATTTTAGACACGGTAAATTATAAAAACAGCAGTAAATTAATTAATAAATCAGGATTGAATAATCCAAAATGAAGGTAAAACTAATCAAAAATATAATCCAGGTAAGATTCAAGAAAACTGACACAATCAAGAAAGCGCGCTAGATATAGAAAATAATATGAGTCAGTCATCAGCTTCGTAAACAAAGGAAAGAGACTGAAACTGTGAAAGAAGTATAATAGACTGTATTCAAATTATTACAATTTAAACCTAGCAAAGCGAAAGCAGTTTCTAGCCAAACAGCATTAATAGGTGAATATCGAGTACTCAAAATCACTGAATGTAATCTACGATTACTATCAATGAAACTATTTATATTTAGTATCGAACCAAAAAGGTTTTATTGTCTTCGATTATTTCTACCAAGTACGATTATAAACTTAGTACTTAGTAGAGCTTAGTAGAAATTTTAATTCGCAATTTTCTTCACCAAAATAATTTTTCGCTCTCAAGAACAAATTATTGTGGAAAATTGCTGCCATATCAAAGTGTCAGGAATGGGGTTCCAAATCAGGAATTTCCCGATAAAATCAGGAAACTTGGCAGGTCTGAATCATCGATATGCACGACATCTGGCTATTGGCTGATTAAAAACAAAAATCGCACGCTGAATATACGGAACAATGCCGTCCAGGCAACGACTGCCGTTATATTACAAAAAAAATCGGGATGGGCCAACAGAAAATCGAAATTTCGCAAATTTGCACTAAAAAATCGGAATGATTCCGATTAAATCGGGATAAACGGCAGGTCTGTACAACTCACAAAAACAGCAGATTCCTACTTCTTCAATTAGAGGAACATTCCAATGAAACTTTGTATGCTGCAAAGAAGATAATTTCAGTTTGCAGTCTTTTCACTATAAGTCTTAGCAACATTTGGCAACTGCTAGTTTTAACATGCATACTAACTATTAAAAAGTACATGACAAATAACAAAACAAATACCTTGTCAGGCCTGCATACAGGCAGTTGGTAATAATGGTACGTTTCATGAGGGTTGAAGTAAGGTCCCACTTTGTTGACATATACCATAACCTAGGAAGATTAAAAAAGGGTTATTTTTTACAAGTTGGTCGACATAAAATAAATAAACAAGATAAAGAAAAGCTTTCACATCAGACAAAGCATCGAAAAAAAAATAAATGTAATTCTTAAGTGTCCATTTCTTCATACTGTTTTAGGCAACATGTTTCCACAATATTACAGTAAAGGAAATAACGTTGAATAATATTTAAAGCTACATCTAGGAACAAATACAAGGAATAGACATAAAAAAATCCTGGCCACCACGGGGACCAAACCCGTGACCTCTGCATCGGCACCCACCACCTCGCCATGAAAGAAAAACGTGCTACCAATCGAGCTACTTCCCTCCCCTTGCCTCATTGTTTGTCTGTACACAACATAACAATAGCATACACCTGATTTCTAATTAAATCATAAATGAGACTTCATAAACAAAATTGTAATGTATTTAATCAAGTAAATTGTGGTGAAAAATGATGTGGCCACGAGATTTATATCTGCGCATAGCAGTGTATAATGCTGGTAGCTGTGTATGTATGTGTGTTTGTGTGCCTGACCTCTTTGCCATTGCATATCGACAGGGAAAGTCGCAAACCATGTAAGTCCAATTTTGGATGTTATGAGAAAATTAAAGAAAATGATGCTGCTTTTAATCTATTTTCACAGACATATACGGTGTGCAAGTGTATAAAAAACTAGACCCATTAGTTCATTCTCCAATCTCATACCATATATGTACACATTGGGATTTTTTCATCAAACTTTGCACAACACTAACAATGTACAAACACAGACTAGAATAAGGCAGGTTTCACAAAAATGGGACCCAATGATAACTTGAACTCTTCAATTTATCTTTCTCAAAGTCTAATTGATGAATCTTCTTAACATTTGGTCCATGTATAGCTTTGACATCGCAGATATAAAACCATAATATTGTGAAATTTGCTTTCAATTTGTGTGTTTTGTGAATATTTTTTGAGTGCGAACGTCAGCAATTGAGACTGATGGCATTTCCCTCTTTTTAATAAGTCCTTTTTCACCTTAAGGTAGGTGAGGTCAACGACCTTTTATTCTGTTTTCTTTAATTCCGTGTAAACGAGAATTGTTCAAAGAAAACTTGTCGAGTTCTAATTTAAAAAATCTTTTGCATTGATCTAGTGAGGCAGGTTTCAGATTTATTTTCATTATTATGTAACAATTGTGGTCTACAAATGAACACACAGTAAGAGCTGAAAAAACCAGTTGAAAAATATGTAAAAGCGCAGTTTTATGATCTGGAGTGAAAGAAAATGTATTCCTACGGCCATATATACTGTAAAAGACACAAAAAAATCATAGATAACTCTAAATGAGAGTGAGAATACCATGAGACTACTATCAGTCTATGTAACCTTACGGTCAGACAAATTTTTTTCTTCGATCTGGGATCTAATAACGGTAATATCGTGTCTAGCTATTTTCTCGGTCCATCTTGTGTAAAACTATTCAGAAATCATGAATTTTTTTGTTTTTAAATTGTCCGGTCGGCTTTGCGGAATATTTTGTCTTTAGATGTCCCTTATGACCACCCGCTGACGGCCGCACAAAAATGTAGACAATGACCGGCCATCAGAAAGGAGACTGTGATCAGGTTAGATTCGGAGACCATTCAGGTTAGATTCGGTTGCATTAGCAAAACCTGCTTTGCCTTATTGTGAGTGAAATTTATGTAAAGAAGTCCGGCAATCAATTGGCTTTCATGATTTATTACTTTCTAATAGATAAAGACAAGATAATTGGCAATACAGGAAGTTTAGAAGTCCATTACAACGATAGTGACTCTAGGTCTCCACTACGCACAGTCTTCTTCGCATAACAATACAATATTACTAAAATGCATTTAAACGAGAGAGAGGGAAAATAATACTAATAGCAGAGGTTCAAGTAGAGTTCAAGATTTGTCAGCCATTCCGTGCCGTATTCCGCGAAGCAATTATCTATCGATAAAGACACAAGTTTGTGCTAGTCTAGTGGAGCGCACTATGTGACTGTAGATAGTCGGAGAGGGGGGGGGGGGGGGGGGGGTGATGATGGGAGTGGGGGCACGTACAGGGGAAAAAGAACCATTGTCGTCAAAAGCGTTTTCTTTTTCGGTGCGGGTTTTGTTGCTGGTGCATTTCTCTCTCTCTCCACTTCTCTTTTTCTCTCCCTCCCTCTCTATTGGCAAATATCGGCCTATATGTATCGCATCCTCACTCATTATATAAGTCGTGAAGTTTACCGTACCGGTTTCAGCAGAATGGTACACACGATAAACCCGTAACACATAATAAGGATAGTATAAAGGCGTATAATCACAGAATTTTACAAAAAACGGAACAAAAGCATCGGTTTTCATCCATCCACACAATCCAGAACGCGCGAGTCATCTGATCAACGGTAAGGCACTGGCCGTGGACTCCACACCCGAGTCGTCGGGAAACACAAACACAGGATTCACATCTTATTGAGAACTAGGGAAAAGTCAGGGAACTCTCCAAACCAGATGCCCAAGCGGTACGTCACTAAATAAACGCCAGGAAATCTCGGTCGACGGACCCGTGCAGTTCGCGTAACATTACGTCACTGGCACTGGACCTAAAATTTTCAGTTATAATGCCTCTTGACTAAAAAACATGACTTTTAAAAGCTAATTTACTCGCCTCACAGTCCTTTGCTATCTCTTAAAGTTATATATCTGGAATCCTCAGGTTCTAAGCTTTAACATGGTATATAACACTTGTAAGAAATATAACATGTACATTTTGACAAAAGAGGGAAATGGGGATTGGACCATTTTGTGAATCCTGCCATAAATAAGATTACGGAGTGACTATTTTCACCGTACTGTGAAAATATCATACCAGGCTATTATCACCGTACGGTGATAATAGTTTGGTAGGCTATTTTCACCGTATGTATTAGCCAATCTGAAGCCGGGAAAGAAACTGTGACTGGAGGGACTTCATTGTATCTTTTGAAATATTGGCCAAAAGTGCATTGCAATAGTCAAGATTTGACAAGACAAGAGAATTCACAAAGAGGATGGATACTTCTTTAGACAATAAGCGTTGTATTTTATAAAGTCTGTTCAAAATCATATACACATTTTTCTGATGATGTTATTTACTTGACTTCTAAAGGAAAGATCTGAATCAATGAACACCCTTAAGTCTTTTACAACGTCGTTAAAAGGAATTTTACTATTGCCAAAGTTGATTGGCATACAATACAATACAATACATACATACACGCATATATATCACACACACACACATACACCTCTTCGTTTGCACTTGACAACTGTTAATCCCTCTCTACTCCTCTCATGCTTCTGTTTCCTTTTCATTCTTCGACTATAATTCGTATAAAATATAAGAAGTAAATAATAACGGCATTTTAAAAGTAAAATACATAGAAAGGCAAAATATCACCAACATGTAAAATTTAGGTATTATAAGTTATCTAAGGGTCTAAAACATCTAGGCAACATAATATAATAATGTGACAGTTCGGTGAAAAGACCCTACCGAACTATTATCACGGTACGGTGAAAACACCCTACCAAACTTCACCTCACCGTACGGTGAAAATAGCCTACCCAACTATTATCACCGTACGGTGAAAATAGCCTACCAAACTATTATCACAGTACGGTGAAAATAGCATCGTCCATAAGATTATCACTGGAAGTAGCCTACTAGATCTAGAATCTGGTGGTAATTGCAGCAACAATAACAAAAAGAAGAAGAAAAAAATATGTAGAACTAGAAGAAGACTAAGAAAGTAAGAATGAAGAGAAGTAAGAGTAAGACTTCTAAAAAGACAATTCTTCAAGAAGAGCAGCAGTAGTAGAGAAGAGATCTAGATGATATATCTGGAAGCAGCTGAGTACCTGCAGTAGTAGACCAAGAGGAGAAAGAATCTTATAATCTTTAGAATATGCAAGGCACTATTTAGATCTAGATATCTAAAATCTAAAGCTATAAACTAAATCTATCTAGAATCTAGATCTCTAGATCTGCTAAGATCTCATCTACTAGATTCTAGATCTAGATCTCGACTAGATCTACCGACCACTACAGTGACTTATAGTAGATCTAGATCTAGATCTAGTCTAGAAGTCAGTGAGCTAGTTTAGGTATTGGAAGACCAAACTTCAGGCTGCATTACTCATATTTATTACGAACAGCCATGTCTTTCAACACTAACCTTGTCTCCTTCCTTATAGGTTGAGGCCGCTTGGGTGACACTGCCAAGCAGCGTAAGTGTCAACGCAATCAAACACGGTAACGTCGCCATCATGAACAACATAGGCTTTTTCACCAACAGCGAGATTTAACGAGATGAAACCTATTCGTTACAAGGGGGTCATGTCAAGCAATCATTTCCGGGTCGGTCGACTGGTTTACGAAATGTCGGTTCAGTCTCTTGTCAACAAAAGGAAAAAGAACCTTTATAGGTCTTCCTGCTCCTTTGGGATACGTACCTGGTCTAGGCAGAGGGTATTCTTTGCTTCTTTGTTTTTCCATTATAGAAGTGTTAAAATAATTAGAACAAGCATCTAGATCAAGGCCCCCCTTAACTTGAGCTAGATGTACCGATTATCGATAACAATAACATCTATATTATGTATATATATCACACACACACACATGACACAACACATGAAAATGGAGAAATCCATAGTCGGGCACATGCAGGGGATATAGATCTGAGATAAATAATAGGAGGAAAAGAAGGGATAATCGCACCTTAGCACCGCCAAGATTTCATATTGAATTCAATTACAAACCTAGTTTATGCTGGAAATTATAACTAATATTAGGCATGGTCCCAATAGTACGATAGCCCTCTTTCACTCTCATGCTCCTGGATCGCTCGTGCGATGTGTTATGAAGGGCCTCTAACTCTCATGTGTGTGTTCTCCAGTTGTCGCCCTATTATCACTCCCACTTTAGCACCGCTGACCATAGTAAATGTTGAAAATACACTGTGACGGTGCTAAAGTGGGAGTAATAATAGGGAGACGACTTGGGCCAGGCAAGCGGGCCTTCAAGTCGTCTTCCTATTATTACTCCCACTTTAAGACTGTTGACCATAGACACAATATAGTGGGACATACATGGCGGCGGTGTTTAAGTGGGAGTAATAATAGAGAGACGACTGACTTGGGAAGACGACTTGGAAACACAAGAGAGGTTTTTTGTTGTTTGTTTCTGAATCCCCCACATTTTTCTCAAGAAGAAAATAAAATTGAGAAACAGAACCAGTAAGGAGGTAAAATAATATGATTATTATTCCCCGCCATCAAAAAACAAGAATTGTGTTGGTTGGCTATTTTTAATTTATAAGGCAGACACAAGGAGTATGTATAAAAATGTATTCAAATATCAACATGGGAACACTGTCACTGTCACTCTATTAATGCAGGGAACCCCCCCCCCCCCCGACACACACACACACTCTCTCCTCATGATAAGATATATAAAAAACTAATTTATCTCCCCAGTCTCATTCCCGGAGTTAGACCGAGAAGGGATGGGACCACAGAACAGAGATGTAGGGAGTGGCGCGAGTAATGAGAGAGAGCACCGCCAAGTGTCCAATGGTCATTTCAGTATATATTTTTTTTAGACTCTGTATGGAGGCTTGTGATCAGTGAGAGGAGAGGGAATCACTATTGCAGTAGGCTAGCCTACATTGCGGTTAGTTGACCTGAGTCAGCGTGATTGCAGTGTATGTGTTTTTCAGTGATCAAGTCAGGTCGGCGATACACTGCGAACAGTATCGTTTGACTATTTTCAAATTCGATACTACATGGCGGTGCTAAAGTGCGATTATGCCGAAAAGAGTATATAAAATATTTTCATTGATAGATTGCCATTAGTAGCAATTACGTTAGCGGCCAGTGATTAAGCTGCTGGACTTGTGATCATAAGGTCCCAGGTTCGAATCCTATTAGATCTAGATCTAGGGTGGTGTAAAAAAAAGGTGAATTTGTTATCATACAGCACTTTTGCAGATAAAATGCAAATGATAATGAATGAAAATTAGATAAAATCTAATCTTACTGTGTCTCGGGAAGGGATATGATCAATCAATATATCATGATAGACTAACCATTGAAAATCTGTCACTTCTGATTCCAATTCAAGGATTGGTCTCAGTCACGACATATGGTGGTTTATCATTGACTGTTGAACTGTCCGTATTCAAATTAAGTGCTGTGTCCGATTGGCCGAAACAACCGAAGCCAGTCGCTGAACCCTGGCAACTGGTGCCAATATCACTCTGTTTTTAACCCAATTTTTTAATAGAATTCCTTCCAAATGAGAGATTCAAGACAATTAACAGTTTATTTAGAGATGAGCTGTTCAAATGTCAATGACAACGGATGGTTTGACATGCCTGACATGTTATTTTCATTTGCAAGTTATTTGATATTAATATTAAGGTACCTTTTAACTATGACAATACTAATTCTATTTTCCCTTAGATTATCAGTGACGTGATGATGTGATTGCATCATGGCCATTCTTTCTATACATAGATTCCTTTTGACTAGTCATTAGACCCACATCGTCTTGTGTGTGGTAATGCTTGGGAATCACAGGGTTATGCAATGGGTATGTGTGTGCCTTTTGCTGAATATGATTTTGTTTATAATTTGGCTTTAACTGTCTAAAGTCTTTGTGGCAATATTTCTATTCAATCTTTTTGTGACATATATGGGATCTATGAAACTTGCACCTGATTTTGATTTTATTTTTCTCCAACAGTGCCACAGGATTTACAACCAGATCTGATATTGGTCCAGCTCGAGATGCTGATGATATTCCGTAAGTAACAGTGATCATTGCCAGTGACAGCTCAAATTATAAAGTGAACACATTGTAATTACAAAGTATGTCCATTGATGAGTAAAGATAGGAATGAATTATCTCTGATGATTACTGTTGTTGGACTGCTTGATATTACAGGTGTGCTGTTTTAAAACACAGAATATATAAATGACAATTATTTATGTCTAGCCGTAATCAGTTTTGAAGGGTATCATCAAGGAGGAAACTAGAAAGAATTCTTTTCACTAATCTTTTAGTTAGGGGGGGGGCTGGATTGGCGAGTTTTGGACCAAAAGGTTGATTTTCTGTTCTTTGCATATTCAGGTAAAAGGATCATTTATCCACAAGTTCATGGCAGAAAAATGTCCATGACATATAATTTTGTTTTTACAAAATATTTTATAGGCGAGGGTAGGTACACTGACTGAGAAAATGGCAATAAAGACCTGTAAATTTGCGGTTAATTGCCAAATGGGGCAACACCGACTTTGACCTCATTTCTGCCATCACCGATCCATGCGTCGGCCCATCGCTGTGTGATATAAAAGATGTGGCGCGTCAGTGTGTTTGTTAACAGGTGCACAAGCATAGGATATAGAGGAAAAAAAACAAAAATACTGGTCATTTCGACGTCTGTTTTCACAACAGTGCAAATCTAAACCTAGATTTATAATCCTATTTACATAAGTGACAATGTCAGAGACTGTCGAAAGAGTAAGGGGGCTGCTACAACAAGGGAAACCCGTCTGAAGCGTTTGTTTTGTGTTATTTTCTTTTGATTTTTTTACGTGCATTTTTCTCGAAATATGTAGTTTTTTCACACTAAAATTCTATCTCTTCCGCCATTTACTGAACGATTTGTATCATATTTGGCACACAGTTTTCTCTTGTCAATGTGAATAGAATGACATCATTTAAAAAAAATATAATGTAAGCTTTTTGAGAAATTTTTTTTTTTTTGTAATAAAAATGCCGTTTTTGTACATTCACGATATATAATAAAGTATTTTCAAAAATTCATAAAAAAAAATACTATCCAAAATATAAAAAAAAACCGTTGTCACTCTTTAGATATGGAATGGAAAAGACGATCTGCACAGGTTTTGAGTGATTTTATTCATAACTAAGGGAGGAGGTAGATTTTGAAAATTGAGTCAAAATCCAAGATGGCGGCCGTTTCTATGGCAACCAAGGACACTACAAACTTTTCAATGATATAGGATGACTTTATTTTGACATTTACTCATGTTCCTACTTAAAGCAAAAACCTAAACTCAAAAGCAAAAAAAAATCACTTCAGAATTCGAAATTTATTCATAAATTTTCTGTATTTCAATTGTATAGAGAAGACAGACATGCTCCTCCCAACAAGAAGCATAATAAAGACAAAGAAGAGGATGAAGAAGATTTAAACGATGCCAACTTTGATGAGGTATGTACTTGCAGACACTGCTTTTAATGAACAAGAAATAAAATGTTTTGTCTTTTTGTTTTCAAAGAAAGACATGTCATGTAAAAATAAAATATTAAAAAGGGTTGCAATGTAAAATATTTCTTACTTTCCTCTGATTGTAATTGTTTGTTTGAAATTGCTTCTTGACATGGACTTGTGTATTAAAAACACATTTTTAGAAAATGATTTCCTTAAAGAGCATCAGATTTCAGATAGATAGTTATATCTAGAAGAGGTATTTGGTTCAAATATATAGTGTTACTTGTTTATTGTTCCTGAAACTCTTTTGAATGTATGTCATCATCCATACATTTATTATAAGAAAAAGTTGTTTGGATTGAAAGTAAACTGATGCAAAACTTTTATTTAGGAATTTCTGTGGTGCTTTCATACTCTTTTCTCCTTTTCTCCTTTTCTACGTATCTACATTGAATATAATAGAAATGTTTGTCGTTAATTTTTCAGTTTTCTGGCTACGGGGGAAGTTTGTGCAGCAAAGATCCCTATGACAAGGATGATGAGGAGGCCGATGCCATCTATGAAGCTGTAGATAAAAGGATGGATGAAAAGAGGAAAGAAAGAAGGGAGGAGAAATTGAAGATAGATATTGAGAAATATCGTCAAGAAAGACCTAAAATCCAACAGCAGTTTTCAGATCTAAAGGTACAAATGTGGCAGTTTGTAATATTGGCATTTGATGACTTTTTTTTTGACAGACAAGAGAAGTTGTAGATCTTGAAATCTTTTCGACCATGAGATGCGTAGTTTCTTTATTGAATTTAAAAAAAAATTTAACACTTTTCTTACTTCGAACCGAAAAATAAGCTCACACGATTCGTTATGGCTAGACTTTGAACTGTAAGAATCACTTTGATAAATCTACCTCCTTATCCAATCCTTTTATCGTGTTTTAAAAAATTTAATGACCGTAGACTAGGCAAGCCTAAAAGTGTTGTTCTCAAAATTCAATCATTATACATGGTTCAGGGATGGGGGTTTTCCCGGTTTTCCGTGATCTTTGGCACATCGGATCATCTCTGTGATTTTTGTGTCTCGTTTTACACACACAGCCATCCAGGAAAACATAGGGTTTAAGTCTAATTAGGATGGATGTCCCAAACAGAGAGAAAGAGAGAGAGCCATTATGGTATCATTTATCGACGTTCAATGAGAGAGAGAGATAAGGAAAAAAGAAAGAGAGAATAAAAAAGTAGTAGTATTAGTACCAATAGTAGTAGTAGTAGTACATGTACATCTTATACAGACCTTTAGGATTCAAAATTTCCAAGTTCAATCATACACTTTTTTTTTTTTTTTTTTAGAATTATGCCTCATTCACTATTTTATGATTGGTTTTGTTAAAGCCCATACAGGCCGGACATTTCTGCTCTCTCTCTCTCTCTCTCTCTCTCTCTCTCTCTCTCTCTCTCTCTCTCTCTCTCTCTCTCTCTCTCTCTCTCTCTCTCTCTCTCTCTCTCTCTCTCTCTCTCTCTCTCTCTCTCTCTCTCTCTCTCCTCCCTCCTCCCTCCCTCCTCTCCCTCCCTCCCTCCCTCCCTCCCTCCCTCCCTCCCTCCTCTCTCTCTCTCCCTCCCTCCCTCCCTCCCTCCCTCCCTCTCTCTCTCTCTCTCTCTCACACACACACACACACACACATTGTTGTTTTTTATAGTGCAGCCCTTTTCTATATATTTCTTGTACCTATGTATTTAAATGCTCTTACGTAATATTATTTTGAAATTTTTAAGGGGGCGATAAATTCAGGGTTTTTTTCCGATCTTGTCCCCATCCCTGATGGTTTGAGAGAATATTTCTGTTAATTACATTTTTCTTCTTCTTAAAAACTGGTGTATCCAGGTGTAACCAATCCAGAGCTCTAGATCAAGTAGGAAAAGAGTTAAAGTATATGAAGTGCTTTGAGACAACCAACATCTTTTGTTTTGTATAATATTGTAATTTAAAAAAAAATTATAATGATATCTAAAATGAATTTAATTTGTATATAATTGGCATGGTGTGAAAAAGCATGTTTTAATCTACAATAATATCTGTCTTTCAAAAAAATACTATACAGTTTAATGGGATGAAGCCCCAATTTGTGTTTTAGCTGTGAGACAACTCCTGCTAAATGCCCATTATTCTTGCATAGTGTTTCCCAACCATAAGGCACTTTGGGCTTATGAGTCATCGCATATGCTCAGTAAGGCAGTTACTTATTGTCTCAGATGTTTCACCAAAGAGGAAAAGAAATAGGGGGGGAGGCGGGGGACTGATGAAAATGATATGTAATAGAATTAACTTTGGATTCCTCTTCCACCTTCTGAATATGAAAATAGCTCTATCTCAGCCTTATTAATGTTAAACTTTTTGTTGTCTGACAGTTTAAACCCACTGATTTCTTCTCCCTTTTAATCATGGGGATTTGTGTCATCACATTGAATGATTGGTTAGCATCTTGCTACAAAAATTGACAGCGGATGATTTAAAACTTGTCTGGCATGCAGTCCATATGCACTACCCTTTGAATTCTAAATAGCTCAGTGATTAAAATTGCTGGCAGATATTCATTTGCTCACTGTGACTATTGTACTAGTATTACCATTATTACAGTTATTATAATAATCATTATGACATTGTTAGTGGTATTGGTTTGAAGTTATGTTTGTTTTGTAAAAAAAAATAATCAATATTTGTTGTCTGTTGTGTTTTAGCGTGGTTTGGCTGGTGTGTCTGTTGATGAGTGGAACACTTTGCCAGAGGTTGGAGATGCAAGGAACAGAAAACAAAGACTTGGCAGAACAGAAAAGTAAGAATGATTGAATAAAAAATCCAAATTTGTAAATTTATATCATTACATATAAATATATTCACCTACAACTCTTTTCATTCATTTTTATTGACATGAAATAAGTCACTACATTGATGATAAAATAGTATCCTCACAGTTTGTTTCATTTTATCCTCACAGATTGTTTCATTTCAGCTTTGTAGTGAGCATATTATAAAGATATACATTCTTATCTTATCTGTGATGGTTATTCTTAGTGCTGGTAAATGCGTTCAATGTTTTTGAAGAACAAATTAACATTTTTGTTAAAAATCTGATCCAATTATTTTGATTTAGTCATATCTTTTAATTCACAAACATAATTTGGAATTTAATCATCATGAATTTGGTTCTTAAGTACATTCCTGTTTTATCATGTTTCATCTTTTTACATGTGTCCTTCAGATTCACCCCAGTACCGGACAGTCTTCTTGCCCGTGCCGCTGCCCAAAACAGTGTCAGCACATCCATTTCTGATCAAGACCAGGTATTTCAACTTGTTATTACATTAATGATAATAATAATAAATAGCATTTTTATAGCGCATCTACCCAATTTGAAAATAAGCTCTATGTTATGTTTTTTAAATTTGTTTTATTTCAGTACATGATTTTAATGAATGTTGAAAATGTACTATGGTGTGTACAGGGTGTACAATTTTCCTGTTATCTGGCAGTCACCAGAACAAGTGACCTCTTAAACATTTTAAGCAAGGCAGAAATGTTTTATGCACACATGATATTTATGGTGCATTTGCCTTTGATCCACAGTTTGGAGGCTTGCAGACTCCTTTTGGCTCCCTCACTCCTCTTGGCTCTGCTACACCCAGTGGTGATATTGACATGAAAAAGATTGGGCAGGCCAGAAACACATTGATGGACATTAAACTTACACAGGTAATGGATATGTTGAAGGTTAATACTGCTAGATCTATCTACATTGGACAGTTCTTCCATATTGCCTATAGATTTACACAACACTCTGAAGATTCAAATTATTCTTATGACTTGTATATGAAAAAGGCAGTGGACACTTGATCATATTCACATAGTATGAAAATGGTTTTGTACAGTGGTATAAGATACATTTGTGAGCTATCACGACCCACCCAAGTAGACAGTGTTTACACTATTTTAGCCTATTGCTTATCAAAAATCAAATGGGAATGTAATGATTGGAAAGCAACCGTCTTTAAAAGAACAAAACCATTAAGTAAATAAAAGATACTGGTAAACAATGTAGGTTTTCTTCTCACTTGTAACATGTAATTTTATGATACTGATGGTAATCTGAAAATCATGCACAGTGGACATTTATAATATATATACTGAAAGTGGCATCATGAATAATTTCTCTGTGTAGGTATCTGATTCCGTCAGTGGCCAGACAGTTGTTGATCCCAAGGGCTACCTGACTGACCTTCAGAGCATGTTGCCGTCTCACGGAGGAGATATCAAGTATGTTAGGCGAAACTTGTTGCGTTTATTCTGTCATATTATGTCAATGCGAAAATATCAGGCTTTTGATGACATATATGTCCATGTGGTGAACTAATAATTTAGTTTTACAAGCAAACGGAACTCTTCCCTTGTTGAAACTATCCTCAGCAGGGAAAATTTATCTCAAAAGTTAATATCAGCCCAACCCTTTTAGGTTTTATCATTGAAGGCGATTGATTGAGTGTATATGTTTTAAAAGGAGTAGGCATTTTTTTTAGATATGCTTAATAGTGTAGTGATTATGTATTTTCCTTAAAAAAAACTTCTTTTGTGGCAAGTTTTCAAAAAAAACATTTTTTATCTCTTGCAAATACATTTTCAACCTCATCTGCAATTTTAAGTTTCCATTTTCTATCCAAGACAAAAGTCTATTTATTTTCTGTCTTTTACAGAATATCATGCGATCTTTAGCCTGTTATTATGAGTTATTGTCCTATTGAATATTGTGGATTTAGTGGAGAAAGGGAAGTTTTCTTGTGTTTTGATTGTTTGTTTTATTTTCCTGTAAGAAAGTGTCTTTAAAAAAAGATTAATAATGAAGACAGATGATAGAGAGTTCGTGATGACTGGTCTTAGGTTTTAATTCTTTTCAATGTTAACCAATCACTTTCATAATCACCTATTTGTAGCTCCTCCATGAAGAACTCAAACAGGAGAATGAATGTAATATATTCAGTACATACATTGAGTCACCATCACGTATTTGATTTTAAAAAAGATAGAACTAAGATGCAAAATTTAAATATTCCTCAGGTTCAAATGGCTTTAAGGTGTGTTTTGTAAAAAAATTGGGCGAAGATTAAGGCATAAGGGAATTCAGTCTAGCAACAAGAACATGAAAAAGTTGATCATATTTGTATATGAAATAATACATTTTTATAAACAAAATAAAACCAAAATAAACGTCAATCAAACATACAGCCCAAAATAAGAAAAAAGGCTGATTTCTTTTAATAAAAGTAAATTTGATAACATTGTGTAGCATAAGAATCTAGATTTCATGTTGCTTTCTTTCCCCACAGTGACGTGAAAAAGGCTCGGTTATTGCTGAAATCTGTCCGTGAAACCAACCCCAAGCATCCTCCTGGTAAGTTTTTGAAGGAGTCTAAATTTTCATACTTTTATTTTGGTATTTGAAATTTTATTTTACATAATTTTTTTCCCCATTTTAGCTGCTCTTTATCAATTAGTGAGAAAAGCATGTATTGTAGTTGCTGTTTTGATATGACTTAAAAACTATTTAGAAGTATTGTTATGTAATCAGACTATATAATTTTGTAAAGTCAATTTATTCCTTGAAGTAGACAGTATCTTAGGACACTTAAAGGCATATATATGTCATTATCTTTATTGTCTCTTGATTTAAATTGATAACATTTCAAGCAAGTCACAGCCAGTCTAATATTCATTATCATCTTTAGTTTGTGGTCCTTTTTAAATTTAGTTTAAAATGAATCAATAGTATTGGTGGTCAGATGGCAGGTGCTACTGGTAGATCCTACTTCTTTCCTTTCCCTCTTTCACTCGACTGTCATCTTACTTAATTCACCCTCAGATCATCACATATTATGGTGGACGAGGTAAATTTTGATGAAGTAAAAAAAACACAATCCAAAAGAAATCATAATCATGATTTTTAACAAACCCAAATTAGAATTAAAACGGGCCAGTTGTTGAATATCTGACAGGAATGATTTTTTGTTTCAGCCTGGATTGCATCTGCCAGATTGGAAGAAGTCACTGGCAAAACTCAAGCGGCCAGAAACTTGATAATGAAAGGCTGTGAAGAATGTCCAAAGAGTGAAGACATCTGGTTGGAAGCTGCTCGTCTCATGGTAGGATTTTTCATTTCATCCCTTAGGTCTTTTACAATATGCTTTGAAACAATTGTGATATATTGTTATTTGGAGGGAGGGAGGGAAGATGGGTTTTTAGATGAGAGAAATAGAAGGTTACGAGAGTAAGTTGTTTTTCAGTGTGGCTGATATTCTTACATTCAAAGACATGAAAGAAATATTGCTTATAATTGTATAGCGATATGCAACTTGCATTAAAGGTTTGGAAACAAGACTAGTTTTAATAACTTTTAACAAGTGTGAAATACTTATACCGGTAGATTAATTTAACCTGATGCGGTTTTGATAGAATTTGCCATCTTTTGTTCATGCTTGGTTTTGTTATTGTATGTTTTGACTGATTGGTCTGTAAGTAGTTTAATTTGTTATATATTTGTGCACAGTTGTCTCTTACATTTTCAATGTTCATGTGAATCATGGATGAATACCACCCAGAAGAAATAAAAAGCATTATCTTGTCACTCTCAAATTTTTACTCACATTTTTCACTTTTTACTGTAGCCAGGAGACCAAGCCAGAGCTGTGGTGGCCCAGGCCGTACGCCAACTTCCAAATTCTGTCAGAATCTGGACGAAGGCTGCAGATTTAGAGTCAGAGCTGAAGACGAAGAGGCGAGTGTTCCGGAAAGGTCAGTATTGTGGTTTTCATCTTTTGTTAATCAGTATCTTTCACACTTCCACAACATTGTAACGTGTTGTAATTCACTTTTTATTTAAACTGCACCTATCTTACAGACATCTTTGGGTTATGATGTACTTCATTGTAATCATAAGATCCAGATACATTCTCTGAAGCTATTCAGGCAAAATCTAAACCTTCGATGTTCAGTCTGTTATACTTGTTTTTGCTATTGTTGTCTAAAATTTTTGTATCTGATCATTTTTTATACGAGGTTTGATAAACTGCTTTTCATTGTTTGAAGGGTGTGAATCTCATATTGAGTTATTGCATAATAGTACATATATTTCAGAAGGAGGGCATGAAATTATTTCCTACAATATTGTCAGTGTGATCATGTAATTTTTTACCTTCCCCTTTCACTGTGTTACTTACAAAGCATTGCTTTCTATGTTGTATTCTCACAGCGTTGGAGAATATCCCGAATTCTGTGAGGCTATGGAAACAGGCAGTTGAGTTGGAGGAGGAAGAAGATGCTAGGATTATGTTGAGTCGGGCTGTGGAATGCTGTCCCACCAGTGTTGAGGTTTGGATTTGTGTTCTTGTCCTTTGTAAGAGCGTCTGAAATACACATATCAAAAACTTTTCTCCATGCATCACATGAGATTTAAGAAATTTCTTTAGATTGTTCCGTTTGCACTTTTTTTCTAAACTGAGATTTGATTGACTACAAGTTTTATGAGCCATGAAGTACCATTGACTTTGATTTACAGGGTACAATTTATCATTTGCTGAAATGTATAAACGAAAAGGAAGCATTTTCACTCTTGGTGACTTACAATTCTATGTCCTTTAATTCAAAACACCAAAAGAGAGTAGTGGATAGAACTTTTTAATTTTCAGATGACAACATGTTGATTTATTCTTACAATTCTGCACTTGATTCAAAACAAATTGCAAAGAGGCAGGGAATTTGAAATGGATTTAAGAATATTTTGGTAAGTATTTGAAGATAAGAAATGAAAGTCACGGAAAGAGTTATTAGAAAAAGCAGATTTTTATAAGAATATTATTAAAAATGGGAATGGATTGTTTTAAATAGTTCTGTTGATAAATTCTATCTTTCAGTTGTGGTTAGCTTTGGCTAGGTTGGAGAGTTATGAAAATGCCAGAAAGGTTCTAAATAAAGCAAGAGAAAGTATTCCCACTGACAGACAAGTTTGGATCACAGCCGCAAAACTTGAAGAAGCAAATGGAAATCCTCATATGATAGAAAAAATTATTGACAGAGGTAAGAGGTTTGTGCATGTCATAGCTATGTTTAATTTTGTCTTGGGGTGGAGGTGGAGGAAGGATGTGTGATATGTGTTTGCTCTTTTTTTGTTTGTTGGACTGATAGATGTGTGAATCTCAATTTTTTTAAAAATATTCTGGTTCACAGAAAATTGTGGACGATGGTGTCTCATATTGAAAAGGTGAACTTTGCATTGATTTAAATTCAGGAAACAAAAACATTTATATGTAGGCCATGAATCGTAACACTTGTTCCATTTTTGTGAACAAGAAATCACTATGAGTCGCTATCAAAATACATGATACATTATGATTTATTTTGGCAATTCGCAAAAAATATAGCAGTCAATTGAGTTTAAGTTATAATTTCCCTTCCATTTGTGTTCCATGTGCTAATGAGAGATTGCTTTGATAATTTACTTTGTAGAACAATTTGTGAGATTTTAGAATTTGTTTACTTTCCTGGGGTGGGAGAAATTTAATCATTGCTGTGCTTTGTCACAATCTCCAAGTGATTTATTTCTTTTGCCATTATGTCAGACAAGAGTGGGCTAGCCATTTGTTAGTGTGGAGAAAAAATTCTTGCTTGTCTACTCTTGCATAGAGGCATGAAGGAGGCATACTGGTTTATTGACTGAGATAAATCACACAATACAGAGGCAATTGATACAGGACTTTTTCCAAAGTTGATATCCTGACCACTGTTTAGGTGGAGAACAGTACTCTAAAAGATGAAATTTGTTTTGTTTATTTAGGAAATTGGTGAGCGGAGTGTGTCTCTCGGCAGTCAAAATTTGATCTAGCCTGTATTTCCAGTTGTAGCTAAGTGTAAAATTATGCTTCATTGACAAAAATGGATATGCTGTCAGGATGCATACATTTCAGTAGCATTTATTTTGGCGATGGCCACTGTACTCCACTTTAGATTTATTTCTAGATAAGTGAGAAAAATTCTATCTTGAAGTCTTTGTATCTTTGTGACATAGATGATTCCTCATTGATTAAAGATACATCTTGTCTTATAAAAACACTGCTCAATATATAGGGATAGTTTTATTTTTCCCAAGACTGATTTCAATAAGAGATGCTTTTGTGTGGTATGATAAGGAGAGGGGTGGTAATGACTTTTTTTTGTTATTGCCACTATTATTATTATTATTATTATTATTATTATTATTATTATTATTATTATTATTATTATTATTATTATTATTATTATTATTATTATTATTATTATTATTATTATTATTATTATTATTATTATTATTATTATTATTATAATTATTATTATTATTATTATTATTATTATTATTATTATTATTGTATTATTATTATTATTTTATTATTATTATTATTTTATTATTATTATTATTATTATTATTATTAGTATTATTATTATTAGTATTATTTTATTATCATTATCATTAATGATAATGTTAGCGATTGTAGTAGTATTATTCCTACTGAATAACTACATTTTATTATTATTGTTATCATTACAGCTTTGAACTCATTGAAGGCCAATATGGTGGAAATTAACAGAGACCAGTGGATTCGTGATGCTGAGGACTGTGAGAAAAGTGGAAGCATCATCACCTGCCAGGCAATAGTGTAAGTTCCTTGCTTTGAGAATTTTTCTTTCTTTACTCTGTGTTTTTATGTGGAAGGGTACTGATGAGTGCTGTTTTTGCTTTTAAATTACATATTTTTAATTGTGTTTTCATATTATATCTGAATAGAACTGGGACGAGTGAGGCATAAGGAATTTGCATGATTATCATCTTATGGAGGTTGTAGCATAGTAGTTTAGAAATGAAACAAAAAAAAACAGAAAAGAAAAAGAATTCTTCAAGCTTATATCTTCTGTAGAACCAGCCCCTGTCGGTTTCTTTTCCTTTATTATTTCCTCTTGAACTATGTAAATATATGTGGCAGGTCCAACAGTCTTTGTTTTGTATATTTACATGTCGCTGTTATATAGCAATGTTGTTGTATCCCCAGATTGGATGAAAATTAGATAACCAGTGTAATGATGAAAGCAGAAACAAATTGTTGTGTCAAATTATTGCATGTCCCACAACTAAAAGAAAAATACTGCTTTTGGCAGTTATGTCATGTTGCAACTCAATAAAATTGAGAGCATGAGAAACTTTGAAGCTATTTTTCTGATAACTTCAAATTTGGAGAGACAACATTATTGCTTTATATCAGCGATATGCCATCATTAATTTGATTTTAATGTCTTTGAAAATAAAAAAATAAAAAACTCCTTTTACTCTTGTTGCAGTCGTGCTGTGGTTAGCACTGGAATAGAAGAAGAAGATCGAAAGCATACTTGGATGGAAGATGCAGAATCGGTGAGATTTTGTAGCGTTATATGACTAAGTGTTTTAAGATAACATAATGTATATGTTCAGGTGTTTTAACTTAGTGGAGCAGATCATAAAATGTTAAAGTGACATGTATGGTATGTCTTTATGGTTAGCTTTATTTTATAGCTCAAGTTTTCCCATTGAAATGTCATTCTTTTTTCAGAATGATTTTTTTTTTTTTTCACATACTGAAGTTATGAATTTTCCCAAATGTGGGTCCAGAGGCAAGGTGTCAGCCTCTAAATCAAAAGGTTGCAGGTTCAAGCCCCGCTAGGTTGAAAAGTTTTCTCAAGTTTTGTTTCAAATAAAACCTATCTTCTGGTCCATGTAGATGGATCGACCCATAGTCCCATCGCAGACAGATGTTAAAAAGGAGATCCCATGTGCAGATCACAACACTGTGTGTGTTAAACATCCCTTGGCTGTTTACAGGGCAGTCCTGCGTAAATTAAATCAAATCAAATTCCTAAGTGAAAAAAGAAAATTTGTTTGCTTTATTAACGTAAAGTATTAAAGTGGATATCAATTTAAGATGCCAGTAAACTCTTTGCGTTATTTCTTTCAGTGTGCTTCCCATCAAGCCTATGAATGTGCCCGGGCTATTTTTGCCAACGCCTTGTCAGAATTTCCCAGCAAAAAGAGTATTTGGTTACGTGCAGCATACTTTGAGAAAAACTATGGGACTAGGTGAGTCTTGGTTTTGTCTTTCTTTTACTCAAAATTTTATGTCTGTTGGGACATTTCACTTTCTGAAATTCAATTCTTTCTCCTTTGAGCTAAACACAGATTATTAACCTTGAACAGGAAGTTTCAAAGTTGAACTCTTGTTTTAATTAACGCGCATTTTAGAGTCAATTGCACTTGATTCTTTCCTTACATTTTGTTTCATTAGATCTATATTCAATCATCTGTCATTTGATTAAAGTCAACTGTTGTCTCTGTTCAACGATTACTTGCATTGAATCAAATCAAACCGGTGAGTTATTTTTCTTCTTCATTGCAGAGAATCCCTGGAGGCTCTACTTCAGCGTGCTGTGGCACATTGTCCAAAAGCTGAAGTTCTTTGGTTGATGGGGGCCAAGTCTAAGTGGTTAGCGGTAAGGAGTCTGTTATTGCAGAGTGTTGAAAAAATTCATCCTTTTGGCTTGAAAAAAAATGAATTAATACTATCATTAATTTGAAATTGTTTTGAATTGAAAAATATTTTTGCAATAGAAAGTCATGTGATATGTTGTGTTATTTTGTGTGCATAGGAATTCAGAGGAAAGCGTAAATATGACAAAATGTGCTGTTTGAAAGAAAATTTGTGTTAAGTTTCTTATTCATTGAATTATATTGTTTAGACTATTTTTGGGAAATGTATATTTTCTTGTTTTGAATATCACAAACTGGAAAATGGTTTTTAACATTTTTATGCATCAATATTTATTTTCATCAGTAAATCTCAATTGCATTGACTTGTTTTTGTTACAATAATTTAAGTCAAACTATGGAGATTGCAACTGACCAAAAAATAAAAGAGAGTAATGGAAAACAAGGTCATCTAACAAAAAAAAATGGAATATTCCTGTGTTGTATCTGGAGCATTTAGTGAGTATCCTGTATATTGAATTTTGAATGCTACTTTTCTTTTGTGTGTCGCCAGGGTGATGTGCCTGCGGCTAGAAGCATCTTGGCCCTGGCTTTCCAGGCCAATCCGAACAGTGAGGAGATTTGGTTAGCTGCCGTCAAGCTGGAGAGTGAGAACAATGAGTTTGAACGTGCCAGAAAGTTGTTGCAGAAAGCCAGAGCTAGCGCCCCCACTGCCAGAGTAAGTTTCTTTTTTTTGTTAGAAAAAGAAAAGAAAACTCATGACAGAGCACTGTTCAAAACATGTGTGTAATTTATGACACAAGATATGTCTATAGCATTATTATTACATGATGGTGATAGGTTTAAATGTTACTATAACTTACTTTTGCATTTTAGCTGAAGTTGGCTCCATTTCAGCAGATTTTATGCTAAAAATTATAATTAATTGACTTAGTTATTCTTGTCCACTCCTGTGACTTTTAAATTATTTTTTCAGGCAAACAGCGTAAAGATGAAAAAATTATTGTTTTTTTCATAATTATTTCTAGTTAGATCTAGTGTTATTCTAAAGAATATGACAAATTGTAGAATTTTCTTTTACGAGTCATCCTTTAAGGCGGGGGAGGGTTCTGTTAATGCCATTTTTGCAGAAAATGGGACAAATCTAGTCTATCATACTGCTGGATAGAACAATTCATTCCCATCACAATGATATCATAAAAGAAGCTCAGTATCGATTCTTTGAATTTATACAATTTTTAGAAGCGGTACAGGCCTATTTTTCAACACAGCTATTATACGATAAGAGCCAGAAATATTACTTTAAGTACAACAAGTTGGTACTCATTTTGATCGTCACAGTATACACTATCCAAAAAAAACCTCTTTTGATGATCTATTATGAATATGGCCTTAGATCGTCAGGAAAATACTGGATATATTATGCGCACCTTTTATCAAAAGGCACTATCTCAAAATGAGTAAAAAGGTGCTGGTGCACTTGAAACAGTGTCTTTCTTTCTTTCTTTATCAGTTCCCATTCTACCTTTCGGTTTATGGGTTCAGATGCCCGAGATGATCTTTCTCCAGGATGCCCTGTCCTGGCATTTTCTGTTCCTTCCAAAAAGTTAAATTTCTATGCTTCAATGCTACTTTTATATCTTCTTCCCACTTTCTCTGAGGTCTGCCATTTGGTCTTTTACCTTAGGCTTTAGCACTGTATACCACACCTACCTAGTACCACGAAAATTACGCCTCGACTACGAAACTATGAATTTTCTCAGTTGACTACTCAATTTATCGAAAACGGGTTTTGCCGTGATCGTTGTATTGAAATAGGCGAGAAAATAATTTGATGCCGAATGGTTCACAGGACAAAGTCCATTTAATTGCAGTTCGATTACAGGTACTCAAAGTTGATGGAATCGTAGTGCGATAGAAAGAGAAAGAGAAAAATATTACTGAATTAAAACGGCAATACAGAAGAACGAAAAAGCACTTAATTCAGTGTGATAGGTAGTAAAATATTTATATGAATACGATTCACACGCTTCATGATTCGATTAGTCCTTTCAGTCATTGTCATTGTTCGTGATTAGACGTGATTGTTATCTTAATATTCTTAGCAGCTCCATTCATCAGTCACTATTTACAAATTTTACGAAGATCGTGAAATTTGATTGTGCATCGAGATATAGATTCATCATTTCAGTTTTTAATTTTTATAGTGAAGTGTTTCTTGGATAAAAAAATCAAGTGGTAGAGATCTAGATCTATATTTATCTAGTTTTCTATATATAATTAACTGAAATATATTCAAATAACAGAAAAAAAGACGATTTTCTCAAAATGTCGTTGTTTGTTCATTATTTCCTATCTACTTTTTTTATTTCTCAATGCATCTTCATAAAATTTGTAATGAATGATGAGTGGGGGAAAACAAAACAATGATCAGATGCTTTTTACGATATGTATTATAGTTATGTAAAAATCCAATATTTTGTACAATTTCTTGTATATTTTTGGGTTGTTCTCATTTTGTTATTTTTAAAAATTCATAAAAACAAAAATTACCAATAAAACAAACATCCGATCTGATAAATTTAGATATTGTATCAAATAGGTTGTGTGCCAAGTTTGAAAAAATTTGTCGAAAAATGTAGAAGCATATCGATATTGAACTTGGTAAAATTTGTGGGCAACATCCAAGGTGGCTGCCTTTTCCATGGCTATTTCTAAAGAGGTGTGTCCATCATTGTCTCTGCCTTGGACAACTGGTAGTAACGATGCTAACAGCTGTACTATGCATGAAGCAGACTTGATTATACAAGTTTTAATTATTGGCCACCTCTATTGTAAAATGGAAGGATCCCACTAGGACAAGTCCATCGCCAGAGGGTGTAAATGTGAGCTGGTCTGTTATGAGAGTGTGTGTGATTGTACTGATAATAAGAATGTGTGTTCGCACAGATACGCAATTGGTCTTGTTGTCTCTTACTAAATTGAAAAGAATGGAATCATCCTAGTTTGACTTGGCTTGGGTGAGACCAGATGATCGCCATGTGACTGAATTCAATTGATTGGTGACGGCCTGGTCAGAAGTCACACTTCCCGTGAACTCGTAAAACTTTATGGGCAGCCTCATGCCGCGGCAATGACTGTCAGCGAGCCAACTAGCGTATGGCAGCCATTGCGCTGGCTGAGCGAGCCGCTTTTCTAGTGTTGATAATGCTGTCCATAGATAAGTAAAGGTAATGACATAAGATAATATGAAAGCCCCATAGGAACAAAGATGAGACAAATGCAAGGAATAGACAGAAAAAAATCCTGGCCAGCATGAGAATCGAACCATGATGGCCATGATTTTTTTTTGTCTATTCCTTGTATTTGTCTTGTCTTTGTTCCTATGGGGGCTTTCATATTATCTTATGTCATTACCTTCACTCCGACATACCCCTTACCTCACTGTTTTTCTCTATCCATAGATAAGGAGTGTTGCTCTTTAAATGAGTTCTCTTTTTTATTTACTAGTCTTATGTGAACTTTATTTACTCTTTCTAAGCGTACAATATATACATACTCAATTGTAGTGTGTTACTTGTGTATGTATCTCTCTACTGCTGTCAATTTTTCGGCCTGTCAGTGTCAGATTTTTTTCTTCTACCACTTTATCCATTTCAAATTGACATGATATTAAGATTTGTTAAAAAATTTCAGGTGTTTATGAAGTCAGTGAAATTGGAGTGGTGTCTGGGTGAGATGCGAAATGCTAAAATTCTCCTGGATGAGGCCGTCAAACATTACCCAGATTTTGCTAAGGTGAGCATAAGGAGGCTGATTGTCTTCACACTTGTCTTGACCACATTGTCACAATTAGAGTGTTTGATTTCATAAAGTACAAGTGAAACGCTTCCCAGCTATCCTCACGATCTTGATGACTCTGAAATGTTAAGATTATACTGCTTTAAAGGTGTTTAGTGTAGAGCAGCACTGGTAGATTGTTGATTAGCACTCAATACTTAGCTTGTATGCCTTTGAGATTCATCACTCTTGCCAGGTGATAGAATTAATCAGGCATGGAGCATAACTTTTTTTGGCACTCAAGAGTAATAACCCTGTAAGGCATTGTTTACTTTTTACAAATGTTGATAAATCACAAAATTTGTTCTTTCCTTAAAACAAGTGACATTTCTCATAGAAACAAATCGGTGATCTTAAGCTGAGATAGCTTTTGTACAACGGAGATTGTAACAAGATCAATGTGATTATGATTATTGCTTATGAGTTTAATTAACCACAGCCTTTAATCTCCCGATATTAATCCCTCCTGTGATGTTTTATTTGTTTGAAATTATGATATCTTTACAGTTATGGATGATGAAGGGACAAATTGAAGCAGAGAATGGACAGAAAGATGCCGCAAAGGAGGCATACAATCAAGGCGTATGTTGGGCTTTAATTTGTTTCCTTTAAAAAAAAAGATCATGTCAAAAGTTAAATGGAACGAAAGATATGTGCTTTCAAAGAAAAGGTGGGAGGAAAAGATATTTAAACCAAAGAGGAATAGAATAGAAATTGAGATTTGATAAAATTGGAAATAGAAGCAGATCTGGTAAAACGACTGTGTATAGTTCACCTGTTTGTGAGATGTCCTATCGATTTCTCACAATTTCATGTTTTGATTGGTTATGAATAAAAGAGAAATGAAATTAGTTTATATTTAATCAAAATTTTGAATTAATACCAATAACAGTAGGAAGATGATATCACTTGCAGGCATTAATAGGCCCCATTCCTGTAGATTTCTAATTAAATCCAATGACTGTCAAAGACCTGCAAGGTGCTAAAAAAGTTTTTTATTGTTTTCTGTTTTCAAACAAATTGAAATGAATACAGACACTCATGATAGACTCTAGAGGAAAAATAAATTCTTTTTATTCTTTCTTGTGAATGACTGCACCATTGAGAACCTTTTAGATTCATCTTAATTAAGAGACATTTTGGCTTTCATGTGGTAGGCCTGGACACTACTCTAGCCATTACTCGATACTAACGAATACAAGGCTTTGAGGCGTTTTATTCGAATCTTGCCACGGTCTCGAGATCGAGACCAGAGGTGGTGAACACTAACTACCATTTTGATACCAACCTACTCTGTAACTACTAACTATTTTGCCATGACAACACCAGATTGAAAATGAGAGGCAGGGCTTACTGAAACAGTCCCTTTGTCTCTTAATCGGCACCTTTCGCTTGCCGTTACACCCGCCCCAGCTACTTCCTTTGCAGAACCCCCAACGGCTTCTTTTCACACCAATCCTTTTAAGCATTAGCCTAGCTAACTTTCAGGCTACTACCCCACCCTCTCCTTCCAAGGTGACAGCAGTTTATTACTACTTACAAGTCTCTCACTGGGTCTGTCATCTGATATCGTGATGATAGCACTTTGATAAGCATGGAGGTCACAAGTGCCCCCTCCTCCTCCACCTACATCCTCCTTAGCCATGAATGCATGAGGGCCAAGGCTCAGTGTTCAGCGTTCATTGCCGTGAATCCCACGAATGCACGAGGCCATGTCATTGTATACGTCAAAGCGAGTACTCGAATTATGCGAGACCAGAGAAGACGGTAGTTGGTATCAAAGAGTAATAGAAAAGCGAGTCTCGCCGAGGCCTATCATGTGGTGTCATGGAACGATGAATTAGTGTTGAGTGTAGAAGCATAAAAAGAATGTATTGTATATTGTATCATCCACCACAACACCAATGCTCAAGAATAATCCACTTTCATTTTGATTTCGACCTTTGACATAATTATTGCATTCTCGTAATTAAACTTGAACCCTTATCTGTATCTAAATTTTTGTTTTACAATCAAATGTGATTTGGTGCTTTAAAACGATCATTAATCATACTCATGATATCATAATGATAATGTTTTGTCCTATGTTTACGAAACTTGTTCTCACATCCATTTGTTTTGTTTCATGTCCATAGTTAAAGAAATGTCCCCAAGCCATCCCCCTGTGGTTATTGCTGTCACATCTGGAAGAATTGGCTGGCCAGCTGACCAAGGCGAGGTCTATTTTGGAGAAGGCCAGACTCAAGAATCCTCACACAGACATGCTGTGGTCAGTAGCCATCAAAAGATTCAACTTTACGATATCTTCTCTTTTGTTATGTTTTCTTCTTTTCTTTTTTTTTTGGTCACTATCTGGACTCTAAAAATACTTTGGTCTGTTTTTTTTATAGATGTCCCAACCCAAAAGTTTGTACATTTATCATCTTTGTTTGAAATCATCCTAGTATTTAAGGTTGATAAGTCATAGAGGAAGTCATAGAAATGCATGACATTCTGACCATTATTACAGTGAAGTGTGTTCTTTTAGGCTAATGAACCCAGGAAAGAAAAATACCCTCCTCACTTCTAGATGACACATGTACCTCCTAAAAACGTGCCTGCTTCAGGTTGTGATAAGAAAAGAATTATTCTCTCTTTCACTCTAGGAGAAATAAAGCAATCTCCAACAGCTTTATCATTTGATTGAAAAATTACAAAGACATCCTTGAAAACGGTAGTATGGAAAGAGGCTTTATGTTTACTTTTAAAATATGAATAATATTTCTGAGTGTATCTCAGAAAAAAAAAAATATAATAAAAATTCTTATTACAGTAGTAGCTAAATAAAAGCACACTTCATAAAAGCACACTCTGCATAAACACACGCCTACGTCTGCTGATTAAATTTTTACTATGTTATAAAAGTGTTCTCAAAAACACACGGTATGCATAAAAGCATGCTTTTTCCTGCGCCCAAAGGACATGCGTTTATCCAGCGACTACTGTATCATTACGGTCAGGACATACAGAAGGGTATACTCTGACTGAGCCTGTTATGACATTTCTCATAAGCAATCTGTGATGTCTTTCTCTTTGGCTGACTCATGTACTCTTACTCAATTTCTATTTGTTTAGGCTGGAGGCAGTTCGAGTAGAGATCAGAGGAGGTTTGAAGAATATTGCAAGCACCTTGATGGCCAAAGGTTTGTTTTTGCTTTGGATTAGTTTACTCCTGTTTCTTTCTATTCATTTCATTTTCGTTACACACGCACACAAAAATTGACGTTTATTTTCAAGTATTCGTTTTGAGTAATAATGAAAGTAATTGAAATAGAATTACTGATTGTCTTTTTGGCAATCAACGACAAAGTTGATTACACATTTAAATAAAAGATGTTATTCTGTCTCGTAAACTTTTACAAGGAAACAGGATAAAGATAATCACTGTCGCTTTTCTTCCTTTTTGTTAGTGTTTTTTCCCATTAACGTGCTTGTATTTTTAATAAAAACAATGACTATGTTATGGGTTTATGTTTTTTTTATCACCATTTGTTCACAGCCCTTCAAGATTGTCCCAATTCAGGACTCTTGTGGGCAGAGGCCATTTTCATGGAAGCCCGACCTCAAAGGAAGACGAAGTGTGTTGATGCCCTTCGAAAATGTGAACACAATCCTCATGTCTTGTTGGCTGCCTCAAAGTAAGTCTTCCATTTTGTTAGCTCAAATATTTAACTATGCCTGGACTAGCAGATTTGATCACAACTTTATATAAAATTACAGGGCATCATATCCTAAACGAAAAATTGAGTTTGTTATGATCCCGAAGAAACAAAAGAGAAAAACAGGCTGTGACAAGTATGAAAGGAAAAATATAAGGACTGGCAACAAAGGCTTATTTATTCCTGTAGTACTTTTTGTTTGTGTCAGTTATTAAAGTAAAATACTCCAAATTCTTGTCCTGAGAGAATCCTAAAGGGCTAAAATTGATTAGGTTTATGCCAAAACTTACTTGCGTGAACATATGTGATCTTGTTTTGTCTCAAGTTTGAATAAAGATTGAAATTCTAGGTTTTGAGGTGACAATACTTTATTTCTTTTAAATTAAGATGCAGTTGCTGTGTTACATTGAAATTGAAACCACTTGTTTTAACTTTTGCTTTCAGACTTTTCTGGAGTGAACGCAAAATCAGCAAAGCGCGTGACTGGTTTAATCGAACAGTGAAGATCGACCCAGACCTAGGAGATGCTTGGGCCTATTTCTATAAATTTGAATGTTCTCATGGAGAGGAGGTACGTATTATATGGATGAATAAAGATTGTGGAGAGATTTAGGTATTTAGGTTATCTATTGGGAAATTTGTAGGGCCTCAAGGGTATCTCCCAAACTAATGGACTGCCACTCACCAGCTAAGAAATGAAATGTAGTTGAGACGTTCAATTCAATGTCATGTCACACCACAATGTAGGATAATGGAAAACTGAATTTTCATCATGATTGTAAGGTAACATTCACTTCTTAGGTTCCACAGCTCTTGAGGCATCTTTGATATATCCCTAGCCCCAACAGTCATGTGAAAAGTGTTGTCTTAGGTTCTATGGAAATATTGACTGATATTGATATTGTCAAGGGCCCATGGCAGCTGTTAGTACGATCACTTTGAACACACCACTGCTCATAGTGAACATGTTTTAACAATTTCTAATCAGCTGACCTTTACTCCTGTCCATTGTGAATAGCTTGCTACAAATTACACGTTGTTCACCTGAGATACCCCATAGATCAAATGATTGTTGCTAGGCTATCCATGAACTCTTGTTTAAATGCTGTGCTTCAAGTATCTTCTGACTTAAGGTATTGAGATTCTGTTATATATGAGACAATTGAAGGGATCACTGCAATAGTGTCTAGTGTGCTTATGTCCATTTTCGTGCAAAACGAGAGAGAGAGATAACCCTAGGGAAAAAACGGAAATCATGCTTCCTGAAAAGTGTGAAAGTGATATGATGAAAATACATCACATTTACAGCCGTTTAAAATTGGAATTCCCTAAGCCAACAGTGCCAAAGTCCATGGTTTTTGGCATTTTTCTCTAAATGATGTAATTGTGACATGCACACTATTGCAGTGATCCCTTTAATTATTACCTGTTTACATTGAAATCAAGAAATATTAGGCATGAGAATGTGGATCTTTCTCCAGGGTGCCCTGTCTTGGCATTTTCTGTTTCCTTCCAAAAATGTTGAATTTCTATGCTTCAATGCCTTTTTTATATCTTCTTCCCCCTTTCTCCAAGGTCTGCCTTTTGGTCTTTTACCTTGGGCTTTAGCACTGTATACTGATTTAGCTATTCTATTGTCATTCATACTGTTTACATGCCCAAACCATCTCAATTGATTTGTTTCTATCTTAGTTTTTATGCCATCTGCTTTGGTTTGATCTCTTATTGTTGTGTTTCTGATTTTATCTCTTTTAGTTTTCCCTACTACTCTTCTTAGATATTTCATTTCAGCTGCCTGTACTCTACTGTATTCTCTACTGTCTAAGGTCCTGATTTCGCTGCCGTAGAGGAGAGTAGAACAATAAACTGTATTGTATACTGCCATATTGGTTTTTGTTGACAATTCTTGCTTACCTACAAATGCCTTTCCTAGATGGTTATATATTGTCATTGCCTTTTGAATTCTCTGGCTGATTTCTTCTCTTAGTTTTCCCTCTGAGTTAATCATTACTCCTAGGTAACTGTAGCTTTGAACTTGTTCTAAATTCTCACTGCCCAATTTAAGATTTTGTGTTTTAGCTTCCCTAGTTACTAGCATTGTTTTAGTTTTCTTTGCATTTACTCTCATTCCTCTTTTATTTAGTTCATTGTTCATAATGTTGATATTTGACTGAAGGTCACTTTCTGATTTTCCAAACAACTAAATCATCGGCAAAGGAAAAGCATTGATACATTTACTGATTTGAGTTTCCACATACCTACATTCATCTTCTTCATTTTTGAGGATGCCTTTGCGACTGAATCCATAAATGTGATAAACAAAAGAGGACTTAGGATACAACCCTGTCTTACTCCTATATCTACATCAAATTCTGCAGATATGCTTCCAGCTACTCTCACTGCCCATGTTGGTTTATTATAAAAACTTTTAATGGCTTCTAAAATCTATTAAATTTTGCTCTACATTGTGTTCTTTTAAGAAATGCCATAGTTCGTCCCTCCTCACAGAGTCAAATTCCTTTTCTAAGTCAATAAAACACAGATGCAAGTCAATGTTTCACTCAAGGAATTTTACTATTATTTATCTAATTGTAAATACATGGTCTTGTACACTTCTTCCTGGTCTAAATCCACTCTGATACTCTTCAATTTTATCCTCTACTCTTTTCCTTAGTCTCATTTCCAGTATCCTGGCATATACTTTTCCTGGAACACTAAGTAGTGATATCCCTCTATAGTTTGAGCATTCCATAGTTGATCCTTTCGTATGTATTGGTACTACCGTTCCCTTCTTCCAGTCGCCTGCCTCTCTCCTGTGGTTTTTAATCATTTCTGGATAAACTTGATCTGCTCCTGGGGCTTTTCCCTAATTTCACTTTTCTTATAGCTGTTTGGATTTCTTCCATTGATATACCTACATCTTCAGCTGTCTCCTCTGGATTACTTGATACTCTTACTTATTGATCTTTACTCCTTGTTCCATACATTCTGGGGGATTATGTAATTGTTGAAAATGCTTTCTCCATGTTTCCATGATTTCGCTGTCTTCTTTCATTATTTCTCCTTTAGCATTCTTAATTTGTCGTATAGGGCATACTTTGGTCTTTCTCAGGCTCTTCATTGCCCCTCAGAACAGCTTTTGATTTCCTTGATACGTTTTCTTGAAGTCTTTGTTCAGACTCTTCCCATTGTTCCTGTTTTGCTTTCCTAACTTCCTCTTTGGCGATAGTTATTTTATTCACGTAATATACCCTATCCTCTGGTCTCTTTGCAAGTATTTCTTCCAGGCATCCTTCTTTTCTTTGATCTTAGTCTTGACATTCTCATTCCACCATGCTGTTCTTTTCCTATCTCCTTTAATTTGTTTCCTACCACAGACCTCTTCAGTACAACAGGAGTGTTCTTTATTCATCTGCCACTTTTCTTCTATTGTGCTATCATTCAGATCCATCTGTTTTTCACTAATAAATATTTTTATCCTAGATTGGTATACTTGTTTTACTACTGGTTTATTTAGTTCCTCTATTTTGAGTTTAGTAGCTTTCTTCTCTTTCCTTTTCTGTTTGTTTTCTTAAGTCAGTAATCTCATCTTGGCAATCACTAAGTGATGATCACTAAATATTTCTGCTCCTCTGTTTACTCTTGCATCCAATTTACTGTAAAAATGGGAGCTGCTAACTATTATGTAGTCTTATCATTGACTTTTCACACCTGTCTTCATTTACTCTTGTTAAGTTGTATATTTGTGGGGATATCTTTAAGAGGAAAAAAGGTGTTGGCTATTTTCTTTAGGCAAAAATCTATTAGTCTCTCTCCATTTGGAGAAGTTGTTGTCTCCTTCTTTACCTATTTCTCCTCCTGACGTTTCTACATTGTTGCCTACTAAAGTATTAGTTCCTGTTATTCCTGTTTGGGTTTAAGATTCTCTGCAGCTATTTGTAAATCGTTTTCGAAGGTATCTTTTTCTTCTTTAGTTGCATCTTCGTTTGGTCCATAAGCTATTAATAATTTAATTTCGTCCTTTTGGTTTAATAGCCGTGGGTTTATAAATTTCCAACTTTCTATTAGTTTTTCAGGCCTTTTATGCACTAGGAGGCCTACTCCTGCTCTAGGTTTGACATCTACTCCTGAGAAGATTAAAGTATGATTCGGTCCTACATTTTTATTCCTTGTCCTTTTTTCTTTGTTTCTGTAATGACCAAAATGTCTACTTTGAATTTTTCCATTTCTTCAACTAATTCTAACTCTTTTCCATTTGTTGCCTTAACGTTCCATGTTCCAAAATCACAGTTCATATTCGTTTCCAATTTCGTCTTCGAAAGATCAAGCCAGTTGTATTACATTTATTTCTCTGAATCTGTTTGTTTTTGGATAAGCAGGGATTAGTCCACTGTACCCTAGATAGATGGTGGGGCTGCCACCTTGAGGCCCCCCTACCGGGCCTTGTTATTTTCTGTCAGGGTTAACTCCCTTAGCCTTGAGTCATTCAAGACCAGCCTACAAGACACCAGGTTATTTTCTGTCAGGGTTAACTCCCTTAGCCTTTGGTCAACCAAGACCGGCCTGCCAGGCAGCAGGTTGTTTTCTGTCAGGGTTAACAGCCTTTGGTTGGCTAAGACCCACCTGCAAGAGACTCGTGGAGGGCGGGATCATTTACTCCCCGTCAAGTGCTTACCTATCCACGGCCCGGATATTTTATATACAGGATATAAATATATACTCTGAGTGCACTGGTCACATATGAGTAAGCAGTGTGTGTTTCTGTGTGGGGAAGGGGGTAGGAGTAGGTTGTATGACCATTTTCCATTTTTTAGACGTGAGGGTTTATTGTGTTATGTCATGATTTTAAATCTGAAAGCGTTCTGCTCATATATATGCAACTGAATACATTTTTTGCTATAATTTTGCTTTTCTTTCAGAAACATCAAGAAGACATACGTCAACGCTGCATTGCTGCCGAACCTCATCATGGAGAAAACTGGTGCAAAGTTTCGAAAGCAATTTGCAACTGGAGACTCAAAACAGAAGAATTGGTTCCTTTGGTGTCTAAAGCACTTCCGTCCCAACATGAGTTTACAGCATCTGTTTTTCTTCTTTTTTTATTGCCTGTTTTTTTCTTTCTCTCATCCATCATACAATCCACATATTATAAAATGATAAATATGTAACAAACAGAAACTTTTATGCTGTATGATTTAAGTCAAATAAAACGTATGGCAAAATTTCCCAAAGTGAGTTTACTTGTTTATCATTTTAGTGGCTGAGACTGAGAATTAGTGATGAAATTAAAAGAAACCCTAACCGGGCTAAATTGATGTTTGCGATTTAGCCAATTCTGTCAGTGTTTCTTGCTGTTTCAGGAAGTGAGGATACTAATTTTAATTGAATTTCTACAGGAAGAGCTCTTTTTTCATCCTGTATATTGTTAATGTTATATTTCATTTTTCTGAAGGGATTTTCCCAGAGCAAAAGGGACGTCCCACTTCAATAGTATTGATGTAAGGGCAGAGTTTATACCAAAAACATCAATGCTTTAATTTTACCCACAATCACAACTAAGGTGATTTTTGGGAGTTTTTGTAAGATTTTAAACGTTTCCCAGAGTGTTGTGATTTGCACATGCGACCTTTTTATTGTCTGTATCTGGTGGTAATACTCTAGTAATAGGTGGTAAATCCACCTACCTGTACCAGGGGAGTAGGTTTTACTTGAAACAATTGTTTTCAATTTACCAGGCTTGTACCCATGATCTTTTGTTTGAAAGGCCTTGCCTTGCCTCTGGACTACTGAGTTCCCCCCATTCTTGAACTGATCAGAATCTTTTCCAGGATGCCACCCATTCACCTGCTACGGTGTCAGTAGTAGCATCTAGACTGAACTGTTCTCGTCTTTTGTTCTCATCAAGTCTTTTGGCTTTGGTAACCTACAACTATAAACATACAAAGGGTATCTTTCTCCAGAACCCCTTTTTAGGTTTTCATGAGAAAGGTTCTAATGGTGTTAGCAAGCAGTAGTCCTTTTTCCCCTGACTCTTTTTGAACATCAGCAGTACAGTAGTCGCTGGATAAAAGCACTCTGCATAAACTTATACGTGCCTACATCTGCTGACCGAATTGTTTCTGTATAATAAAAGTGTTCTTATATACACGGTATGCATAAAAGCACGTTTTTGGCTGCGCCCAAAGGGCGTGCGTTTATCCAGTGACTACTGTACTGCTAAAAAAAGTGGATTTGTACACTTTTTTCAAGATTGTACACTTTTGGAGCTCTTTTAATGGATAAAGATGGATATATGGGTGATATCCCCGCACAAGTGCAGGCTCACCGACTACACATCATTTATCCCCCAGCTGGCTATGTCATTCAAAGTCCTCAAGTCCCTGAGGAGCATCCTGCTGAGCACTTCGTACAAACACTCTGACACGATCTTTCTCTACCTATAGCTGGGTACTCACTTACACCGGAGACAAGTAGAGTTAAGTGCTGGTACCTTTCCTAAGAGTACAATGTTGTGAAAAAAGCCATGGGATACAGTTTGGTAGCTTTGTGGTAAGGTTGATGGAATTGGGATCATGAGGTCCTGATCTCCAATCTTGGCAATTTTGGTCCAACATTAGAATAGACGCTCATTAACATTACAGTAATAACACACATTTCTTTACTCTACCCAGGTTCAAATGGATACCACTAGCATTAACTGGGGAATAAAACCTGTGACAGACTATTGTCATACCAAGATGGCATGTATTATCACCTATATGGGGTGCAACAGTCATGGGAGGAAATTCGAGTCTAGTTAGGTTTTTTAATTTGTTTATGTTCAAAAGAAATGGTTTGTTTGAAATTTACCCAGTCCACCATTATTTCCTATCTTTTCTCATTCATTTTATCCAAGCAGTGGTTTGTTGGCATGGAATACTGGTAGGTCTTATTTCTTTCCCTTTCTAAACTCACCCTGAGAACAATGAACAGAGTAAATTTCAATTTAACAAACAAACATCCAAGCAAAAAATAAGCTAAGGAAGAAAATGCAGTACACATTCTCTTTCTCTCATTACAGTTTTATTTATATTTGTTTTCAAACATTTGAAGTACTAAGTAAAGAATGAATTTTTAAAGTGAAATCTGATTCACAAACACTAAGAGAAGAACTTTTTAATAAAAAGAATCCAACAAATAAGTAACCCTAAACTTAAGCATCACACAATAACAAAAACATTGTTCCACAACTGCACTCAATGTGTCAATTCAGTATTCTGTCCAATGTCTCACACACTCACTTTAATGTAATGGAAACTGAAACAGTAGATAATAATTAATATCAAATATCAGATGGGGGAAGGAAAGTGAAAATTTACCAAGAGGGAAAGGGGTGGGGTGAGAAGTGAGACAGGGTACAAAATATTGATTTGTATGAAATGAAATTGTCATGACTAATGCTTTTTGATTTACAGTAGTAATCATTCATGGTATAAAATATAACAAAACATAAGAATGATGTACAGAGGAGAACAAGAAAGCATTTTATAATTTAAAAAGATTAACAATAAAAAACCAACCACAACAATGATAAAAACAATTGAATAGAAATAATAATGTTGAGATTTCAATTTTACACAAATATAAAGGCAAGGGCATTGAACTGTCATAAAATAAAAGTTGAAAAATTGCCATCTTACATATGAATAATATTTATAAAACAAACAGCAAATTACTAAAATCACATAAGATTGACACAAGGAACCCTACATAAATAGAACACAAAAGAAATACACGTAAGATTAACTAACAATAACTATAATATTGATCATGAAGTAAACTTCAACATTATTACCTCACTGTGACTGTAATATTACAAAATATAAAAAATAATAATTTAATTCACCTTGAAGTATAATAAGCAACTAAAAATACCCATGATCTACTAGTATTAAACACCATTCAACGCTTTGAATCTTACATGAAATGAAAATGGCTCTGAAGAAAAATAGTGCAGAGGCCTAGGTTAACTATCTTGAAAAATCAATTTTGCACTCACAGACTAATACCATAAGGTTTTCCTTTATAATATGATATACAGCATTTTAATAATGATCAATAAGGAAGAAACACAACCATTCAATTTTAATGTCTCAAGTCTCAAGTAAAAGTGAAACCTACAGATGAGAAGTGTAAATTAGTTAACATGAAGAGTACCTGCCACACATAATGAAATAATTCATTTAATATATAATTATAAACTAAAAACAATAAGCAAAAATATAATCGAACACATCATCTGCATGACTGTTTAAGCTGAGTAGCAAACACTACAATTGTGATTAAAATATCATACAAAACCATTCGCAGATTCATTGAAAGGCCAATTGAATGGTCTGAAGAATCTTATAAAAATGTTCACACAAATTTCAGCTTTCCAGGCCTACAAATTTCCCCATCTGTTCTTATTTTGTCTTTAAAAATAAAATTCCCATGATTTAGCCACTTCATCATATTCATAACCATAGATATCAAAACTAATGCATTCATATGAATTTAACAACAACAATACACATGAAATATGATGTACTATGTAAAAGTAAAAGTTACGATTACCATTGATTAAAGTTAAAGTGCTAATGAAGAGAATGCTGAATGGTTTTGGTAGTGCAGTACACCCCATATTCCCCGAACACGTGTTTGACGAAAACATGGAATCCCCGAATTTATGACTAAGTCCCAACCAAGATCCTTCTTTGTACGCCTACTTTATTCCCTGATACACTTGTTCCACAAAATAAGTTTCTGGTCCCAAGGAGTTCGGGAATTCAGGCGGTACTGTACTTTTAACAAATTTTGATTTGATTTTACTATTTTTACCAATATCCACAATTGAGGTGATTTCAGTCATGGTAGAATTTTTTATACTGTCCACAAAAAAAAAAAAAAACTATTATTATTTCTATGTGACACAATCCTTTCTATGACTTATCGCTTTTTATTTTATAAGAGTGTTTTGTTTTGTTATTGTGAATGAGTTTTTTTCAACCAATATGTTTTAATCTACTTCTTTTGCAGTCAATAAATCAAGGTATGAAGATTAATTTCTGTGATTTTGTCCTTTGTGTACCTTTAATTTTTGAGACGTGAAATGTGCTACTTTTTGTGGACAGTATAATTTGCCGGGGCTGTCCTGTAAGCAGCCAAGGATAGTTAAAGTGTACAGTGTTGTGATCTGTACATGGGACGTCCTTTTTATTGTCTGTCTCCGATTGGACTAGGGGTTGATCCACCTACCCGGACCAGGAGGGTGAATTTACTTTCTGAAAAAGCATGAGAAAAAAAAGTTTTTAACTGCCAGGGCTTGAACCTGCGACATTACAGTCGTGAGGCTGACACCTTCCCTCTCGACCACTGAGTTCCCCTGGTGGTGATATACTTACTTAAAGTATAATCATGTCCCGTTGTTCAAAATTTGACTAAGTATTTGAAGACAGTATAACATGTCCAAATAGTAGTAATAGTAGTATGTAGAGTGGTTATGTACTGGGAAAAGCCAGGCATAAGATTGAGATAACGATAAAGGAGAAAATGAAGTGTTTAATTTAACCCTCTAAAGGCCACGGCCCTATATAAAGGGCATGCCATCATTAGACCGGGAAGAGCCAGGCCCTATATATAAAAGGGCATATACCCTGACCTTCTATAATGAAAAATTCCATTGTCCTTTTTAAGGTAAAACGACATAGTAAATGCTCAAGTATATAGTGAAGTAACAGCCAATGAAAACATTGTTTATTTTAAGTTCATAGCAAACTCAAGAGGCCTTGTTATCAATTGGCAAGGATGCACTTTACTGAGTAGTGTTCACTGTGTAATCACCCGTTTGTTTAGGTTTCATTGTTTGTCAACACAATAAAGATCATTGATCTGAGTTGTTAGACAGTTGGTGATGTAAACTGACAACAGTGGCCCTAGTTAAATGTCCTTCATGAATGAATAAACGAATCATAATGACCTAGATGTTGAGATAGAGTTATCAGAGGAAGAAATCCCCATTTTTCCTTCTTGGTCTAAAGACAAATAATCAATGAACTAAACTTATGTCCTAATATCAAAATATGAATGCCTCACGTTATCAGCTTTCAGAAAATGTATGGTTTGTACTAGTACTAGTATCAGTTATCACAGTTATACAATCCTTTTTCTACCCTAGTCAAAATCTTGGCTCTTCTTTTTGCCACACACTACTTTTTCCACTCAGCTTTGCTGTGGCAGCCCCACATCCCAGGAGGTCACTTCCGGTAAAATGGGGATTGCTACTAGGGTTAACAGCAGCGTCAGTAAACTACCAGTCTTATAAAGAATGACAGAAGTTGGACTTGGACCACTGGATGTTTTGTACAATTAACATCAATAAACAAAGAGCATCATGTCAGAAAAGTCATTTATAACTAGTTATAAAGGATATTTCTAAAAATACAACAACTATCTAAATACAAAGTATAACAAGACTGTTCCCCACTGAGAGAGCTGTCAGTTGAGAGACAAATTCATAACATGAGGATCATAGGAGAAGTAGCAGTATGGGCATGATGATTACTACAAAAATTGTGCGTTTGTTTACCATCGTTATTACAATGGCTTCGGTGGCCTACTACTGGTTTGGCTAGGACTTGGAATTGTGAGATTCTGGTTTGAATTCTGGCGATGCTTGTTACATAACGTTGTCTTTCTTAGGGAAGACATTTGACACAATATTCCTTACTCAGCACAGGTGCAAATGCACTCAAACTTCGCATTACTGCTTCCCGCTACACTGCCATCCTCACAGTTAACCTTCATATTCATACTTTTCAATGTTAATACATGTACAACGTACAGACTTACAGACTCAAAGCCAAAACTGTACCAAACATCGTTTATTACGCATTTGTTGGTCATTGTAGCTATAACCAGGATTACTCTTTACTTTTACTTGGTATGCCTCCACCCACGATGTACCCAAAGCTGAGCCTCCATATGACCGAGCTGAGTCACCACCGTCACAAGATCTTAATTGAGAAGGCTGGCCTCATAAGTTTCGGCCCGGTCTTTTCAATCAGCTCAGAAGCCAGTCAAGTCGCTTGAAAATTGCTCTGGTCTTTTGTGGGCTTTTTAAAGGATATTGCGTTTACACAAAAATTAAACGGATCGCTCAAGGGCAAGTAAACACTTAAGATTTTACTATAAGATTAGTAAAATATAAATTTACCCAATTTTTGGATCCATTTAATGTTTAGCTGAATATTTTGATTTTGGATCCATTTGATTGGCTGAATAGTTTGACTTTCCCATCTCAAAGCAAAATTTCAAGATTTTTCAAGACAAACTGACAAGAAAATATTCTATGACATAGTAATATAATGTGATAATATTTTCTCCTTTGAAACAAAACATATTGGAAAGCGAGAAAAACCCACTCCCAACAACCTGAAGAGATCTAAAATATCTGGGTTAAATAATAAAAATATTGAACTGGACAACATAAAAATATTCTCTTCTTCCTTCTGCAACGATACAATTCAATGCAATAATTAAAGAGGGGAAGACAAGTTCAACAGCTGATGTGAAAATAGCCGGAAAATGGTCATACGAATACCGTCATGTCTAAATTAGCCTCAGTGCAGAAAATGATCTGGCTTTCAATCATGGCAATGAAAAGTTAAGACGTGTATATTTACTATCCAACTCTTGACATGAAAGCACATACAGTTCAAAATCATGCCACGTATTGTGGATTTTACAAATCCAATAAAAAATCTATTCTTTCTTAATGTGAGTGTTCGTTTTGAAAGTTTTGAGACTAAATCAGTAAATGTATACAATATTGAGATTAAACACACATTAGCAGTATATTGACTAATAGATACACATACAGTTCCTTGATTGAATTATTTTACAGTTAACAGTTAACAGTAAGTTTCATAATTGTAACCAAATGATTCTACAACAATATCAACGACTATATCTATCAAATTAATCAAAATAATTTGTAAAATGTCAGCATATTGGATCTCAGGCACTTGGAGTTAAAATCAAAGAGACATGTTTCACTTTGGAGTATGAACAAATCTCGGACAAGTTTGTCACATCTTATAAACACAAAACCTTGCACTAACACTTTAAACAATTTGAAAATCCTAAGCGAACAGTCAAGGTTAAGTGATATTCAACGATTCAAACAAAACCTAGAAGATCACTCTTGCTTCCATCTTTCTGACACTCCAGACATTTCTCCCACCAGTCAATTTCAAATATTAAAATAGAATTGAACATTCAAAAATACCACCAAAATTAGCCTTTGATTTACTACCCATTAAACCATCAGGATTCATATAATGGAAGAACATTCAAAACAGTACTCATACTTGCATGTTTCGAACTAAATAAAAAATATATGTTTCCTCCCAAAATTAGAAACAAACAAATAAATTTAAAAAATTTATAAAAAAATAATAACAATTTCAGTCACAAAGGTAGTTTGACTGTACAAAGAACATCAAACTATTCAAACATTCATAACTCAGTCGCTGCCATTACCGACACATACAGGGTCATGTCAATACTTTTGGCTGCTAACCTCCATTTTTTCTATTTGTTCCTGATACCTCTCGGTATCTGCATTTCTCACATGATGTAAAAGTAATCAAATCATTTGTATGGAGACATGACATCAAATTATGATTGGATAATATATATAATGCACTTTGCTGGAAATCCAAAGTAGATGGACACAGCTCTAGTAGTCCAATAATCTCAAACTGGAAAATTCCTTTCAACCCAAGATTTAGCTAAATCTAACAGTAAATCTGATTTTGAATCATCGATACTTATCTTTGTGATGCAGTGTCATCTACATAATTTTTCTTTATCTGAAGAGATAGCATTTTGAATTATGTATCTACCTCATGATACAATTACAGTGATTTTAAATTACACTCAAACCTCACTATACCTCCAACTGCTGTGCTGTGGTAACTTGACAATATAGAGGGAATGGCATTATAATAAAAACACCCTTTTCAGTATTTCAATGAGGGAGATAATATTTGATTGGCTTCCCATCAATTTCTTTGAAAAAGCAAAATAGATGCATGTTGGAAGTCCAGCTGTAGTAATGTGTCAGTCATCATTAGAACCCGTTCTAACCGGGCCTTTTTCTGGTGTTTTAATACAATAGAAATCTGGATTTCTGAAATAACCTGATGTAAACAAACTGCTGTTGTAACTGGGGCTGTTTTGTTTCAGGTGAACTCCACTGTATTTATCAGATTCAACCTAGGATGAAATACTTTTATAATATCTTAAACTATTTAAATTGCCAGAGAATAAAAGTTTTAACACATAACTCTCTCTAAATGTTATTATCTATGATTATTTAAATAGATAAAGTCACTTTAAATAAAATCAACCTCAAAACAATCAAATCAACTTCCTCTAAAACGAAAAAAAATAACAGCAACCCCAACAAAATAACCAAAAGATGAAACCCCCCCCGACAAAGAGTACAAAAGAAGAAACGGAACAAAAATATTCAAATTACCTTTTGAAAAAAGTTTTGATAGACTTCATAATGATTTTGAGAACATTTCTTAAAATAAAAATGTACAATTACAGAATAGTCTTAAGCACATTTTTTGTATTATGACCAATTTCAAGACATATGTAGATCTGTAAACTGTGTCAATCTGATCAAGATGAGCTTCTGTTTCTTTCATATTTGGATTGTCAAACTCAAACTCTAGACGCCTTTGAACAGATAGAATCTTCAACTGAATGGAGAACGTGTCATGTTTTGCTCCTGTGCACTTTAGCAGGAGATGTTCCCGTGGACTTTGACTGGTAGGTTGAAGGCTTTGCGGCTGCCTCCTGAATCTTTTGGCTGCTTGAGGTTAAAAGTGGAGAAGACGATTGTATACTAGAAGGTCTTGGTGGACAGTTTGTAAAATAGTCTGGTCCAAAGTCAGCCTCCTGCATGGAGTGACACAACCTGTGTATGGAATTTTGTACGGACAGCGTGAACGCATGTACCTATCTTTACGAAGGCGACATTCTGGGAACAGATCGCCTTCGATTTGGCAACGCAGCTGCTTTGTAGAAGTTGCGGTCTCGGTACTCATGATGGTAAGACTGGGAAATGAGAGGGATATCCAGTTGGCTGAGAAAATGGCACAGTCGAGTCTGGTGAGTTTCGTGCTTATCACAGGAAACATTAGTTACATAGTTGCTATCTAGCTGAATTATGCTTAAGGCTACCAGTCGAGATAAAGTGGCCAGATTGGGGTGAACTCCTACTTTTTTTCTCTGAAGCCTTTTTTTCTCTACTGAAAAATGAGCCCCAGCTGACCGTTGGCCTCTAAGAGATACTGACGTCGACTGTTTGTTACAGTACTGAGCATGCCTAATTCATCAAGGGCAAGATCAAGATCCATAATGGAACCGGCCGTAGGTGCAGCTTCCATACATGATCCGCTTGTTCTGGGTGAAGTACCGCATACCTGATGCTGATTTAAATTTCCGCCGGTTATGCAATGAAACTCCTATCTGTCTTGACTGAAGTGCTTGCATGTTTATTTTCAAATCGCAGGATTGTCCTTGGAGAGTATCAAACTGAACATGTGGATGAGGAATGAGCGGACTGTCATTTATTGAAGCATAGCTTCCTTGATTCTCTAGATGAAAGTTTGAAATAAGATCAGTTATGGAATTTGTATCAATTTGCGCTGTGTTTGATGATAAAAATGGAATCTGATTGTCCAGTCGTGTTAATGATGTCACAACGGATGCCTGCCTCTTTCTTCAGATGAGTTGCCGTATGTTTCCTAACAGGTGGACAGCAAAAACAAGACTGCTGCTGTGAGCCGACAGGATGTGTTAATCTAAAAAAGCAAAAAAAAAAAATCACCAGAGTGTTAATTACTGGCATAGAATTTTACCCATCTTTTGTTCACATATTATGATGAAAACAATAAAGAATATGATCATGTTTTGATAATGAGTTTCTGTGATAAGATCTGAACAACAATGTGACTTTACATTATGTGCAATTTTGACGTTGTGTGTGGCATTTGTGTATGAGTTCAGTAATGTCATGGTGTTTTATTTTGATATCTGAGACTTTACAGTGTGTGTGTGTGTGTGTTCAATGTCATGGTGTTTTAATACTGAGTATCTTTGATGTGACTTCACATTGCGTGACATTATAAAGTTACATGTGTGTTTGGTTTGTGATTTGCATGCTTAATGCCACTCATATATTTTCGAAGAAAACCTATCTAAAATTAACTCTGCGTTGCCCCATGTTTAAAAAAAAAGAGCCTTCTGTGGTGATGTTTTTTTCTCTCTTTTGAATTAAGGTTTTTTTAATTTTAGTATGTAGGAGTCCAGGCAGTGGGCAGGTAAACAGGGATAAGGTGCCCTCCATGATTTTCCTGCTGTCTAGCAGGCGGGTCTTGACTGACCAAAGGCTATTATAAATGGCTGTTAACCCTGACAGAAAATAACAACCTGCTGCCTTGCAGGCTGGTCTTGGTTAACCAAAGGCTATAGGAGTTAACCCTGACCGAAAATAACAAACAAGGCCTGGTTCGAAAGTCATTGTGCAGCAATAGTAATGTAATGAACGCCTGTCAGTTACAAATGCTAGACATAACTCATGAAAAATTACGATATTAGCTTATTAGTGTGTAACTTTTCGCATGTCAATAATTCAAATTTTGTACTTGGGATGGGAAAAAAAGGGTGAAATGGATGTGCAACCGCTGATAATACATATAACCTGCATAGAATAAATAAACATATATATATGCCAATTATTGTAATATAATAATGTACATTATTATGTATATGGTCATTCAATTCACGGATGCTTCCTACTTAATTGAAACGATTTCTGTGGAACGGTACTGTTCCAATTTAGCGGCTTAGACTGTACTACTTTAGCCCTATTCTCATACTTTTAGTAGAAAATATGGCAGTGTTGAACAAACACAGTGAAGCTTCCTTGATTTGAGCTTGATTAAAACTCAGGTCAAACTTACATCCACTTCCTCTACAAATCACGATCATAAATCAGATAAGTCGATTCTTCATGTAAAGCGATCTTTAAGTAAATTAAAGGTACTGTGAACATCAACTTAACTTGCATTCACCTGAAGAAATCTTATTTCAAAGAAAAAAATGTATCTGGACCGAGAGATAGATCTCTATTCCAGACTAAGTTAACAGCTAGATATAGAATATTATATGGCAAAGAGGGTTGTTATACAGGAAGTGCCTGTTTATTTTCCAAAATCGATGATTGATTCATTTCTTCATTAACTGAGAAAAAAAATGGATCCACTTCAGGAAGTTGTATAGTTTGGTTGGAATGATCGCACTTAGTGATATGTCTTTCAGAAAAGCAAGCACAAAATTGAATGGAATGACTTTTAATTCTGAAAGTAACTCTGAAACAGCTCTTTCTAAAGATAAAAAATTACCACACTCAAATTCGATGGTCAATCTAAAGTAGAGACTGTCGTCAGCACAAATTCGTCATCCGTTCACGTTCATTACTAATAGTAATACTAAAAGTAACAGCAAATAACAAAAAGAAAGAGCCTATATCTAATTAATGAATTTCCAGTTCTATCAAAACTTGATAACAATGTAGATTTTAGATAAAGATATTTGGCATTAAAACCACATAATGATCGAATAATCTAAATGGCCTACAGTTATCTAGATATGTAAAAGAAACAAATGTTTGGTATTCGATAAAACAACGTACCTAGACATGACATCCCTTCCAAACCAAAACAAACACTCAGCTACCGGGCTGAGTTCCCAGCATGCAATAGGATAAAAACATGCATCATTCTAAAGAATCAAACAAACACGACTTTATTAAATATTATATTGGAATCTTTCGGTACTCATATTTTCCTCTGTATGATTTCATACATGAGGACAGTTTTGAATTATTTGTTTTTCCCATATCAAATTTTGGCTTCTTATTAAATACTTATAGATCTATGTCCATGTCGCGACCAGCATGTCATGGTTTTTTCGTGAAAGAGGTCAAGAAAAAGTCTGATCAAAACGGATGCGCTCGACGGGCGGCGATTGTAAACAATGTGATCGTGATAAACGTGAATCGTGAGTAGATGTGAGTCGTGATGTGAAAGGTAAGGGGTTGAACCAGAGCGCTGGGGAATTCATTTCCATTTCCAGCATGAACTAGATCTAGACTAGAGCTAGATTGAAAACGATTTTCACCATCATATTTCATGTGATTTATCTGGCTTACGAATGATCGTTTACATGATGTTCTGAGGTGCAGTTTGCCTTGCTTAAGTATGTAATTATATATATTCGGACCCGGTCCCAATAACACCCACACTATTCGGACACGCTTGACCTATTGGGACACGGACTATATATGTAAAATGACGTTCGTAGCTTTAACTAAACTGCTTAATGTCCAGAACCTTTTTTAAAATAACTTTCCGGTAGCCTACTCCATAATAACGTAGTCTAGCACCTACTGGATATTTACCTATTAAAAACACGAAATGGGTAATAAAAATCGCGACCGATGCTCTAGAACATGAGTTCACCGGAAGGTATGAAAGGTCTACTTCCGTTTACTTTTTTTCCGGAACGAAATATGACCGCTAGAACTAAAAGTCAACTTCGGCTCAAGGCTGTCAAGATTACCTTGCTTCGCTACGATTGAAACTGAAATTACGTTTTCTTCAACTTCAATTCTCTAAAAATATATTTTTAGACATAGCCTAGATTCTAGATCTAGATCTGTGTGTCCCAATAAAAACCCGGGTCCAAATAAAACCCACACTATTGGGACACGGGTCCGAATAAAACCCACACTATTGGGACTCGTCCGAATAAGGACAGCCATATAATTATATGGATGAAAATAATCTCTAGATTCTAAGATCTAGTTGTAGATCTAGTCAGTGAGGTAAAAGAGACAAAAATTTGAAAAATGTAATTGTAAAGAATTATATTATATCCACTGTGACAGTCGCAAATCGTGTAAGTCTAAAATTAGTAACACCTTTCTTTTCGCTTTCTTGAACTGTTGGAAGTCCTTATGCTTCGTCTAGTTAGGATTTAGATCTAGTCTAGTAGCTAGTGGTACAAGAACTCGAATATAGAAACCCTAATTTTAATAACTAGATCTACGTCCATTTACAGATCTATGAGCAATCCGTGTTACTGTATCCCTATTCCCAACCGTGCCATTTAATTTTCGCTAGAGAGCAAAGTTTAGCAACATACCTCTTGGACGTAGTAATTATTCCCAACCGTGCTGACTGAATTTAAGAGTTAATTGTTCTTTTTTTCGCAACTGTGTGTTTGGGAATACTAGATCTATTCTAGGTCTAGATCTACCTTTTGTTATTCTCAACCGGTATTTTGTTGGTTGAAATCCATGCAGGAGTTTCGTTATGGGTAAGAGGGGGGGGGGAGGGTTTTGGGGTGCTGAAGAGACCATCTAGATACTAAGTGCTGACACATAAAAAGGAAAATAACGTTGTTGGTATTCTTTTGGTTTGTTTTTTTATACCTTTAAAGAATGATGACGGTTGTATTTTAATGTTGCCTGAAAAAAATAGGGAAATGTCTGCTTTATGGTCCGGAGTGTAATGGGAAAATAAAAGTTGGAAAAAAAAGAGTGCATGTTTTTAGAGGTTGCTTTCTTGATACATTTAAATCTATCTATTCATTCCACACATAAAGAGTACTCAACTCTCATTGTTCACAAACTAATAATCTTGGATTACAAAAGAAGGCAAAGCAACACGTGTCCTTTCATTTCATCTTACTTGATGGAATTGAAAATTTCAAATCAACTTGAAACATTTTAAATAGCCTATGAAAGTCCTTCTCTTGTAGCATTGTCTTTTTTTGACTCACTGTGGTAGCCTGTTGGAATTTTAGAAATTATTCTACAGTTCTATGCATGGCACTAATACTGTAGAGACTAGTAGCTTGCACAGCAGTTTGTCTCAAATTGACTGGCTTCTTTTGTTTATAAATATCTCTTGATCATATTCCTTCATGTGACACTCAGTAGAAATATAAAATTCAAAATTTTGGGCTTCTTTCAAGAGACATACTAACCGTCAGGGTAAAGATATGTTTTTGTGTTGGTAAAAGTTAATTCCATAGTAAGGGATCTATAAGGTATGGTAAAAATAAAGAATTTTCATTTACTTAATGAGACAATATATCCTTCATTATAATGCAGATGTCAAAAGAACGATTTCGAACACCAGTGACAGGACATCAAAGTGATAAGGATTTGAACATGTTTATGAGCCTGCAGAGGATTCCTTTCTGCTACTGGATGCATTGGAGAAAGAGGATGGCTTTGCAGTCTATAAAGTAAAGAACATTTGTATTTTTATCATTCATTGTCTAACTTTGTTTCCAAATTGTAATAGAGATCTCTTTTTAAAAAGGCGTCAGATTTCCATAAGAACATAATTAAAATGATAATTAAACCTCATTTCCCACCTTGTTTTTCCATGTCACCTTCCATTTAAAATACAATGTAAAGCATAGGCTTGCCGACAATGATAATCATCTTTGACCGCTAAAGAATATTGATACCAAACAAATATTAATTTAATAGAATACTTTATTCATCCCACAAGGGAAATTTGGTTACAGAGATGTAAAAATCATGATTATAGTACATCGACATAATTGAAATATATCAACTGTTGGTGAGTACATACATATATCCACATTACATATATATAGATACACGTATAATATAATATACTCAATATTTAAATACATTTCTAATTATTAAGTATTCAAAATACTTTTAAAAACATGTTTATGTGTTGATTGAGAATAAAGGTAATAAGAATGCATTTGTCAGACAAGAAATAGCAATGTATATATCGTATAAGTACATATTTGTAAATGAATGTTATCACAGATGAGTTTTATAGTTGTACAAGAATACATTTTATTCATGAGACAATGTTGTAAATATATCATTTCAAGGTATTATATCGACAGTGAAATTCACAAACCATGTGTCCAATTTTGAGAAAATCAAAGGAAATGATGCTGCACTTTTTAATCTAATTTCACAAACACACATGGTGTGTAAGTGTCAAAAACTAGACCCAATAGTGATACATGAATTGCTTATGCGTTATTATACAGGTTTCTATGGGTTCTTGTACCACAGAATCCTAATAAGACGAAGCAAAATGGCTTCCTAATTTTTAAAAACCGGAAAAAGGGTGTTATTTATAGACTCACAAGGTTTATGATTTTTACTGCCAATATGGTATTTCCTGAAACTGAAAACAGGTGAGTCGAAAGGAATTTTTCTGTCCCAAACATACAATTCAGATTTTCTTTGCAATGTAGCATTATATTATACTTCTACATTTTAACATTCAGTGAATATCTAATGAGGAAAAACACCCAGTTCTCCCCAGACTAATTTCCTATTAAAGCCTCTTCATTTTTTGCTTCCAACATATTGGGACAGACAACACATCATTTTGTCATCTATCACATATTACTAAAAGGTTAATGTATTTTCACAAGTGTTTAAGTGCAAATTTTGTCTGATTGTTAGGTGTTTTTTTTAATCTGTTGATAGCGTTTGATATTTATTAGTGCCAAGTGAATTGAATTATGGTTGTTCATTCAAGTTTCTGTAGTTGAATACTGTATACTGCATAACAATTCAAACTGCCTTGTAATCCCCTTAAAAGAAGTTCACAATACTGGACAGTTTGCACATTATTACAAATGTTATTTTTTACAACTTTTTCAATATTTAACTTTCCCTCATTACCTCAGTCTCTAATAATTTAAAATATCAATTGTCTTTTCAGGCCTTTATCTGTCTGGAAGTCGGTAGTGGATCTGGTGTTTTGCATCACATTTCTGTCACAAATTTTGAGACGATCCTCACTGTTTTTGTAAGTACACAGAAGATTTTTTCATGTTGAGAAGGAAGATATTGCTTCAGTATTTTTGCACTGTATAATTTTTTTTGGTTTTTTAATTGTTTAAGTTTACAAAGAATATCAGTTTAAATAAGTTTATTGTAATAAACTCTATTGTATATATATTTGTATATTTATGATTGAGGACAGTCTTCTTTTCCTGTCCTTTTTCAGCTCATGAAAAAATTAGCTTAGGAGCTCACCAGTTTAGTACAAATATTTGATGAAATCATAGAAACATATTTTGGCAGTAGGACTTTATAAATGGCATCTTTAAGTCAGATTTTAATACTTACACTGCCAGTCTTTTTGACCTTGTTTTCATTTTGTCTACTAGCATTTAAAAATTTATTTTTTATTTTAGCGAGAACAAGTTAGTCTATATTGACCTTCCACGTCACAGTATTATTAGAATGAAAATAATATGTATTCCGCTTTGCTTGCACTCAGAATTGTTTTTTCAATTTCCAGTTGCACTGATATCAACCCTCACGCTTTAAAAATGACTCTCAAAACAGCTGCTGTCAATGGACAATCAGTTTTGCCTATCCTTTGTAACTTGGTGATTTAATCTATTAAATCCAAGCCAACAAAAAATATATTATGTATATGGTAAAGGCAGTCAGTAAAAAAAATGTAAATAAAAAAATTAAAATGTTGAGAATGGTGATATAGTTAGTGCCTTGTGGTTAAGACTGCCAACTGTAGGATTGAGTTTGAATCCTAGCAGTGTTAGGTCCAAAACGATCTGTACCCATGGAAAGACACTCAACACTCTTGTTTACACTTGACATAGGTGTGAATGTGGATGGGTACTAGCATTAGCTGGGCAGTAGATCCTGTTACTGTCAGACCAGCATCCTGCTCAGGAGGCGATTGTATACCTATCATTAGTTTCGCTTCTTTGCTTTAGAAACTGGGATGGATATGATATAAAAACATACACCTTATGTCTGTCTTTTTCCTTTCCACCTCTTACGTCAGCACCACAATTTCTTCAACCCCTGCCTTAGGACCTATATTAATATGTGTAGGCTTATTATCAAATTCAACAATGTGTCAAATGAAACAGACACTCTTACAATTCACGTCATCCAGGCCTTGGCTCTCATCAAGTCATCTGACTAACTTCTGAATGCAGTACCCACCTTTCCAAATAGTACAGGCATGCTTCACACTGATAGCCATTCCATGCCAAACACGGTCCTACAAATTATTACCCACAGTCACTTTGCTGTATGTTTGTCTTTCCTCTACTTTCTTCTGTGTAATTCATATCTTTTAATTTTTTTCTTTTCTTTCAAGTCAGACTCTTTACAGAGCGACTGAAAGGACTGGTTGATGTGCTGCTATTCAACCCCCATATGTTGTGACACCCACTGAAGAGGTAAACAGCACGAGGCAAGAAGTCATCTTATCAAACTAAAATTTGTGTTTGTGTTCCATTGATAATCTAATTCTTCAAAGGAGTATGTAGATATATATATATATATGTCAATTTGAGGTAAAAGGAACTAGGAAAGCCTGTCATTCTAGGCAGTTTCAAAGACAACTTGGGTATGAGAGGCGTTGTAGAAGGGAACCTGTGGAGTTGTGAGCTTTTAATCACGAGACTGGTTCAAATCTCACGGCTGGCACATGTGGGTTTTTTTTCACAATATTATACTTTACTTGACTCAGGGTGTAAAATGAGTACCGAGCTATCTCAGGAGAAAGATCTTGTCAGAGTGCTAGTAGGGAGCACTAACAGGCTAACAGGTTTGTGTACTGAATGCTCCTCACGTAGTTGAAGATTTGAATGAAATAGCCTGCTGGGGATAAATGATGTACAGTCGGTGAGCCTGCACTTGCACAGGATACTGACTATAAATCCATCTTTATCTTTGTTATTAATGTTAAATTATTTATGTTGATTATATGGGAAATGACATTAAGGGGCATTATGTCAGTATGAATGGATTTGGTTTTAATTTTGCTTTTTAAATCTGAGAATTGAACTTTTTTACATTCTGTAATTTTGTTTCGTTGATATATTTTTAGTTTTACACTTTTTTTTAAATTGTTAATCGTTAACTGTGATTGGACCTTAAGACTGGGTTATGTTAGCATTGTATTTTATTTCACACTATCAATTTGTCTTTGATTTTGCTTCTCCATCATGTTGGGTCTTATCATATTAGAATACATTTGAGCAGTTTTGATTTGATGATCATTTCAAGGGTACAAAATTTCTTATGATTAATTAAGGGCATGCAAGGAAGGACTAAATTTTGGCTTTTTTGATGTAATCATTAAACAGGTTTGAACTTAAACTAGTCTATATTCTTACTATGAATGTGCAGGATTTGATGGCAAGTAGGAAACTTAGGTTTTTTAACGTTCATGCTGTGAAAGATTTCGCTTGCAGATTCAGGAACTTAAATTAGTTAATGTTAGTGGATGTGTGTGAAAAATTTTGCTTGCAATAGTAACTGTAAATTAGTTCTGTCCATAATTTACTTGCAGGTAGGCTCTCACGGAATAGAAGCTTCATGGGCAGGGAGGCATCAAAGGACGTGAAGTCTTAGGATCAGTTTTTACCTAAAGTTTCTACTTTGATTTCTCCTAACGGTGTCTTTTATCTGGTTATCATTGAGGAGAATGATGAAGGTAAGTACCAGTGATCCTTTCATTGGCGTCACAGCTTTGTATATATGTTTTGCCTTCTTTCGTTTATTCAGACCTTTATTCCTCCGATTTTAGGCGGAATATTGGCAATTTTAATATTTGCCAACATTTTTCCAATCGATCGAAAAAAGAAAAATTATTATCCGAACATTTGCGATTCAAATGGCAGAAATGACGAACGTCGGAAGAAACAAGTTAAAAATTTCCAATTTCCGGCGTTGGAACTTCGTTTGAGATTGAGATTCAGGCATTGTTCCAGTTTTAGTCTCAGTTAGATTTGGCACTTTGCTTTGTTAACAACTAAGTATCCAATCTAGATCTCTACCTTTAACTTGTAAAACTTTCATCATGTCGAAATTCTTGACTTTTTTTTTATAGAAATTCAGACATTAAATCTATAGAAAATGGCGTGCGTGAGGAATAAATTTCGATAGAATTGGTAAGAGGAGAAGGATGTGGAACGATTTCCTGTCTGTTTATGTTAGAAAACTTGCTAATCCAGGCCTGGTATTCTGCACGACAGTAAAACTAAGTTGACTACAGTCAGTAAAGAAAACGCGACATCAAACGGCATTCTGACACCGTGAGTCATAAGAAAAGGAGACAGATCCTGAATAGTAACTACGTTTCACTAATATTATTTATAAGTATTTAAAATGCAAACTCATAAGGTAACTGTCTGGATGTCTCAGCATTGTCATCATATTATGTAACAGTGTATGTTTTGTATAATATTGCGTAACATTTGGCCCGAGAAATTTTTGAGGCAATTTTGTCAGGTGAATGAAGGTCTGTTTATTGCCCGATGTTAGCTGTTGTTCTTTTACCATGTGTGTATGAACTTGATCCCTAGCATGTTTTAGTCAGTAGCTGTAATCTGATGTGAAACAAATATTTCAGCTTACTTTAAACATTCTTTGATGTACATTCCTTATCTTGGTCATCAGACTTTGCAGCCTTGTCTGTTTTTTTTTAATTTCCCTGGTGAGAGCAAACCATTCTCTCCTATCCATGTGATTTTGCTAAGTATTTCAGATCATTCTGTGGTACTAGTTTAGTTGTTTTGTTTACCTTTAGATCGTTATTCAAGGTGCCTGGGAGTGTAGTTGTGTTTGGTCATTTTCTGTGAAAGTAAAATGCTATTGCGTTGTTAGCAGGAATGTCAGGGTCTCTTCTTAAGATGTGTCCACATGATCTCCTTTCCTCTAGGAATTTGGATTTAGAATGGAGTTTCCTTTCATTTTTTGCATAAGGATTTGTTTGAAATTTTGGTTGGATAGTGTATGCCCAGCACTCATCTCAGTTATTTTCTGTGAAATGCATCTATATTGACAAACGAATGTCTTCATCATGACTCATGTTGCACATTTGTATAAGAGGATAGATTTTACCAAAGAATTATATAATATTTTTTGTTTTACTTGGTCATTTCTGTTTTAGAATTTGTTCAAAACTGCGCTTACTGGTTTCTTTAGCTCAATATTAACTCACTAGCATGCATTGACATAAACGTGTTGCTTTTATCCTTACACCCTACAGAAGACATCAGGCTGCCATGAAGGAGAAAGGATTCTACATGGTCAAGGTCATCACAAGAAGAGCAGGCAGGGAAATGCTGTCTATACTTAAATTTACCCGTTTAAAAGCATAAACAACTAGTCAATTCTAGGCTATCTTTCTCTCTTTATCATTTCCCATTCTACCTTCCGGTGTATGGGCTTAGGTGCCAGAAATGATCTTTCTCCAGGCTGCCCTGTCCTGGCATGTTCTGTTAGCGCCCCCCCCCCCTTTGTCTGCCTTTGGGTCTTTTACCTTGAGTTTTAGCACTGTATATCGATTTAGCTATTCTACTGTCATTCATTCTGTTCACATGCCCAAACTATCCCAGTTGATTTCTTTCTATCTTCATTTTTATGCCATCTGCTTTGGTTTGATCTCTTATTGTTGTGTTTCTGATTTCGTCTCATTTAGTTTTCCCTACTACTCTTCTTCTTAGATATTTCATTTCAGCTGCCTGTACTCTACTGTATTCTTTACTAAGGTCCTGGTTTCGCTGCCATAGAGGAGGGCAGGACAATAAACTGTTGCATGTTGCCATTTTGGTTTTTGTTGACTTCTTGTTTACCTATAAATGCCTTTCCTAGAGGGTTATATATTGTTGCCATTTGAATTCTCTGGCTGATTTCTTCTCTAGTTTTCCCTCTGAGTTAATCATTACTCCTAGAGTAATTGTAGCTTTGAACTTGTTCTAATTTCTCCTGCTCAATTTAAGATTTTTTGTTTTAGATTTCCTAGTTACTTGCATTGTTTTGGTTTTCTTTGCATTCACTCCTCATTCCTCTTTTATTTAGTTCATTGTTCATAATGTTGATATTCGACTGAAGTTTTCCAAACAGAACTAAATCATCGCCAAAACGAAGGCATTGATACATTTGAAGACCAAGGGGGAAAAACCACAGCTGTCCACTTTTTGAGAATTTGAGAAAATTGAAAATTAGATTTTAAGACTTGTGTGCTGATTATTTTTTTCATAATACCTCAATTTAACAAAGTTTTATCAAAACAGCAACATGTTTATGATTAGGAATATCAATATTTCAAGCTTTGAATCATAACATTTGTCTACAATGACTTTATAAAATTTGGATACCAGCTTTGGACATCTGTGGTTTTCCTCTGAAAATGGTCAACCTTTTGTTAGGCTGGAATTTTCATCATGATGCTTGTCAAAATGATACAATACCTAATAATACTAGATATAATAATAGACAAGGTAGGTGTAACAGGACCAGAAAAAAAACTTAACGAGTAATTGCTGACTCAAGAGAGTGATTTGAATCAGCTACCACCTTGCAATACCGATTCATCTCCTGATGCCACAATTTCCCTTTTTCTGACACTGTTATTAGGCAGCTTGTTATTATAAGTCTCTTGATTTCAACAGCTTGTTCCAATATTTTTATAAAATAACATTGGAGGTCTAGTGGCTCAAAGACAAGATCATTGCACTTTTGTATGGACTGATACCAGGTTCAAATCCTGTCAAGGATTGTTCGTCAGGCAAAAATCCCTTGACTTCTGACTTTCAGGTTGTCGCAGGTAGAGCATGTCTCTTTCCTGGGAAATCCAAACGAATTTTGTATTTTAAAAATCCGGTATATATCATAGGAACACTTTTTGTTTGAATGATTTTCCTTGTACATGGCAAACATTTTCGAAATGTTCAAATGTTCTGGAAGATACAATTTTGTTGTCTTCTTGCGAGAATAGTATGAGCACCTTCCCTTGAACGACTAAATGTGCCTTATGATGGAGTCTTTTTTTCATCCTGAGAAAAAAGCATGGGGTCTGTTGTTGTGATGACCTCACGTCTTTTGGTGACAAACCTTAAGAAGAAAAGAAGACAAAAAAACATCAATGAATGAAAAGTTTTCTACAACACAAACCTATTAGACCTCTACTTGCTTTGCATACACAGCTGTTATAATATTTTTTCACTACTTGCACTGCTGAGAGCGAGGCTGGTTGGTAAGCTTTACTTAGACTTTTGGTCTACAGCACTAGCCAATAGGTATGCGGATCTGCATTATTGTACAATCTACTTTTTTCATGAAATAAAATAAAGTTGTCTTGGGGCGAGTCAGTGGTATACAATGGTTTTCAGATCCAATGAGGTTCTCTCAATGATGAAAATTAAGATCCTAAATTAAAAGAAAAAAAGTGACACAACAGGGCCAGTGAAGATGACAAATTATATTATAATAGAAAGTTAAGAGCTGAAGCTTGATCAGTGCAGTGATCGACATTGATAACCCCAGATGGCAGGCAATTCCAGAGTAGAATCCTTTTAGTTCATAAAAAATGTCTCAATAACAATGGTCATTCAAAGGAGATGAGATAATGCCCTTGGAATTCACATTTAACGACCAAGATTATCTCATTTACTTTGGACTGTAATACTAATAGACTAGGCTAAGTCAAGTAAGACAAATTATAATAATAAGGAACCATACTTAAAAGTTCAGAAGGAGTTCCGTCATCAGGTGATAGGGTTAATCTAAAAGTTAGGGTTAGGGAGAGGAGCTCCTTCATCAGGTCCGGGGGTCAGTGATAAAATAGGGTAAGGGTAGGGATAGGGTTAGAGATAGGGTAGCGATAGTAGTAGGGTTGGGAAAGTCTTAAGGATAGCATAAATTATAAATATCTCCCACGACCTGATGAAGGAACTCATTCCGGAATAGGGTTAGGTTATGGATAGGGATAGGTTAACTCTACACCCGATGACGAAACATCTAGTTCACTTGCATGATTAGAAAGCTTCTGAGGTTCCGCCATTGGGTCGTAGAGTTAGGGATGGGATTGGGGGTAGGGTAAGGGGTAGGATTAGAGTTGGGGATAGAGTTAAGGACAGGGGTAGGGTTAGCGAAGTTGATTGATTGACTGAAGGGAAAAAACATACCTGTGGTTGCAATGTTGTCTCGGATTCTCCTCACTCGGTTTTCCGTCACATCAAAGATAGAGATGAAGCCCTTGATACACGCATTGATTTTAGATGATCTGCCAGCTTTCAAAACGTGAAGATGGTACTTAAAGGAATGTGCATGGAATACAGCTTGTGTGGCATCTTCCTTTCTGCTCCACTCGGATGTTCTTCAATCTGATCCTCTATTTTTTTCCTTATTCTCATTTTCAGTATCCTGGCATGTACTTTTCCTGGTACGCTAAGTAGTGATATCCCACTATAGTTTGAGCATTCCATAGTTGATCCTTTCTTGTGTATTGGTATTACCGTTTCCTTTTTTCAGTCGTCTTGCACCTGTTTGGACTTCCATGCTTGTTGGCATATTGCATGTAGTAGTTTGTCTGCCTTTCTCCCTTGGTTTTTAATGATTTCTAGATAAAGTTGATCTGCTCCTGGGGCTTTTCCTAATTTCACTTTTCTTATAGCTGTTTGGATGTCTTCCATTGATATATCTACATCTTCAGTTGTCTCCTCTGGATTACTTGATACTCTTACTTATTAATGTGCTTGTTTCATATGGACACCTTTAAGTACAAGTGGTCTATCCCGGATATTGTCGTGTCGAGAAAATCGACAAAAGGATTTTGAACTCACACAATTTCCAATAATTCATTCATTTTGAAATGGATTGTTGTGAAACTTTCTATGCATCTAAATAATTGTATTTGTTTTTGGATATTAAAAAACATAACGACGAATACGTTCTGGTATTTTCATATTTTAATAGAATAACTGGGTTGGCCCGTTGTTCATTTGCCAATGATTTTATTGTGTAAGCAATAATGTAAGAATATGGTGATCCCATCAAATAAAAATCAATGTTCTACAATGGATTTGGTCTATTTTGACATAAAATGTTTTAATCATGTAAAAGAAAGAAAAGAAGTTGTAGATGATGCTCCAAAAGTTTCGCTTCGGTACTCTTGGATGTGATAAACATTAATTTGGGCTAGGTTTTTCTAACAAAAAATAATACATTGGAGGCTCTTACCGGCCTATTATTGACATAATCGTTATAAAGATAATTTTATTACACTTATAGACCAAAAGTATTTGCATGTTATTGTTATTCGTCAATTTAATCTCAGCATGTATGGAACGCAGTATAGATATTACACTTCATCCATCTCCGTTTCCATGACATCGTCACATCCATCATCATTGCATGGTATGTGTAGTTAGGATGGATTATGATTGGAAGTATAAACAATAGAAGATCACTGGTTTGTCTGAGAAGCTTTTATTATGGTTTTTTCAAAGTGACCTCTCACCCTAGGTGAAGTGTCCAAGTACATGTATTTCATATCACTACATTCCCCTTTCTTTACGTTAAATTTAAGTCCTGTAGCATTGAAAATCAAACGTTAATTTTATACAACATTTCAAAATTCTAATTGAGAAACATGATGTTCAATGATTCAACTGTTCTTTGCTTCCCACTTCTCTTTCCCTTTTTTTTAAGATACTTAAAGTTTTGCTGCATTTTATCAAATCACAAATCACATATAAGAAAATTGTTCTTGTATCTGGAACTTGGAATACTCGTATCTGGTATAATCCAATGAATTCCTACGTAACCACCACTTTGATTTTAAGTTATTAAAAGTTATTTAAGTTATTAACCATGTAATGTCAAATTGTAAACATCTCTCAGAGTCTCTGCTGAACACTGGATGACCTGACTAGTACAGTCTGCTAATCAGACCGGTCCTTAACATCTGCTAATCAGATCGGTTTGCTATTCAAACCTAATGGCCATGATTAACTAACTCTAAAACTAAAACTCCGATAACGGGTAGAGCGAACGATTCTTCTCCCATGTCTTGTGACATATGTTGGGGGAAAAGACGGTGATGGAGCGACAGCATTATTGTTGTTATTAACGATTGCTGTAGGGCGATTTGCTCCATATTCCTCATCGTTTGAGGATTCCACACTGGGGTGTGCTGCTGGGAAAGATGGTTCCCATTCTTTGCAAAGTTCTTGAATTCTGTTGAGAAAAATTGTTTATGGTCCATTATCTGAGACTACCTTTTCTGGAATTCCAAATCCTGCAAAGATCGACTTTGTATGTTCTATGACTGAACTTGATGTTGTCTTCAAGAATGCAAGATCAATCCACCTTGAGTAAATTTTGCAAAGATCGACAGATGTTGTTGTTCGAGCAAATAAGACATTCCTTTCCACTCAAATAAATCCATACCAATCTTTTGCCATGGATGTATTGGCATTTCAGATGGTTTCAATGGTTGAGGTGGTAACAATCTGTGTTTTTCGCACACCAGACAATTCTTTACTTCCTTTTTCGATGTCCATTGAGATTCCAGGCCACCATACGCTTTCGTTTGCAAGGGCTCTACATTTTGCTATTCCCAGATGACTTTCATGTATTTTATTGATGTCTTTTTGTAATGATTCTGGAATCACCATTCTGTTCTGGTACATCAATATGCCTTTGTTCACTGCCAATTGGTGTCGAATACTAAAGTATATTCTTAACCTTTCATTTTTCTTGCAAAACGAGGGCCAACCTTCCAGAGAATATTCTTTCACTTGTTTCAGTGTATCCTCGCTATCTTGCTTCAGTTTGATTTCTTCTTGTTTGTTAGTGGAAGCTGGTAGACTTTCCATAATCCAATTTACAAATAGATCTACCTCTTTTTCACTAAGGTAATCCTGGTCTTCTTCATTCTTTTCCACCGATGCTCTATATAAGTCACTAAGGTAATCCTGGTCTTCTTCATTCTTTTCCACCGGTGCTCTTGATAGGCACTAAGGTAATCCAGGTCTTCTTCATTCTTTTCCACTGGTGCTCTTGATAAGTCACTCCAGGTCTTCTTCATTCTTTTCCACTAGTGCTCTTGATAAGTCACTCTTCAGATTCTTTTCAAGTGCTCTTGACAAGGCATCAGCTGTATAAAATTTTTGCCTTTTGTATATTGTACCGTGTATGTGTACCTTATTAGTCTCATTCTAAATCTTTGTATTCTGGGTGTCAATTCATCGAGACGTTTTGTTTGTAACAAAGCGAGAGGGAGCTTATGATCTGTATCAATACTGAATGTTTTCATGCCTATGATGTAATCAGAGAATCTTTCACATCCCCAAGTAACTCCCAAAGTTTCTTTTTCAACTTGTGAATATCTTTGCTCAGTTGGTGTCAAGAACCTTGATGCATAATAAACTGGTTTCCTATCTTCTCCTTCTTTCTGGTAGAGCACTGCACAAAGTCCATATTTTGATGCATCTGTTGTCACTTTTGTAGATTTATTTGCATTATAGTGATTCCAGGACAGGAGCTTCTGTTAAGTTCTTTTCAACTTTTCAAATGCTGATTTTTGACTTTTCACCCCACAGCCAAGCATTATTGGTTTTGAGTAGCTCTCTCAGTGGTTCACTCTTCTCTGCTACATTTTCAATGAATTTTCGTGTATGGTTTATCATCCCAAGGAATCTTCTCAATTCAGTTATACCTTTTCGGTTCAGGAAATTCATGTATAGCCTTCATCTTTTCTGGGTCAATGCAAATGCCTTCATTTGTAATAATATGGCCAAGAAACTTTATCTTGTGTTGGTTGAATCTGCATTTTTCATTTAAAGTCACTCCTGCCTCTTTAAAATCTTTCCAAGAACTTGTTTATCTTGAGTCATACTCTTCTTGTGTGGATCCACCTATCAATATGTCATCGATTGCACAAACCACTCCAGGGATATCTTTGAGTAGTTGGCATATTTCTCTTTGGAAAATTTCTGGACCTGAGCTAATCCCAAAACACAACCTTTATTGAAGGCCTCTAGGATCTCGTCGACCTTTCTTTCGTCGCTTTCAATGGGGAACATCCCGTGTATAGTTCCAGAGCCTCAGTACCTATCACTGCAAGCAGTGTTGCCACTCTTATCTCTTCTGTTTCTCCTTTTAGCTTGGTAGCTATCTCATAATTTTTCCAATCCCGTTGGAACCTTTTCCAATTCAACGCGATGTTGTTGGACGTGTCCAATGGCTTTGGCACTGGTATTTTTGATGCCATGCCCAAAGCTAGATCTAGATCTACGTCTACTAAAATAATTATCAAAACTAGATCTACTTCTACTTATCCTGGTTAAAAATGAGTTATCAGCACTTCTGACACCATGTAGTGTTAGGATGGATTATGATTGGAAGTATAAACAATAGAAGATCACCGGTTTGTCTGAGAAGCTTTTATTATGGTTTTCGGAAGTGACCTCTCTCCCTAGGTGAAGTGTCCAAGTACATGTATTTGATATCACTACAGTATGAGGTCACCATTCCGCATCAAAAAGGGAAAAGGCTTTCTAAATCGTTCAAACTTAGCAGATTTAATAGCATGTCTGTTGGGGTAGAGCCGAGGTAGCGGGTCAGATGGAGTGAACGATTGTCTGCCTTCCTTTGGGTTCTTTTAGCATTACAGAGGCATCTGAAAGGGACCTCTCGCTCAAGGTGTATTTGAAAAAATATTTTTAAAGGACTGTCTTTTCTGAACCGCAGCCATTGTATCTTTAACCACTCAACTTTTTCTCCATTTACATCTGATTTTCTATGTGCAATAGATTTCAATAAGAGCTCAATATGAACAATATCATCAGATGACGTGTTGCCAACTTGCTTGCGTTCTTAGCAAGTTTCACCCAGTCTCGGGTAAAATACGTACGGGTTGTGATGTTTGCTTTGTTCAATGGTTCCGAAATCTCTGTCGCAGCTCATGTAACTATGACCCGGCACAAAGAATTTTGATCAACAATTTCAACATTATTTGATTCATCGTTAACATGATGAAGCCAGAATAGGCATATCTTGATATTTCGATTCTGTCCCCCACAAGTATCAGTATATGCAGTCAGGTTTTTAGGCAATTCATTTTCTTTGATGTCTTTGATTAAACATGAGCCGATTTCATTTGGTCCCCTCAAGCCTTCCCTTCATGCCACATATACATAAAAGCATTACCACTTTGTTCATCATGAATGCCCAGATTGTAAGTCCAGAGTTGTCTCTTGTAATAAACAACGCTTGTTGTTAAAACAGGAGTTGGTGATGTCTTTTGAAGGTCAAAATATTATACTTTCATATTGGGTTTCTCTTTGTCTTTCTTAATCTTCTTTGTTACTTCTTCTGTTGGATCATGGTTTCTTTCTTTTCCTTCCGCAGTTCGTTGGCTTTGTCATGGCCATTTGAAGTAACTGCAGCTGCAATCTTTACCTTACACGTGTCGCATGTTTTACATGTATCTTTCAAAGGAGAATGGAAACTCAGTCTAAAGTCTTTCTTCAATACTTTACGAAAGACTTGCTCGGACACAGACTGCCTGGAATCCACCACATAATCTTCAATATAGAATGCATAAAGTTTGGCAATGTTTAGTCCAGGTGCAAGTACAGTCTCCCTGTCGACCCTTTTTTGACCATTTTCACGACAATAATGCGATTTATAACTTCCGGGAAAGCTGTTATAAACGTTTGCAGTTCCTCAATCACGTGTGTTGGTGTATTATTTTGAGGCTCTTTTCTTCCCCGTTGATCTGTTTTGGGACCCTTATTAGCACCTGTGGTTTGTATAGCTCTGTCCAGTCTACCATTGGAAATGTTAAATGTGGCAAAGAACTTTTGAACACAACCGTCGTCCTCCAGAGTTATTCTGTACGTTGTATTCTCGAGAATTTTCTTTGCGTTTTCATAGGTAATATTTGTCCTTCACACCAGCACGATCTCTTCTATCACGATTGTCTCTTTGCTTTATTTCATTCACTTTGATTAGGCCAACTAAATATGCATTCTGAGCTGACCATTCTCCCAGTCTCCAAAAGCTTGAAAATATTTCTTGTTGGTGTCAAAAATGCTACATTCTTGTCACATCGTTTATTACAGCCACATCGTTTGTCTTCCAAACTTTTTCGCCTTGCAGTCTTTCTTTTCCTGGTTAAGTATTCTTTTCCATGGTTTCTGTGTTGCTTTCTGACATTTGTTTTCCAATGAGTTTCTTCTCGCACGCGTTTTTCGTGTAGTTGGCCTTCCAGGTTGAGTATCGTGTGCCTCGCCTTCCTGAATAATAGATGAGGTATCAGTGCAGTTGTTTCCGCAGGTTAAGACTATTCATCAGAAGTCCAAACATGTTGTCCATCCTGAAGTGAGCTACCATTGCTTGATCAATATCACTGACATTACGTTTTCTCCATCAGCATCACTTCGGAAATAGTTTGGGTCAAGGGTTTCATCATTACTCACAACAAGCACTTGCTCATTACACAATAAATCTCCATTAACTACAATATCTTGGTGTTTTGATGATGATAAACTTGGAGAATTACTGTATCCGGATTCTTCAAGACAAAACTCTTGACAATGAGTTGAACATGGAGAGCTGGAGACGATATCAAATATTGTACCAGGTGTATCATTATCACGATTGGGCTCTTGGAAAAGGTCTTGGGATCCATCCATAGGATGGTCGAAATGCGTTGTTTCTTTCTCAAAATCAGTTTGATCCGGTATCGTAAAATCTGGTGTAACACCTAAAATGTGTACAGCGAAATCTAAAGTGTTCATTTCAGAGTGACTTCTCTCCTCGCTATGGACATTGATGTCAAGGTTGTCCAAACTGAGATTTTTATCTCCATTGCCTAGTTCTTGCAAACACAGTGGAAAGGACTCTGTGTTTTGATCTTTCACTCTAGGACTTGAGGATCTATCTAAAAGGAGTGTATGGGCGCAATTAAAATGTTTTCTCGTTTCTGTGTAAAAAAAGAAAGAAAAGAATATATAATATATTAATACATCTTAAGGAAAGCAACATTATTTAATAGGACAAAGACCACATATACAACAAAGATGAACACCACAAGCTGCCTGTTAGATGCGTTACAATTTTTTGAACACAAGATACTGTCTAACTCAGCTGGGTTTTAACGTGAACACGTGAAACAAGAAAAAAGAAAACGGGACCTCAGAATTTAATGTCCGCCTCAGATAGGACGGAGACATTTGCTTGAAATGTCTTTCCCAAGGACGTAACGTCCACGCAAAGTTCAGCATAGTACTCATTTTCGTACAAGAAAATACATGATCTATCTGGTCACCCATCCATGTCCATGCCTTAGGTTTCTTGACCCTTGATAATTGACGAGACTGTATACGATTTTGGCCATCGGGCGTCTTATCATGCTATGACATCCCCACCCCCTCGTACCTCATCAAATCCAAACATGCCAGATTAAGGAGTATATAGTGTTACTACTGTTAGTGGCCAGTTGGTCACTTTGGTACTAGCCTTCTCACTCTCACATGATCTTTTGTGACCGCTATGTAATTATTTTTGCCATCATTCAAGTGAGCGATTGTAGACGTCTATAACATAGTAATAACATTAGTTATGGACGTCCACATAATTAGGTAAGATTTGGACTAACCCACAAAAATAATAGTCTAACCCTCATTTCCAACGGATCCCGATGGAGAGGCAAGATTTATTAATATAATATAAATGAACAAGTTTTTGGGCCAACCCATCAATGGGTGTATACGCATAGTGGGCCATCCCTTGTTAAATGGGCTATCCCATCAAGCCCATGAACATCCCACTTCATATTCACACATTTTCCACGTAACAATGGTCTATCCCTTCCACTCGGCATGTGTTTGTAAATGTTGGTCCGGGTATGTGGGTTGATGAATTTTTTGCAATCAATTTTATCTATTTTATCGAAAAATGTGTGTGAGTGTTTTGGCTAACCATTCCTGTTTTGATGCATCAAAATTATGTTCCCATGTTTATGGCAAAATATGTTCCAATAGAAATACATTACATAGGTAACAGGTGGTGAAAAACTTACCTGAAATTATAAACTGACGGTTCTGTGGACAATTTTCTTCATCAAAGTCGAGATTCGTGGACTCCTGTTTTCAAGGGTTAGCCCGTTTGTTTACTTGTAGATCCCATAGTTTTCATAAAAACACAAGATGGTTTGGCTAATAACAAAACAATCTAAGAAACGTAATGAAACAAGAAACTTCTATAGAGAGATGGCAACACCCACTTTCGGTTTCTGTGTCATTATTGGAAAAACAAAAAAAAAGGGTTATCCCACTTGTACTTAAATGTATCCATATGTTCTGGAAGGATTATGTAATTGTTGAAAATGCTTTCTTCATGTTTCCATGATGTTGCTGTCTTTTTTCATTATTTCTCCTTTGGCATTCTTAATTTGTCATATTGGGCATGCTTTGGTTTTTCTCATGCTCTTCCATTGCTCACCAGAACAGCTTTTGATTTCCTTGATCACTTTCTTGGTCTTTGTCCAAACTCTTCCCCATTGTTCCTGTTTTGCTTTCCTCATTTCTTCTTCTTCTTTGGCGATAGTTCTTTTACTCACGTAATCTATCCTATCCTCTGGCTTCTTTGTTTGCAAATAATTCTTCCAGGCATCTTTTTTTTTTTTCCATCTGAGTTTTGATGCTCATTCCACCATGCTGTTCTTTTCCTATTTCTTTTAATTTGTTTCCTACCAAAGACCTCTTCAGTACAACTGAGGAATGTTTCTTTATATATTTGCCACTTTTCTTCTATTGCACTTCAAGTCCATCTGCCTTTCACTGATAAATCTTTTTATCCTAGATTGGTATATCTGTTTTACTATTGGTTTATTTAGTTCTTTTTTTTGAGTTTAGTAGCTTTCTTCTCTTTCCTTTTCTGTTTGTTTTTCTTCAGTCAATAATCTCATTTTGGCAATCACTAGATGATGGTTACGAAATATTTCTGCTCCTGTGTTTACTTTTGCGTCCATCATACTGTAAAAAGGAACTGTTAACTATTACATAGTCTATGATTGCCTTTTCGCATCTGTCTTCATTTACTCTTGTATATTTGTGGATATCTTTATGAGGAATAAAGGTGTTGGCTATTTTCATGTTATTCTTTAGGCAAAAATTTATTAGTCTCTCTCCATTTGGAGAAGCTGTCTCTCCTTTACCTATTACTCCTCCTGATGTTTCTACATTGTTGCCTACTCTAAATTTAAATCTCCTAAAATCATTAGTTCCTGTTTGGGTTGGAATTCTCTAATTTGTAGCTAATTTTCAAAGATATTTTTTGGTTCTTTGGTTGCGTCTTCATTTGGTCCATAAGCTATTAATAATTTAATGTCTCATCCTTTTGGTTTAATGTTTTCCTCCAACTCTAATGGCCTTGGTCACAGTCATGATTGGCTCATGAAGTCATATTTAGGGACGTAACCTGTGTTGTCAAAACGATAATTGCTGTCCTGGACCAGTTGATGGCAACATTCCTCGCCTTCAGTCTGATCTGCTTCAGTGAAATCTTCGCTGCTGCTCCATGCTGCACGTTCCAGGATTTCTTGTTTTTGGGACCAGAGCTACTGGAATGGACACTATCTGTTATACTGTTATAGCCATTCTAATTGCTCTTATTTTCTTTAAAAATAATGGGCGTCTTTGTCCTCCATTGTTCCCAGATCGCCACCTCTTTCAAGTCCATCTGGTTTGTCTAACATTGATCTCGTTTGACTACCGGTATCGACATGTGACTGTTTCACATTTTGAGGCAAAACAGGGTGACAAATCGCCAAGGGAAGATCTGATATCGTTGTCAGTGGAGATCTCCTTCTCAGACTCTTCAAATGATGTTGATGCCTCCTCTGTAAATACCTCCTCACATGGCATGTAATTGTAATGCAAACTACAGTTGTTTCCTCAAACGAAAAGTATGTTACTGTTAATTATGGGTTTCTACAAATTAATTCTTTAAACTATCAGGGAACCTTCTCCTATCATTGACACAAATAAAAAAAAGGAATCATCCCATTTGATTATGATTGCAAAAAAAACAACAAAAACATGCAGGAAATCAACAAAATGATGAAGCTCTATTTTTGTTTCTACTCCTGAGAAGATTACATGTATGATTTGTCCTGCAAAATCTTTCCTTGTCTATTTTCTCAGATTTCTGTAATGGCAAAAATATCTGCTTTGAATTTTTCTTTCTTCAGCCGGATTGTCTTTTCCATTTATTTCCCTAATATTCCATGTTCCACACATAAGTTTGTGTTGGTTTCCATGTCAGGTAGATTGAAGCATGAATATATCATCACAGTACTTCTATGAATCTGCTGTTTTGGATAAGCAGATCATTCATTCCCTAGGTAGATGCGTTTGGCTGCCAACTTGGGCCATCTAAGGCCTGGTTAATGATCATTCATTAAAATACTGTAGTAAATAAAAATTTGTCAGTAACAAGACCGGCCTGTAAGGCAGATAGTTGTTTTTAATAATAATACTAATCCCTTAGCCTTTGGTCGATATACTAATAGCCTGACAACCAGCAAGTTGTCTACATCTTTGACCTTATTTCATCCAAAACCATCTGAATGACCAGTTTTGGCAAGGCAGCAGGTTTGTTTTCCCCTTCAGCTAGTTAAATTTTTTAGTTTTTGGAGCTCGAAATTGCAGCACTTTGTTGACAGGATAACTCCGTGAGTAGATTCAAATGATCAAGACCAGAGCTGCAAGGCACACTATTTTTAAACTGTTATTTGTTTTTCTCCCTTAAAGTCATTGGTAAAATAATAACCTAATGCAAGGCAGCATTAAAAAAAGATTCGTGGAGCGGGATTTACAAAATCAAAGACCAAGCATGGTAATTATATGTAAAAATAAAAAAAGCAAAACTAAAAGCAAAAACACACGAATAAAAAATTCTTTCATTTCTGTGGCATTCATGGAATAAAATATAAAGGAAGATGAAACAAAAACCATGGCAAAAAGATGTCCCTAAATTAAATCCACATATTAACATGTTGTTGATTAAACACTTTGTGTTCATGTCTTGTATACAGAATAACACTTTGGAAATTAAATGTCTTGACATGTAATTGTAATGCAAACTACAGTTGTTTGATTCTTTAGAGAGAAGTATGTTACTGTTAATTATGGGTTTTTACAAATTAATTCTTCAAACTATCAATTTAGGAATTTCAATCAACTATCATTGATCTAAATAAAAAAAACGATATGGTTCCCATTTGATTATGAATGCAAAAAAAACAAAAATGGCAGTGGGATTTTGTTGAATTCATTCTTAGGAATTTTATTGAGGCCTTTTTATGCACTCTTGCTCTAGCTCTATCTTTGACATCTACTCCTGACAAGATTACAGTATGATTTGGTCCTACATTTTCTATTCCTTGTCCTATTTTCTTTGTTTCTGTAATGGCCAAAATATCTACTTTGAATTTTTCCATTTCTTCAGCTAATTGTCTTTTCCATTTATTTCCCTAATATCCATGTTCCAAACATAAGTCCGTGTTGGTTTCCCCATGTTCGTCTTCGTGAGATCAAATACCGAATATATCATCATATGTACTTCTTTGAATCTGCTTGTTTTGGATAAGCAGATGATTAACCCACTGTACCCTAGGTAGATGGTGGGGCTGCCAACTTGAGGCCCCCTACCAGGCCTGGTTTCTGTCAGGATTAACTCCCTTAGTTCTTTGGTCAACTGTCAGACCGGCCTGCAAGGCAGCAGGTTGTTTTTTTGTCGGGGTAACTCCCTTAGCCTTTGGTCGACTAAGCTCGGTTTGCAAGGCAGACAAATGAAGGCAAGCAGCAGGTTTGTTTTTTGCAGGTTAAAATTACAAATGAAATTAGTGTTGACTCCTATATTAACTTTTGATCAAGACCAGGCTGCAAGGCAGCAGGGTGCTTTCTGTCAGGTTGAACTCCCTTAGCCTTTGGTCATTTCAAGACCTACCTGCAAGGCAGCAGGAGATTCGTGGAGGGCGGGACTGCCTAATCCCCATATAGGTGCTTACCTGTCCACTGCCTGGCAATTCTAGGCAAAGACTGATCTAGTTCTTTCATTTCTGTGATTCATGTATCCGAGCCAGGATATAATCCAAATGAAATTTGAAATGGCGATTAAAGATGTCCCTAGAGGTATCAAATCCAGCATAATGTTTTGGATTATACATGTCTATATTATATACAGATTAAACACTTTGGAAATGTTCATGTCTTGACATGTATACCGGTACAGCTTTTGTGATTTTTCCCTTGGCATATTTCAGTATTCTTTGGAGAAGGGTATTTGTTGTATGTGTTTTTGTCTCATTATATTAAGCATCGCCACTCATTAGTCATTCTTCATTCAATTTAAAAAAATGGCAATCTTTACTCCTGTTTAGGAGGTTATTTTGTTGAATCAATTCTCTTAGATAATGTTTATTGAGGCTCCCGAGTCGGTGAGGGCTCTTATTGCTAGTTAATTGAAAGTGGTATTTACATGTGGCAGGAAAGTTTGGTCATCTCTTGAACGATACTCCTTAAATTTGCCAGGTTTTCTTCTTTTGGCATTTCCTGGAGCTTTCTTAAAATGTTAATCCTCTCTTCACCACAAGAAAGTCGATGGATAGAAAACATAATATCAGTGATGTAAATTAAACTTCTTTGCCTTACTTTTTGCGCCTTTTTTTTTTCTGGATGAAATACCCCATAAAGCTAACTTTATTGAATTCCTTTAAAAGGTACTCTTATTGTTAATTTGAGTTTTTAATACAGTGACTAAGTGAGTTGCTTTCAACGATGAACTGGCAGACAGCAGTAACTAGATGTCTAAGGCCGAAATATACCCCCAAATGAAGGAAAGAAGTAACGCTCAATTAATTTGCTGTTGGGGGCCAAAAGAATGCGGGCGCCACATTACGTTTGGCCCTGTTCCGGATCAAAAATCGGATCTTCATTTTGAAGACAACAGTTGGACTGGACGGACAGCAGTAACTGATGATGTCTAAGACACCTCGATGGTCACTGGAGTTGACGTGGGAAGGAACAGGTTTGAATGACAGTTTCTAATGTCGTTGAGGTATTGGGTAAAGCAGTCAGCCAAGCAAAGGCCAGTTTCCCCAATGTATTTCATAGGGCATTGTTTACAAGAAATGGTGTAAACGATGTTTCTGCTGACACATTTGAAGCCTGAAGTGACTTTCAGGTCTTGTTTGGGGAAGGATAAGGAGACCACTTCCTCAACATATGGGCAGGTGTTACAAAGTCTCCTGCCACACTAGTGAGTGCCTGTATAAGAAGGCACGTAACCTGCTGTGGACCAGGAGATCACAAAGATTTCTGTACCCTATAAACAAAAGAGGCAGATCAGAAAATACATCTCTTGTGATAGGATCATTTTGTAAGATGAGTAATGCTTTGAAACCAAGTCCTTAATGTGTTTATTATAAGGATAGTATGTCATGATAAGCTTCCCTCTGTCATTAGGGCTTTTGCTTGAGTTGAGGCATGGCCGAGAGTGTTGCAGTTTTTGAATGCGGTTGCGAGCAGGAGATGGTGTGTTGTAGAAATCCTCTTCCCGGAAGAATTCACCCATTCTCCCGGCCTGTTCTGCGAAGTCTATGCCATCCTGACAGACGACGACGAAGACGCTGAAAATGGGAGAAAGGGATTGAATTCTCACAGGAGAGGGGGATGAGAAGAGGAATAGGGAAGGTAGCTGTGGCTCTTTCTCTGTGTCTTTCCCTCTCTTTCTCTGACATGAGAGCTTGTCGTTGTATCAAAAAGTTTAATGTCACTGTCTGCTTTGGCATCAATGTTCTGCAATTTCACAACAAATTCATGACATTGCAGATAGCCGAAACCTTTATTGAAATATGTTAATTGAACATTCTTTTATGCGTTTCATATTTCACATCAATCTGTGGATATTCTGTTTTGAACAATTCAATTTTCAATGTCTTTAGATGGTTCCTTCTGCTCTGTGGCCTCTTTGTCTATAGCCACAGTCTGGATTTCTTGGTCCTGAATGTTGTACAGCCTCTCGTCATTCTCCATGAATGTAGTCACCATGTCCACCTGGTTCTGAAGATAACTGAATAGTTTCCTTGTCGTCCATGGCATTTCACTAATCATTGCTGCCATGTGATCATCGAAGATGTCATGAAGATCAAATTAATGGTGCCGTAGATGAGAGCGATACGCTGTGCCAGTTATCATCTAGGTTTTCATTGTGCAATACTGAAGACACGTTGCCATCGTCTTCTCTCTATTGGGACATAAACGGCGACAAACTCGTTTACGGACTCCGCTGGCTTCGGGGTCAGTTGTGTTTCCATCAATTGTTATTTTAAAATCGATATTATTGAGAGATCAAAATAGTTTAATATAACAGCAGTAATACTTATGGTATAAAATGAAACAGTAATGGTATTATTTTTTTGTACATGTAGCAATATGTATTGTAATTTTTATTTTACAGCCTCTCGTCATTCTCCATGAAAGTAGTCAGTATCTCCATGAAAGTAGTCAGTATCTCCATCTGGCTCCCAAGATCCCCCACAGCTATTGAAGCGTTCTTTTCTGTCGTCCTTGGCATTTCACTGAGCATTGCTGCCATGTTACCATCGATGATGTCAATGAAGATCAAACAAATGGTGACTTAGAGGAAAGTGATACGGGGTACCAGTTTATCATCTAGGTTTTCAACTGCATTGCGCAATATTGAAGACATGTTGCCATCTTCTTCTTTCTAATGGGACATGGATCGTTCAAGCGCAGAGAGAGAGAGAGCCCTTGGAACGGTGCCAAAGTCGCTTACGCCCTTGTCTAAGGATACCCCACAGAGAAGTGGAGGGAAGGAAGCACTGTGTATGATCGCCTTTGGATAGGGTATATCTTTACTGTGGTAGCTAGCCTGGAGATTTTCCATCCAAGCGGTTGCGGTTGTTTTGGAGTCCAGAGGATGTAGCTGCCTCTTTCAACTTTGCTGATTTCCTTGGAGTCTTTTTTTTGTTGCTCTGTGGCCTCTTTGTCTAAAGTCACCACCTGGATTTCCTGGTCCTCAATGTTGTACACAGTACAGCCTCTCGTCATTCTCCATGTAGTCACCATGTCCACCTGGCTCCCAAGATCCCCCACAGCTATTAAATCATTTTGTTGTCGTCCTTGGCATTTCACTAAACATTGCTGCCATGTGATCATCGATGATGTTATAAAGATCAAATGGTGACGTAGATGAGTGATACGATACGGTGTACCAGTTATCATCTAGGTTTTAAACTGCACTTTTTGATACTGAAGACATGTTGCCATCTTCTTCTTCTTCTTTTTCATTGGGACATGAACGACGACGAAGTTGCTTACAGACTCAGCTGACTTCGGGGTCTGTTGTGGGTCCTGCGGCCTAATTCATGTTGCCATAAATTATTTTCAAATCGTTATTATTGAGAGATCAAAACAGTTAAAAATAACACCAGTAATACTTACAGAATAAAATGAAAAACGTAATGGTCATACATGGTAGTATTAATTGTAATGGTGTTATAAATTTAAATTGTTTTTGGTGGGGAATTGTTTTTCCCTGTTTTATCGGGCGAAAGTAGCCAGTGGGCTACTGGAAGTCGACGTTCTGTCCCCAAACAGGAGGTTTTCCTGTGTACAAATCACGGAAATTCTGTGCACGTTAAAGATTCCTTTGTTTTTATTGGCTGTTTTCCAGGCGACAGTACTCTTTGTCGAGCCCCGCCCAAAAATTTTCTCATGTTTTCGAAAACCTCGAGATCGCACCTTGTCCCAATCAAAAGGTCCTGTGTACAAATCACGACATTCTGTGGTAAATCCATTGGCTGTTTTCAATCAAATTTTAATGCCGAAAACCTCGAAAATCCCAAATCATTAAAAAAAAACCCATGAAAGTAGTCACCATGTCCACCTGGCTCCCAAGATCCCCTACAGCTATTGAATCGTTTTCTTGTGTCGTCCATGGCATTTCACTAAGCATTGCTGACATTGACATGTCATCGGTGTCATGAAGATCAAATGGTGACGTAGATGAGTGATACGATACGGTGTACCAGTTATCATCTAGGTTTTAAACTGCACTTTTTGATACTGAAGACATGTTGCCATCTTCTTCTTTTCATTGGGACAATGAACGACGACGAAGTTGCTCACGGACTCAGCTGGCTTTGTGGTCAGTTGTGGGTTCTGTTGCCATAAATTATTATCGTTATTTCAAGAGATCAAAATAGTTTAAAATAACAGCAGCAATACTTAAGGTATAAATATAAAAATGAAAAAGTAATGGTAGTACACGTAGAAATATGAATTGTAATGGTGTTGAACAGCCTCTGGTCATTCTCCATGAATGTAGTCACCGTGTCGACTTGACTCCCAAAATCTTTCACAGCGTTTTCTTCTGTCGTCCATGGCATTTCGCTGAGCATTGCTGTCATACATGTATCATCGTCGATGATGTCATGAAGATCAAAATATGACGTAGATGAGTGATATAGTGTACCACCAGTTATCCTCTAGGATTTCAACTGCATTGCGCAACACTGAAAACGATGCTGCCTTCTTCTTCTGTCGAATGGGACATGTATTGTTCGAACTCTGAGAGAGCCCTTTTTAACATTGACTTTATAGCCTGATAGAAACTTACATGAGGCAGCAGGTCATCGGAAGAACGCGTTTGACAGCTTCATTGTTGTCATAGCAATAGAACGAAATCAACGTGTGTACATTTTAAAGGTGTAATCGATACTTAGATCAACTAAGTTATGAAAATATGTTTTACAAATGACTGTCCATGGCTGCATTAGAACGATTTTAATGAATACAACTTGCATAAAGTGTTTAAAGATTGTACATGTTGATGACAGTAGGAGTGTTACTGGAGAAAGCTGAGTGTTGATGTTCCTTAATAATAATAATAATGCAAAATTTATATAACGCCCCTATCTATGAGGGTCTGCTCAGGTGCGTTTTACAAAGGCTAAGACATACATCATAACATTACTACATAATGTACTCAATATTTAAAATTACTATAAAATCAAGACATCTACATACACGAAAAATTGTTACAATTAAGATCAACAGTACCTAAATGACTAAATGACGATATGTGCTAATTACAAGATGGCCTTATACACGCGTGCGTACACACACACACACACACACACACACACGCACACATTGTTGTAGGTGCCAACCCCTCCACCCCATGATAGTCAGTTTAAAAGTCCGTATATAAAAATATAGTAATAATAGTTAAAGAAGTCAAAACTAGGAGATCTAAGAATAATTACATATACATGACAGTGTTAAAGATACCATACATCAATAAAACACCAAACCCTTAACACGGGTTTTAGAAAATGCCAATAAGTTAAATAATATGCAAGTCAAAAGTGAAGCGGAACAACTCTGTTTTAAGTGATTGTTTAGAGGAAGGAAGGGTCGTATAATTTCTAGTTTTAACTGACAAAGAATTCCATGTAGCTGGGACCGAAACTTGTAACGTTCGATGAGATTCTTTCGTTTGTCTTCAATTTCCCTGGCTATTTTAATTATTCTTAGATTTTGTATATTGAAACAAGTTGATGCTTGAAATGTTGAAAATTGAAAAATGTACCTTTTTTGCTACTAATTGTGTGACTTTCATCGTTCCGGGAATTATATCAAACAAAATTGATACATGTGTTTATCAAAATGTATATAACTGAAGTTTATTGTGTTAAAAATGTATGGCTATTGGCCGCATTGATGAGTTATGAACATTAATAATAATATTGGTTTTGTGTTTTCATTAAGTATACTGTATAGTGTGTCCTTGACGCAGATACCGTGGAAACTATTTAATTGTAATTGTATAGAATATGACTCATGACATTGCCAATTTATTGCTTCACGCCAACTTTTATTCCTAAATTTCAATGCTGTTACTGATAGTTGTTGTTACAATGATGAATTAGTGGTCTAAGATTTATATTATAGATATCACTGATGCTCTGATGAAAACACTAGCTTGTATTCGTTAGAGACCAAGGGAATTTTATCAAATGCTGTAGCATTGAACGTACTTTTATTCAATATCTGTAATAATAAATTACGTAATAGTACGTTTGTTGCGAACGTTGCATTTTTGATCATTATGTTTTACATTGTATCAATATTGATTTGCTCTCTATCTATGAACCCTCTCCCCTAAAAGACAAACAGAACGACCCCCCTCCCTCCCTCCCTAAAACAAAACAAAACAAAACAAAAACACCACCAAAACAACCCCCCCCCCACCTCTCCCAAAAAAAAAACCCAATGAAAAACAAACGAAGATAAATAATATTATACAAATTATTCTATTACTATTATAAAGTGAGAGGGATAATGAGCTCGACAGTAAGGTTTTGACAATTTTGGCAATGTATGCTCCCCCCCCTGTTCTTGTTTGCAGTATCCACGGTTGCCATTTTGATTTCAATAAAAAGAGTTGGATGTGGTGATCCACTACGTTTTCAAATGTACTTTTTATTTGGTTGTTTATTCCTCCTTCTTCCACGGGGCACTGTGTTGGGCAAAGTGAGTCCGATTGGGAACGGGAAAAAGTGAAAGGCTAACGTTGACTGACCTACAACCTTTGTTGTCTGGCAAACCTTGATGGATTGAGGTTCAAATCTCGAAGTGAAACGTTGCTGCATTTGTACTTTTGCAGTTTGTTTTTCATTGTTTTTATCGTTGTATTGTTTAGTTTGTTTGTTTGTTTGTTTTATTTACATGTATTTTATGTGTTTTGTTTAGGAATGAAATCCTTATTATATCTAAGGCACATGCTCCCTGACGACCCTTGGCATCCACTGAAAAAGATATGATTTATATTTATAGTCCGTATCCCCGCACAAATGCAGGCTCACCGACATTTACATTAATTATCCCCCAGCACGCCCTTTCATCAGTCCTCAACTCCATGGGAAACATACAGTACACGTATACCAGCCTGTTAATGTTAGGCCGACCTTCCATAGGAAGGCACGCGGCCTTTACAACGCATATCAGTATCACGCGTGAAAACAAAAGTGAGCACAAAGATTTAAAATACCGCCTTACAACTTACATAGGATGACATGACACAGCGGTAACGAAAACCGCGTGTGTTGAAAAGTCAACTTGTTTACGTTTTGTGAGGCGTGTGGTGGATACAGTGTAGGTGAACTCAAGATGGATGACTAGTATAAGAAGAAACTTATTGAGCTTGTGAGAGCCATGACTAATTTTTCTTCTGCAGATATTGGATCCACCGATTACGACCCAGGGGTTCTAGATGCGGAAGCACTGCTGTCTTGAGTTCCTCATAAGTTCTGTATGCCATTCTTAGATAGATGAAGAACAATTTGTCATCTTTACGCGTCATCAATGAGCAGAAAGTTCTTTGAAACTCTCCTCTTGTGCTCATCAAGAGAAAATGTTCACGACACCACATGTTGCGCTTTTTCTCTTCTCCTTTGTATTTATCAGCAATGCATCTTCATCAGAAGAATCCATGATGACGAAAGGAAGTGTGACTGCTGTCAAGAAATGTCCATAAACCCAAACACCAGGTTTTTGTCTGGTTTTTTCTACCCTCCATCATCTGTGTTGTGGTGTGGCAAGTTTTGAGTTTTAATTGATTTGATTTACCCACATCCACAACTAACGTGATCTCAGGGGTTTTGACAGGATTTTAAATTTTGCCCGGACTGCCTGTAAACAGTCAAGGGACCTTTAATGTGCATAGAGTGGTGTGATTTGCATATGGGACCTCCTTTTTATCGTCCGTCTCCGATGGAACTAGATGTCGATCCACCCATCTGGACCAAGGGAGTAGATCTTGCTTGAAAAAAAAATCAAAAACATTTTTCAAACGTTTAAATTTCTCCTTGCCAAAGTCGGACCATATTTCTGTTGCTGTAATCCGGGCTTGTCTTTTCATATAAACTCTGTCCTTTTTCAACAGCAGTAATCAGTGATTACCCGTGTTCGGAATCCATTTTGCTTCGTATTCTCAAGATAAAATGATTTGTTGTGTGTGTACTTCAATTGCGCATCAGTTTTGGTGCTAGCAAGGTGCGACAAATTTAGTGCTGCGATAAAATTCTGGCCCCAACTTATTCTGGGGCTTGCATGGGGAGAGGGGAGAGGTTAGGTTGATGACTCTACTCTAGCACAAACAACGCATTTTCTGTAGACTAAATTCACCTCTCCCCAAATTGGGGCATGCAAGGGGCGGGGAAGGTGACTCCACTCTGTCTGTAGCCTAACACAGTAACACTGGCTTTGCACCATATTAGTATAGATTCTATTATCAATACATCGCACTTGTACCTGAAAACCACAGATTACTCCAATCCAAAGCAGCAAAGATGCGGTCTAATTATAATTAATTGTAATGAACAGGAAGAAGAAAGATGCTAACACAATAATGTGATTAACAATTACAAATGTCTTTAAATTAATTCAACTTCAGAACTTCAACGGAGAAAAATGTACACAACCGGTCGGTCTACCAGTATTACTCCACTATTACCAATACCGTACAACAATTCGATTCGATATTAAAAAGTTTGAACACATTTGTTCTCGCGTAATCTGTAATCTCGTAATCTGTCGCACGGACAAATAAGCTAAATAAAAAAAATAAAGCAATGACAAACAAACAAAAATACATGAAGAATACAATTTTCTCGTGTTCTTCGAGTATACCCCACCCTCCTGGTCCAGATAGGTGAATC
>JAXRKP010000665.1:0-47500 GCA_037039925.1 Doris montereyensis | reverse complement strand
AGATGGAGCGGCTTTCTTTAAAGAGCTTAGAAACTAAAGGGGAAATTGTTGCTTGTTTAAGAAAAAAGTAGAAATAATTCTTTGATTATTAGATACCGAATTGTTTGTCCTCGTCAAAGTATCAAAGCCACTTAATCAACAGATGCCCTTCTTCTCATTACTTCGTCAAAAAAGGAAGAAAAAAAACACAACAACATACGTCACATCATCTGTTACTTTTACACATATGGGACATGAAAAGACCGAACAACAACAAAACATACAAAACCAAAAACAAAAAAAATACAGCACTGTTTTTACCGTATTACATTTTATTATTTTTTTTATGCAAATTGATCTTTTTAATTTATTAGTTGAGATGTTTGTATTTATCTATTTCTTTATTTCTGTGTATTTTTTTCCATTTCTTCTTGTTTTAATGGGAGTGAAGTAAGAAAACCAGCGACTAGGCCAGATAGAAAGCCGTGGACACGTGACCGTTGACGTCATAAGTCTGTATTGTGACGTTGTGTCCACCTAAGACAGTCTGACATGGGGAATGTTTGTGTGTCAGAAAACACAGACTTAAAATTGCCATGTCGAATTCCGACTGGTCCCCATCATCATTGACCCTACAGTTTTCTGGCGACCTTGCCAAATGAAGGACGTTGCCACAAAAGGTGAGGCTGTAGTTGTGATGGAAAGAATGAAAAGAACCAATTTTGAAGACACATTATTTCTGTTACGCTTTCTCTGTCTGTTTCAGACTGCCTGTCTTTAACTCTGTCTACATGTACATTTGTCTGTCTGCTCTTTCTCTTCTCTTTCTCTTCTCTTTCTCTTCTCTCTCTCTCTCTCTCTCTCTCTCTCTCTCTCTCTCTCTCTCTCTCTCTCTCTCTCTCTCTCTCTCTCTCTCTCTCTCTCTCTCTCTCTCTCTCTCTCTCTCTCTCTCTCTCTCTCTCTCTCTCTCTCTCTTTCTCTCTCTCCCTCTTCTCTATCAGTCTCTCTGTGTATGTCCTCTCTCTCTCTGTTTCTGTCTGTCTTTCTTCTCTATCTGTGTCTGTGTATGGCTCTCTCTGTCTCTGTCTGTCTGGCTCTTCTGTCTTTCTGTTTGTCTCTGTCTGTCTCTGTCTCTGTCTCTGTCTCTCTGTCTCTGTCTCTGTCTCTGTCTCTGTCTCTGTCTCTCTCTCTCTCTCTCTCTCTCTCTCTCTCTCTCTCTCTCTCTCTCTCTCTCTCTCTCTCTCTCTCTCTCTCTCTCTCTCTCTCTCTCTCTCTCTCTCTCTCTCTCTCTCTCTCTCTCTCTCTGTCTCTGTCTCTGTCTCTATCTGTCTGTCTGTCTGTCTCTGTCTCTGTCTCTCTCTCTCTCTCTCTCTCTCTCTCTCTCTCTCTCTCTCTCTCTCTCTCTCTCTCTCTCTCTCTCTCTCTCTCTCTCTCTCTCTCTCTCTCTCTCTCTCTCTCTCTCTCTCTCTCTCTCTCTCTCATACCCCCGTGCAGTAATTAAAGATTAAACAAGTATCACTTTTATCGTGCATTCTTGTGCCCACTTTATCTTCCAGAACTTCAAACTCCCCAATCAGTCACTACCGTCAAGGATATGAAAAAAAAAAATTGCCTTCCCAGCCCTATCCTTGCCCTAACTTTGTAAGTTACCACTTTTCGTATTTCCTGACTTACATCTCGCTTCCGTATATAACCACGGTAGTTCAGGTCGCCAGCTTTCTCCTTCAGGTAAAAGGACAGCCAGCCGTGTAAGCCGCTGACCTTGGTCTGGGATGCGAACTCTCCTACCATCACGTGCTCAAAACCACTAGTGTCCAAGTGAGCTGAGCTACCACTTCGCGCATAGCCTGCAAACCATAGTCTGTACAAGATACCACGGAGGTCACTTTGGGTCTGGGCGACTCCTGGTGAAGGGACAAAAACGTAGCATTAAGTCTTTCTGTCATTGCAAATTATCCTGTCTACCATTTGCGGTGATCTCAGGGAAAAAGGAAGAGAAGCAGCAAGATGAAAGAAAAGTTGAAGAGCGAAAAGGAAAGAAGTAGGACCTACCACTACCAGCGGCGTCCGCCAGATACCCACGTAATTAGGTAGGCAACACAGACTCAAATATTTTTATGTAGATCTAGATCTAATGAGATATTATTTGAGAATTTTCTACGTACTTGCGTGCCTCAGAAAGAACTCGGCGTCACTGGATATATCGTGTGGGGACTCGTTAGTCTGGAGGCAAGGTGTCGGCTTCTCAACCAAAAGGGTATGGGTTCGACCCCGCCAACGGTTGAATAATTTCTCGAGCAAAATTTACCCCTCTGCTCCAGGCGAGTTTGATCGACACCTAGTCCTACCGGAGACGGACGATAAAAAGGAGGTCCATGTGCAGGTCACATCACTCTGTGCACGTTAAAGATCCCCTAGCTGCTTACAGTGCAATCCGGGCAAAATTAAAAATCAAAAAACCCCGATATCACTTTAGATGTAGATGTGGGTAAATCAAATCAAAAATAGATCATCAACATCACAAAACACAGCCTAGGGACTCATCATAATAATGTACTAATACAGTTCTCACCCCCCTACTATTTGCAGGGCCTAAATGAAACCTACATCTTCATTAAAACAGCAAACATAATAATATGATTTCAGATGAAGTCGTTCCCCAAGCAACGGTAACGTGATCTCTGAATTTGCGTTTCCAGGCTCAAGATTGGACGTGTAGTGTTTCATAATATTTTTTTCGAGGAATATCAATGAGTTATCACTTCTGCTGCCTTTCCCTTATCGTTTAATAGGGGAAAAATAATGTCCTGATAACATTCTCGATAACGTGTCAGAGAAAGAGTGGAGAGAGAGAGAGAGAGAGAGAGAGAGAGAGAGAGAGAAGAGGGAAGGGAGAGGAGGGGGAGGGGGAGGGGGAGGAAGAAGAGAAGAGAGAGAGAGAGGAAGAGAGAGAGAGAGGAGAAGGAGGAAGGAGAGAGAGAGAGAGAGAGAGAGAGAGAGAGAGAGAGAGAGAGAGAGAGAGAGAGAGAGAGAGAGAGTATCTTTGTTTCCGTCTGTGTTTCATTGGCAATTATGCCGTTTACCATATGCAATGATACCAGGGTGAATAAAGAGGAAATAACAAAAAAAGTTATGGAGAATGCCAGCTATTGCATGAACAAATGGAACGTAACACAGATAAGTCAATCTAATAGAAACAAAAAAAACCTAACAGATAATACAGTATATATAATAGTTGAGATGGGGAGACATGGAAAACAGATAAACAAACATCATGACACACCCAGGCATCTGAGCTTATCCAACAGAATGCGCATGACATCGGTTGCCAGAACCACATCCAAGAAGTGGTTGACTTCACTGGTCTCCTCTGAAGTCGATGTCTCAACACTTTTGACTGGATTGTAATTGTCCAAAAGTCTCATGTAAACTTGGTAGGTTGGTGTGGCTAGCTGGTTTCATTTAGGTGTGTGAATAATCTGTCAGTAAAGAAAGCAAACAAACAATATGTAGAATCTACATGGCAAATGTATTTTGCATGCAAGGAATGATGAGGAAGCAAAAACAAATTCGAGTGAACTTATAACTTATCATTATATAGATATGGACATCCGAGACAAATGCTCTTAGTCGATGTTGGCAATATCTCATATTGTCTGTTTTTAAGATTTCCGGGCATAATAAAACCTGAAGAATGTTTTTCTTCAAAATATTGCGTCCTGGAATCCCTGTTATAAGTAATATATAAGCGATTTAGCTCTCTTGGTCCAGTTATAGTTATAGCCGATTAAATGTTACTAAAGAATAAGAGAAGGAAACAACGGGGATTTGAAACATCCCTGTTATACCCGGGCCTGTTATTACTAATATTAGTGTTATAAATGGTTCCCACTGTATGTACTATATATATATATATATATATATAAGAGCAGAAATTATATATATACATCATTATTAAAAAGAAGTTACACATGTGATCAGTTCCACTCTCAATTCAACTACCTAACAATACGCTCTTTCCCCTGCACTCGCTCTTTCCCCTGCACTCGCTCTTTCCCCTGCACTCGCTCTTTCCCCTGCACTCGCTCTTTCCCCTGCACTCGCTCTTTCCCCTGCACTCGCTCCTCTTTCCCCTGCACTCGCTCTTTCCCCTGCACTCGCTCTTTCCCCTGCACTCGCTCTTTCCACTGCACTCCCTCTTTCCTCAGCACTCGCTCTTTCCCCTGCACTCGCTCCCCTGCACTCTTTCCCCTGCACTCGCTCTTTCCCCTGCACTCGCTCTTTCCCCTGCACTCGCTCTTTCCCCCCTGCACTCGTTTCTCTTTCCCCACTGAACTCCCTCGCTCTTTCCCCTGCACTCGCTCTTTCCCCTGCACTCGCTCTTTCCCCTGCACTCCGCTCTTTCCCCTGCACTCGCTCTTTTCCCCTGCACTCCTCTTTCCCCTGCACTCGCTCTTTCCCCTGCACTCGCTCTTTCCCCTGCACTCGCTCTTTCCCCTGCACTCGCTCTTTCCCCCGCACTCGCTCTTTCCCCTGCACTCGCTTCTTTCCCCTGCACTCGCTCTTTCCCCTGAACTCGCTCTTTCCCCCTGCACTGGCTCTTCCCCTGCACTCGTTCTTTCCCCTGCACTGGCTCTTTCCCCTGCACTCGCTCTTTTCCCCTGCACTGCTCTTTCCCCTGAAATCGCTCTTTCCCCTGCACTCGCTCTTTCCCCTGCACTCGCTCTTTCCCCTGCACTCGCTCTTTCCCCTGCACTCGCTCTTTCCCCTGCACTCGCTCTTTCCCCTGCACTCGCTCTTTCCCCTGCACTCGCTCTGTCCCCTGCACTCGCTCTTTCCCCCTGCACTCCCTCTTTCCCCTGCACTCGCTCTTTCCCCTGCACTCTCTTTCCCCTGCACTCTCGCTCTTTCCCCTGCACTCGCTCTTTCCCCTGCACTCGCTCTTTCCCCTGCACTCGCTCTTTTCCCTGCACTCGCTCTTTCCCCTGCACTCGCTCTTTCCCCTGCACTCGCTCTTTTCCCTGAACTCGCTCTTTCCCCTGCACTCGCTCTTTCCCCACTCACACGTTCTTTCCCCTGCACTCGCTCTTTCCCCTGCACTCGCTCTTTCCCCTGCACTCGCTCTTTCCCCTGCACTCGCTCTTTTCCCCTGCACTCGCTCTTTCCCCTGCACTGGCTCTTTCCCCTGCACTCGTTCTTTCCCCTGCACTCGCTCTTTCCCCTGCACTGGCTCTTTCCCCTGCACTCGCTCTTTCCCCTGCACTCGCTCTTTCCCCTGCACTCACTCTTTCCCCTGCACTCGCTCTTTTCCCCTGCACTCGCTCTTTTCCCCTGCACTCGCTCCCCCTGCACTCGCTCTTTCCCCTGCACTCGCCCTTTCCCCTGCACTCGCTCTTTTCCTGCACTCGCTCTTTCCCCTGCACTCGCTCTTTCCCCTGCACTCGCTCTTTCCCCTGCACTCGCTCTTTCCCTGCACTCGCTCTTTCCCCTGCACTCACTCTTTTCCCCTGCACTCGCTCTTTCCCCTGCACTCGCTCTTTCCCCTGCACTCGCTCTTTCCCCTGCACTCGCTCTTTCCCCTGCACTCGCTCTTTCCCTGCACTCGCTCTTTCCCCTGCACTCCTTTTTCCCCTGCACACGCTCTTTCCCCTGCACTCGCTCTTTCCCCTGCACTCGGTCTTTCCCCTGCACTCGCTCTTTCCCCTGCACTCCCTGGCTCTTTCCCCCTGCACTGGCTCTTTTCCCCTGCACTCGCTTTTTCCCCTGCACTCGCTCTTTCCCCTGCACTCGCTCTTTTTCCCCTGCACTCGCTCTTTCCCCTGCACTCGCTCTTTCCCCTGCACTCGCTCTTTCCCCTGCACTCGCTCTTTCCCCTGCACTCGCTCTTTCCCCTGCACTCGCTCTTTCCCCTGCACTCGCTCTTTCCCCTGCACTCGCTCTTTCCCCTGCACTCGCTCTTTCCCCTGCACTCGCTCTTTCCCCTGCACTCGCTGCTTTTCCCCTGCACTCGCTCTTTCCCCTGCACTCGCTCTTTCCCCCTGCACTCACTCTTTCCCCTGCACTCGCTCTTTCCCCTGCACTCGCTCTTTCCCCTGCACTCGCTCTTTCCCCTGCACTCGCTCTTTCCCCTGCACTCGCTCTTTCCCCTGCACTCGCTCTTTCCCCTGCACTCGCTCTTTCCCCTGCACTCGCTCTTTCCCCTGCACTTCCCCTGCACTCGCTCTTTCCCCTGCACTCGCTCTTTCCCTGCACTCACTCTTTCCCCTGCACTCGCTCTTTCCCCTGCACTCGCTCTTTCCCCTGCACTCGCTCTTTCCCCTGCACTCGCTCTTTTCCCCTGCACTCGCTCTTTCCCCTGCACTCGCTCTTTCCCCTGCACTCGCTCTTTCCCCTGCACTCGCTCTTTCCCTGCACTGCTCTTTCCCCCGCACTCGTTCTTTCCCCTGCACTCGCTCTTTTCCCCTGCACTCGCTCTTTCCCCTGCACTCGCTCTTTCCCCTGCACTCGCTCTTTCCCCCGCACTCGCTCTTTCCCCTGCACTCGCTCTTTCCCCTGCACACTCGCTCTTTCCCCTGCACTCGCTCTTTCCCCTGCACTTTCTCTTTCCCCTGCACTCGCTCTTTCCCCTGCACTCGCTCTTTCCCCTGCACTCGCTCTTTTCCCCTGCACTCGCTCTTTCCCCTGCACTCGCTCTTTCCCCCTGCACTCACGCTCTTTCCCCTGCACTCGCTCTTTCCCCTGCACTCGCTCTTTCCCCTGCACTCGCTCTTTCCCCTGCACTCGCTCTTTCCCCCTGCACTCGCTCTTTCCCCTGCACTCGCTCTTTCCCCTGCACTCGCTCTTTCCCCTGCACTCGCTCTTTCCCCTGCACTCGCTCTTTCCCCTGCACTCGCTCTTTCCCCTGCACTCGCTCTTTCCCTGCACTCGCTCTTTCCCCTGCACTCGCTCTTTTCCCCTGCACTCGCTCTTTCCCCTGCACTTGCTCTTTCCCCTGCACTCGCTCTTTTTCCCCTGAACTCGCTCTTTCCCCTGCACTCACTCTTTCCCCTGCACTCGCTCGTTCCCCTGCACTCGCTCTTTCCCCTGCACTCGCTCTTTCCCCTGCACTCGCCTTTTCCCCTGCACTCGCTCTTTCCCCTGCACTCGCTCTTTCCCCTGCACTCGCTCTTTCCCCTGCACTCGCTCTTTCCCCTGCACTCGCTCTTTCCCCTGCACTCGCTTCTTTCCCCTAACTCGCTCTTTCCCCTGCACTCTCTTTCCCCTGCACCGCTCTTTCCCCCTGCACTCGCTCTTTCCCCCTGCACTCGCTCTTTCCCCCTGCACTCGCTCTTTCCCCCTGCTCGCTCTTTCCCCTGCACTCGCTCTTTCCCCTGCACTCGCTCTTTCCCCTGCACTCGCTCTTTCCCCTGCACTCGCTCTTTCCCCTGCACTCGCTCTTTCCCCTGCACTCGCTCTTTCCCCTGCACTCGCTCTTTCCCCTGCACTCGCTCTTTCCCCTGCACTCGCTCTTTCCCCTGCACTCGCTCTTTCCCCTTCGCTCTTTCCCCCTGCACTCGCTCTTTCCCCTGCACTCGCTCTTTCCCCTGCACTCGCTCTTTCCCCTGCACTCGCTCTTTCCCCCGCACTCGCTCTTTCCCCCGCACTCGCTCTTTCCCCTGCACTCGCTCTTTCCCCTGAACTCGCTCTTTCCCCTGCACTGGCTCTTTCCCCTGCAATCGTTCTTTCCCCTGCACTGGCTCTTTCCCCTGCACTCGCTCTTTCCCCTGCCACTCGCTCTTTCCCCTGCACTCGCTCTTTCCCCTGCACTCGCTTTTCCCCTGCACTCGCTCTTTCCCCTGCACTCGCTCTTTCCCCTGCACTCGCTCTTTCCCCTGCACTCGCTCTTTTCCCTGCACTCCGCTCTTTCCCCTGCACTCGCTCTTTCCCCTGCACTCGCTCTTTTCCCCTGCACTCGCTCTTTCCCCTGCACTCGCTCTTTCCCCTGCACTCGCTCTTTCCCCCCCACTCGCTCTTTCCCCTGCACTCACTCTTTCCCCTGCACTCGCTCTTTCCCTGCACTCGCTCTTTCCCCTGCACTCGCTCTTTCCCCCTGCACTCGCTCTTTCCCCTGCACTCGCTCTTTCCCCTGCACTCGCTCTTTCCCCTGCACTCGCTCTTTCCCCTGCACTCGCTCTTTCCCCTGCACTCGCTCTTTCCCCTGCACTCGCTCTCTTTCCCCTGCACTCGCTCTTTCCCCTGCACTCCCAGCTCTTTCCCCTGCACTCGCTCTTTCCCCTGCACTCGCTTCTTTCCCCGCACTCGCTCTTTCCCCTGCACTCGCTCTTTCCCCTGCACTCGCTCTTTCCCCTGCACTCGCTCTTTCCCCTGCACTCGCTCTTTCCCCCGCACCTGCTCTTTCCCCCACCTCGCTCTTTCCCCTGCACTCGCTCTTTCCCCTGCACTCGCTCTTTCCCCTGACTCGCTCTTTCCCTGCACTCGTTCTTTCCCCTGCACTTGCTCTTTCCCCTGCACTCGCTCTTTCCCCTGCACTCGCTCTTTCCCCTGCACTCGCACTCTTTCCCCTGCACTCACTCTTTCCCCTGCACTCGCTCTTTCCCCTGCACTGGCTCTTTCCCCTGCACTCGCTCTTTCCCCTGCACTCGCTCTTTCCCCTGCACTCGCTCTTTCCCCTGCACTCGCTCTTTCCCCTGCACTCGCTCTTTCCCCCTGCACTCGCTCTTTTTCCTGCACTCGCCTTTCCCCCGCACTCGCTCTTTCCCCTGCACTCGCTCTTTCCCCTGCACACTCTTTCCCCTGCACTCGCTCTTTCCCCTGCACTCGCTCTTTCCCCTGCACTCGTTCTTTCCCCTGCACTCGCTCTTTCCCCTGCACTCGCTCTTTCCCCTGCACTCTCTCTTTCCCCTCCACTCGCTCGTTCCCCTGCACTCGCTCTTTCCCCTGCACTCGCTCTTTCTCCTGCGCCGCTCTTTCCCCTGCACTCGCTCTTTCCCCCTGCACTCGCTCTTTCCCCTGCACTCGCTCTTTTCCTGCACTCGCTCTTTCCTGCGCTTCCCTCTTTTCCCCTGCACTCGCTCTTTCCCCTGCACTCGCTCTTTTCCCCTGCACTCGCTCTTTCCCCTGCACTCGCTCTTTCCCTGCCCTCACTCTTTCCCCTGCACTCGCTCTTTCCACCCTGCACTTCGCTCTTTCCCCTGCACTCGCTCTTTCCCCTGCCCTCGCTCTTTCCCCTGCCCTCGCTCTTTCCCCTGCACTCGCTCTTTCCCCTGCACTCGCTCTTTCCCCCTGCCCTCGCTCTTTCCCCTGCACTCGGCTCTTTCCCCCTGCCCTCGCTCTTTCCCCTGCCCTCGCTCCTTCCTCCTGCACCTCGCTCTTCCCCTGCTCTCCAGCTCCTGTCCCCTGCCTCGCTCTTTCTCTTTCTTCCCCTGCCCTCGCTCTTTCCCCTGCCCCTCGCTCCTTTCCCCTGCCCTCGCTCCTTCCCCTGCACTCGGCACATTCCCTGCCCTCGCTCTTTCCCCTGCCCTCGCTCCTTCCCCTGCACCTCGCTCCTTCCCCTGCCCTGGCTCCTTTCCCCTGCCCTCGCTCCTTCCCCTGCCCTGGTTCCTTCCCCTGCCCTGGCTCTTCCCCTGCCCTGGCTCCTTCCCCTGCCCTGGCTCGTTCCCCTGCCCTGGCTCCTTCCCCTGCCCTGGCTCTTTCCCCTGCCCTGGCTCCTTCTCCTGCCCTTGTTCCTTCCCCTGCCCTGGCTCCTTTCCCCTGCACCGGGCTCCTTCCCGTGCCCTGGCTCCTTCCCCTGCCCTGGCTTCTTCCCCTGCCCTGGCTCCTTCCCCTGCCCTGGCTCCTTCCCCTGCCCTGGCTCCTTCCCCTGCCCTGGCTCCTTCCCCTACCCTGGCTCCTTCCCCTGCCCTGGCTTCTTCCCCTGCCCTGGCTCCTTCCCCTGCCCTGGCTCCTTCCCCTGCCCTCTTTCCCCTCCCCTGCCCTCGCTCCTCCCCTGTCCTCGCTCCCTCCCTGCCCTCCCTCCTCCCTGGCCTCGCTCCCTCCCTGGCTGCACTCGCTCCATCCCTTCCCCTCGGTCTTTCCCTGCCCTCGCTCCTTCCCCCTGCCCTCGCTCCTTCCCCTCGCTCTTTCGCTCCTTCCCTTTCCTGCCCTCGATCCTTCCCCTGCACTCGCTCTTTCCCCTGCACTCGCTCTTTCCCCTGCACTCGCTCTTTCCCCTGCACTCGCTCCTTTCCCTGCACTCGCTCTTTCCCCTGCACTCGCTCTTTCCCCTGCACTCGCTCTTTCCCCTGCACTCGCTCTTTCCCGCTGCACCTCGCTCTTTCCCCTGCACTCGCTCTTTCCCCTGCACTCGCTCTTTCCCCTGCACTCGCTCTTTCCCTGCACTCGCTCTTTCCCCTGCACTCGCTCTTTCCCCTGCACTCGCTCTTTCCCCTGCACTCGCTCTTTCCCCTGCACTCGCTCTTTCCCTGCTCGCTCTTTCCCCTGCACTCGCTTTCCCCTGCACTCCCTTTCTGCACTACTCGCTCTTTCCCCTGCACTCGCTCTTTCCCCTGCACTCGCTCTTTTCCCCTGCACTCGCTCTTTCCCCTGCACTCGCTCTTTCCCCTGCACTCGCTCCTTCCCCTGCACTCGCTCTTTCCCCTGCACTCGCTCTTTCCCCTGCACTCGCTCTTTCCCCTGCACTCGCTCTTTCCCCTGCACTCGCTCTTTTCCCCTGCACTCGCTCTTTCCCCTGCACTCGCTCTTTCCCCTGCTCTTTTCCTACTCTCTTTCCCCTGCACCGCTCTTTCCCCTGCACTCGTTCTTTCCCCTGCACTCACTCTTTCCCCTGCACTCGCTCTTTCCCCTGCACTCGCTCTTTCCTGCACTCTTTCTCTTTCCCACTCGCTCTTTCCCCTGCACTCGCTCTTCCCCTGCACTCGCTCTTTCCCCTGCACTCGCTCTTTCCCCTGCACTCGCTCTTTCCACTGCACTCGCTCTTTCCCCTGCACTCGCTCTTTCCCCTGCACACTCTTTCCCCTGCTCGCTCTTTCTCCTGCACTCGCTCTTTCCCCTGCACTCGCTCTTTCCCCTGCACTCACTCTTTCCCCTGCACTCTGCTCTTTCCCCTGCACTCGCTCTTTCCCCTGCCTCGCTCTTTCCCCTGCACTCGCTTTTTCCCCTGCACTCGCTCTTTCCCCTGCACTCGCTCTTTCCTGCACTCGCTCTTTCCCCTGCACTCGCTCCTTCCCCTGCTCTCGCTCCTTCCCCTGCACTCGCTCTTTCCCCTGCACTCGCTCTTTCCCCTGCACTCGCTCTTTCCCCTGCACTCGCTCTTTCCCCAGGACTCGCTCTTTCCCCTGCACTCACTCTTTCCCCTGCACTCGCTCTTTCCCCTGCACTCGCTCTTTTCCCTGCACTCGCTCTTTCCCCTGCACTCGCTCTTTCCCCTGCACTCGCTCTTTCCCCTGCACTCGCTCTTTCACCTGCACTCGCTCTTTCCCCTGCACTCGCTCTTTCCCCTGCACTCGCTCTTTCCCCTGCACTCGCTCTTTCCCCTGCACTCGCTCTTTCCCCTGCACTCGCTCTTTTCCCCTGAACTCGCTCTTTCCCCTGCACTCGCTCTTTCCCCTGCACTCGCTCTTTCCCCTGCACTCGCTCTTTCCCCTGCACTCGCTCTTTCCCCTGCACTCGCTCTTTCCCCTGCACTCGCTCTTTCCCCTGCACTCGCTCTTTCCCCTGCACTCGCTCTTTCCCCTGCACTCGCTCTTTCCCCTGCACTCGCTCTTTCCCCTGCACTCGCTCTTTCCCCTGCACTCGCTCTTTCCCCTGCACTCGCTCTTTCCCCTGCACTCGCTCTTTCCCCTGCACTCGCTCCCCTCTTTCCCCTGCACTCGCTCTTTCCCCTGCACTCGCTCTTTCCCCTGCACTCGCTCTTTCCCCTGCACTCGCCTTCGCTCTTTCCCCTGCACTCGCTCTTTCCCCTGCACTCGCTCTTTCCCCTGCACTCGCTCTTTCCCCTGCACTCGCTCTTTCCCCTGCACTCGCTCTTTCCCCCTGCACTCGCTCTTTCCCCTGCACTCGCTCTTTCCCCTGCACTCCATCTTTCCCCTGCACTCGCTCTTTCCCCTGCACTCGCTCTTTCCCCTGCACTCGCTCTTTCCCCTGCACTCGCTCTTTCCCTGCACTCGCTCCTTCCCCTGCACTCGCTCTTTCCCCTGCACTCGCTCTTTCCCCTGCACTCGCTCCTTCCCCTGCACTCGCCCCTTCCCCTGCACTCGCTCTTTCCCCTGCCTCACTCTTTCCCCTGCACTCGCTCTTTCCCCCTGCCCTCACTCTTTCCCCCTGCACTCGCTCCTGCTCCCCTGCACTCGCTCTTTCCCCCTGCACTCGCTCTTTCCCCTGCACTCGCTCTTTCCCCTGCACTCGCTCTTTCCCCTGCACTCGCTCTTTCCCCTGCACTCGCTCTTTCCCCTGCACTCGTTCTTTCCCCTGCACTCGCTCTTTCCCCTGCACTCGCTCTTTCCCCTGCACTCGCTCTTTCCCCTGCACTCGCTCTTTCCCCTGCACTCGCTCTTTCCCCTGCACTCGCTCTTTCCCCTGCACTCGCTCTTTCCCCCTGCACTCGCTCTTTCCCCTGCACTCGCTCTTTCCCCTGCACTCGCTCTTCTCCCCTGCTTCGCTCTTTCCCCTGCACTCGCTCTTTCCCCTGCACTCGCTCTTTCCCCTGCACTCGCTCTTTCCCCTGCACTCGCTCTTTCCCCTGCACTCGCTCTTTCCCCTGCACTCGCTCTTTCCCCTGCACTCGCTCTTTCCCCTGCACTCGCTCTTTCCCCTGCACTCGCTCTTTCCCCTGCACTCGCTCTTTCCCCCTGCACTCGCTCTTTCCCCTGCACTCGCTCTTTCCCGCTCTGCACTCGCTTTTCCCTGCACTCGCTCTTTCCCCTGCACTCGCTCTTTCCCCTGCACTCGCTCTTTCCCCTGCACTCGCTCTTTCCCCTGCACTCGCTCTTTCCCCTGCACTCGCTCTTTCCCCTGCACTCGCTCTTTCCCCTGCACTCGCTCTTTCCCCTGCACTCGCTCTTTCCCCTGCACTCGCTCTTTCCCCTGCACTCGCTCTTTCCCCTGCACTCGCTCTTTCCCCTGCACTCGCTCTTTCCTCTGCACTCGCTCTTTCCCTGCACTCGCTCTTTCCCCTGCACTCGCTCTTTCCCCTGCACTCGCTCTTTCCCCTGCACTCGCTCTTTCCCCTGCACTCGCTCTTTCCCCTGCACTCGCTCTTTCCCCTGCACTCGCTCTTTCCCCTGCACTCGCTCTTTCCCCTGCACTCGCTCTTTCCCCTGCACTCGCTCTTTCCCCTGCACTCGCTCTTTCCCCTGCACTCGCTCTTTCCCCTGCGCTCGCTCTTTCCCCCTGCACTCGCTCTTTCCCCTGCACTCGCTCTTTCCCTCCTCGCTCTTTCCCCTGCACTCGCTCTTTCCCCTGCACTCGCTCTTTCCCCTGCACTCGCTCTTTCCCCTGCACTGGCTCTTTCCCCTGCACTCGCTCTTTCCCCTGCACTCGCTCTTTCCCCTGCCCTCGCTCTTTCCCCTGCACTCGCTCTTTCCCCTGCACTCGCTCTTTCCCCTGCCCTCGCTCTTTCCCCTGCACTCGCTCTTTCCCCCTGCCCTCGCTCTTTCCCCTGCCCTTTCTCTTTCCCCCTGCACTCTCTCTTTCCCCCTGCCCTCGCTCTTTCCCCTGCACTCGCTCTTTCCCCTGCCCTCGCTCTTTCCCCTGCACTCGCTCTTTCCCCTGCCCTCGCTCTTTCCCTGCCCTCGCTCCTTCCCCTGCCCTCGCTCTTTCCCCTGCACTCGCTCTTTCCCCTGCACTCGCTCTTTCCCCTGCCCTCGCTCCTTCCCCTGCCCTCGCTCTTTCCCCTGCACCTCGCTCTTTCCCCTGCACTCGCTCCTTCCCCTGCACTCGCTCTTTCCCCTGCACTCGCTCTTTCCCCTGCACTGGCTCTTTTCCCCTGCACTCGCTCTTCCCCCTGCACTCGCTCTTTCCCCTGCCCTCGCTCTTTCCCCTGCACTGGCTCTTTCCCCTGCACTCGCTCTTTCCCCTGCCCTCGCTCCTTCCCCTGCACTCGCTCTTTCCCCTGCACTCCCTCTTTCCCCTGCTCCTTCCCCTGCTCCTTCCCCCTGCACTCGCTCTTTCCCCTGCACTCGCTCCTTCCCCTGCACTCGCTCTTTCCCCTGCACTCGCTCTTTCCCCTGCCCTCGCTCTTTCCCCTGCACTCGCTCTTTCCCCTGCCCTCGCTCCTTCCCCTGCCCTGGCTCTTTCCCCTGCACTCGCTCTTTCCCCTGCACCTCGCTCTTTCCCCTGCACTCGCTCTTTCCCCTGCCCTCGCTCTTTCCCCTGCACTCGCTCTTTCCCCTGCACTCGCTCTTTCCCCTGCACTCGCTCTTTCCCCCTGCACTCGCTCTTTCCCCTGCACCTCCCCCTGCTCGCTCTTTCCCCTGCACTCGCTCTTTCCCCTGCACTCGCTCCTTTCCCCTGCACTCGCTCTTTCCCCTGCACTCGCTCTTTCCCCTGCACTCGCTCTTTCCCCTGCACTCGCTCTTTCCCCTGCACTCGCTCTTTCCCCTGCACTCGCTCTTTCCCCTGCACTCGCTCTTTCCCCTGCACTCGCTCTTTCCCCTGCACTCGCTCTTTCCCCCTGCACTCGCTCTTTCCCCTGCACTCGCTCTTTCCCCTGCACTCGCTCTTTCCCCTGCACTCGCTCTTTCCCCTGCACTCGCTCTTTCCCCTGCACTCGCTCTTTCCCCTGCACTCGCTCTTTCCCCTGCACTCGCTCTTTCCCCTGCACTCGCTCTTTCCCCTGCACTCGCTCTTTCCCCTGCACTCGCTCTTTCCCCTGCACTCGCTCTTTCCCCTGCACTCGCTCTTTCCCCTGCACTCGCTCTTTCCCCTGCACTCGCTCTTTCCCCTGCACTCGCTCTTTCCCCTGCACTCGCTCTTTCCCCTGCACTCGCTCTTTCCCCTGCACTCGCTCTTTCCCCTGCACTCGCTCTTTCCCCTGCACTCGCTCTTTCCCCTGCACTCGCTCTTTCCCCTGCACTCGCTCTTTCCCCTGCACTCGCTCTTTCCCCTGCACTCGCTCTTTCCCCTGCACTCGCTCTTTCCCCTGCACTCGCTCTTTCCCCTGCACTCGCTCTTTCCCCTGCACTCGCTCTTTCCCCTGCACTCGCTCTTTCCCCTGCACTCACTCTTTCCCCTGCACTCGCTCTTTCCCTGCACTGCTCTTTCCCCTGCACTCGCTCTTTCCCCTGCACTCGCTCTTTCCCCTGCACTCGCTCTTTCCCCTGCACTCGCTCTTTCCCCTGCACTCGCTCTTTCCCCTGCACTCGCTCTTTCCCCTGCACTCGCTCTTTCCCCTGCACTCGCTCTTTCCCCCTGCACTCGCTCTTTCCCCTGCACTCGCTCTTTCCCCTGCACTCGCTCTTTCCCCTGCACTCGCTCTTTCCCCTGCACTCGCTCTTTCCCCTGCACTCGCTCTTTCCCCTGCACTCGCTCTTTCCCCTGCACTCGCTCTTTCCCCTGCACTCGCTCTTTCCCCTGCACTCGCTCTTTCCCCTGCACTCGCTCTTTCCCCTGCACTCGCTCTTTCCCCTGCACTCGCTCTTTCCCCTGCACTCGCTCTTTCCCCTGCACTCGCTCTTTCCCCTGCACTCGCTCTTTCCCCTGCACTCGCTCTTTCCCCTGCACTCGCTCTTTCCCCTGCACTCGCTCTTTCCCCTGCACTCGCTCTTTCCCCTGCACTCGCTCTTTCCCCTGCACTCGCTCTTTCCCCTGCACTCGCTCTTTCCCCTGCACTCGCTCTTTCCCCTGCACTCGCTCTTTCCCCTGCACTCGCTCTTTCCCCTGCACTCGCTCTTTCCCCTGCACTCGCTCTTTCCCCTGCACTCGCTCTTTCCCCTGCACTCGCTCTTTCCCCTGCACTCGCTCTTTCCCCTGCACTCGCTCTTTCCCCTGCACTCGCTCTTTCCCCTGCACTCGCTCTTTCCCCTGCACTCGCTCTTTCCCCTGCACTCGCTCTTTCCCCCTGCACTCGCTCTTTCCCCTGCACTCGCTCTTTCCCCTGCACTCGCTCTTTCCCCTGCACTCGCTCTTTCCCCTGCACTCGCTCTTTCCCCTGCACTCGCTCTTTCCCCTGCACTCGCTCTTTCCCCTGCACTCGCTCTTCCCCTGCACTCGCTCCTTCCCCTGCACTCGCTCTTTCCCCTGCACTCGCTCTTTCCCCTGCACTCGCTCTTTCCCCTGCACTCGCTCTTTCCCCTGCACTCGCTCTTTCCCTTTCCCCTGCACTCGCTCTTTCCCCTGCACTCGCTCTTTCCCCTGCACTCGCTCTTTCCCCTGCACTCGCTCTTTCCCCTGCACTCGCTCTTTCCCCTGCACTCGCTCTTTCCCCTGCACTCGCTCTTTCCCCTGCACTCGCTCTTTCCCCTGCACTCGCTCTTTCCCCTGCACTCGCTCTTTCCCCTGCACTCGCTCTTTCCCCTGCACTCGCTCTTTCCCCTGCACTCGCTCTTTCCCCTGCACTCGCTCTTTCCCTGCACTTTCCCCTGCTCTTTCCCCCTGCACTCGCTCTTTCCCCTGCACTCGCTCTTTCCCCTGCACTCGCTCTTTCCCCTGCACTCGCTCTTTCCCCTGCACTCCCCTGCACTCTTTCCCCTGCACTCGCTCTTTCCCCTGCACTCGCTCTTTCCCCTGCACTCGCTCTTTCCCCTGCACTCGCTCTTTCCCCTGCACTCGCTCTTTCCCCTGCACTCGCTCTTTCCCCTGCACTCTTTCCCCTGCACTCGCTCTTTCCCCTGCACTCGCTCTTTCCCCTGCACTCGCTCTTTCCCCTGCACTCGCTCTTTCCCCTGCACTCGCTCTTTCCCCTGCACTCGCTCTTTCCCCTGCACTCGCTCTTTCCCCTGCACTCGCTCTTTCCCCTGCACTCGCTCTTTCCCCTGCACTCGCTCTTTCCCCTGCACTCGCTCTTTCCCCTGCACTCGCTCTTTCCCCTGCACTCGCTCTTTCCCCTGCACTCGCTCTTTCCCCTGCACTCGCTCTTTCCCCTGCACTCGCTCTTTCCCCTGCACTCGCTCTTTCCCCTGCACTCGCTCTTTCCCCTGCACTCGCTCTTTCCCCTGCACTCGCTCTTTCCCCTGCACTCGCTCTTTCCCCTGCACTCGCTCTTTCCCCTGCACTCGCTCTTTCCCCTGCACTCGCTCTTTCCCCTGCACTCGCTCTTTCCCCTGCACTCGCTCTTTCCCCTGCACTCGCTCTTTCCCCTGCACTCGCTCTTTCCCCTGCACTCGCTCTTCCCCTGCACTCGCTCTTTCCCCTGCACTCGCTCTTTCCCCTGCACTCGCTCTTTCCCCTTTCCCTGCACTCGCTCTTTCCCCTGCACTCGCTCTTTGCCCTGCACTCGCTCTTTCCCCTGCACTCGCTCTTTCCCCCTGCACTCGCTCTTTCCCCTGCACTCGCTCTTTCCCCTGCACTCGCTCTTTCCCCTGCACTCGCTCTTTCCCCTGCACTCGCTCTTTCCCCTGCACTCGCTCTTTCCCCTGCACTCGCTCTTTCCCCTGCACTCGCTCTTTCCCCTGCACTCGCTCTTTCCCCTGCACTCGCTCTTTCCCCTGCACTCGCTCTTTCCCCTGCACTCGCTCTTTCCCCTGCACTCGCTCTTTCCCCTGCACTCGCTCTTTCCCCTGCACTCTTTTCCCCTGCACTCGCTCTTTCCCCTGCACTCGCTCTTTCCCCTGCACTCGCTCTTTCCCCTGCACTCGCTCTTTCCCCTGCACTCGCTCTTTCCCCTGCACTCGCTCTTTCCCCTGCACTCGCTCTTTCCCCTGCACTCGCTCTTTCCCCTGCACTCGCTCTTTCCCCTGCACTCGCTCTTTCCCCTGCACTCGCTCTTTCCCCTGCACTCGCTCTTTCCCCTGCACTCGCTCTTTCCCCTGCACTCGCTCTTTCCCCTGCACTCGCTCTTTCCCCTGCACTCGCTCTTCCCCTGCACTCGCTCTTTCCCCTGCACTCGCTCTTTCCCCTGCACTCGCTCTTTCCCCTGCACTCGCTCTTTCCCCTGCACTCGCTCTTTCCCTGCACTGCACTGCTCTTTCCCCACTGCTCTCGCTCCTTTCTCCCCTGCACTCGCTCTTTCCCCTGCACTCGCTCTTTCCCCTGCACTCGCTCTTTCCCCTGCACTCGCTCTTTCCCCTGCACTCGCTCTTTCCCCTGCACTCGCTCTTTCCCCTGCACTCGCTCTTTCCCCTGCACTCGCTCTTTCCCCTGCACTCGCTCTTTCCCCTGCACTCGCTCTTTCCCCTGCACTCGCTCCTTCCCCTGCACTCGCTCCTTCCCCTGCACTCGCTCTTTCCCCTGCACTCGCTCTTTCCCCTGCACTCGCTCCTTTTCCCTGCACTCGCTCTTTCCCCTGCACTCGCTCTTTCCCCTGCACTCGCTCTTTCCCCTGCTCTTTCCCCTCTTTCCCCCTGCACTCGCTGTTTCCCCTGCACTCGCTCTTTCCCCTGCACTCGCTCTTTCCCCTGCACTCGCTCTTTCCCCTGCACTCGCTCTTTCCCCTGCACTCGCTCTTTCCCCTGCACTCGCTCTTTCCCCTGCACTCGTTCTTTTTCCCCTGCACTCGCTCTTTCCCCTGCACTCGCTCTTTCCCCTGCACTCGCTCTTTCCCCTGCACTCGCTCTTTCCCCTGCACTCGCTCTTTCCCCTGCACTCGCTCTTTCCCCTGCACTCGCTCTTTCCCCTGCACTCGCTCTGTCCCCTGCACTCGCTCTTTCCCCTGCACTCGCTCTTTCCCCTGCACTCGCTCTTTCCCCTGCACTCGCTCTTTCCCCTGCACTCGCTCTTTCCCCTGCACTCGCTCTTTCCCCTGCACTCGCTCCTTCCCCTGCACTCGCTCTTTTCCCTGCACTCGCTCTTTCCCCTGCACTCGCTCTTTCCCCTGCACTCGCTCTTTCCCCTGCACTCGCTCTTTCCCCTGCACTCGCTCTTTCCCCTGCACTCGCTCTTTCCCCTGCACTCGCTCTTTCCCCTGCACTCGCTCTTTCCCCTGCACTCGCTCTTTCCCCTGCACTCGCTCTTTCCCCTGCACTCGCTCTTTCCCCAGCACTCGCTCTTTCCCCTGCACTCGCTCTTTCCCCTGCACTCGCTCTTTCCCCTGCACTCGCTCTTTCCCCTGCACTCGCTCTTTCCCCTGAACTCGCTCCTTCCCCTGCACTCGCTCTTTCCCCTGCACTCGCTCTTTCCCCTGCACTCGCTCCTTCCCCTGCACTCGCTCCTTCCCCTGCACTCGCTCTTTCCCCTGCACTCGCTCTTTCCCCTGCACTCGCTCTTTCCCCTGCACTCGCTCTTTCCCCTGCACTCGCTCTTTTCCCTGCACTCGCTCTTTCCCCTGCACTCGCTCTTTCCCCTGCACTCGCTCTTCTTTCCCATGCACTCGCTCTTTCCCCTGCACTCGCTCTTTCCCCTGCACTCGCTCTTTCCCCTGCACTCGCTCTTTCCCCTGCACTCGCTCTTTCCCCTGCACTCGCTCTTTCCCCTGCACTCGCTCTTTCCCCTGCACTCGCTCTTTCCCCTGCACTCGCTCTTTCCCCTGCACTCGCTCTTTCCCCACTCGCTCTTTCCCCTGCACTCGCTCTTTCCCCTGCACTCGCTCTTTCCCCTGCACTCGCTCTTTCCCCTGCACTCGCTCTTTCCCCTGCACTCGCTCTTTCCCCTGCACTCGCTCTTTCCCCTGCACTCGCTCTTTCCCCTGCACTCGCTCTTTCCCCTGCACTCGCTCTTTCCCCTGCACTCGCTCTTTCCCCTGCACTCGCTCTTTCCCCTGCACTCGCTCTTTCCCCTGCACTCGCTCTTTCCCCTGCACTCGCTCTTTCCCCTGCACTCGCTCTTTCCCCTGCACTCGCTCTTTCCCCTGCACTCGCTCTTTCCCCTGCACTCGCTCTTTCCCCTGCACTCGCTCTTTCCCCTGCACTCGCTCTTTCCCCCTGCACTCGCTCTTTCCCCTGCACTCGCTCTTTCCCCTGCACTCGCTCTTCCCTGCACTCGCTCTTTCCCCTGCACTCGCTCTTTCCCCTGCACTCGCTCTTTCCCCTGCACTCGCTCTTTCCCCTGCACTCGCTCTTTCCCCTGCACTCGCTCTTTCCCCTGCACTCGCTCTTTCCCCTGCACTCGCTCTTTCCCCTGCACTCGCTCTTTCCCCTGCACTCGCTCTTTCCCCTGCACTCGCTCTTTCCCCTGCACTCTTTCCCCTGCACTCGCTCTTTCCCCTGCACTCGCTCTTTCCCCTGCACTCGCTCTTTCCCCTGCACTCGCTCTTTCCCCTGCTCGCTCTTTCCCTTTCCCCCTGCACTCGCTCTTTCCCCTGCACTCGCTCTTTCCCCTGCACTCGCTCTTTCCCCTGCACTCGCTCCTTCCCCTGCACTCGCTCTTTTCCCCTGCACTCGCTCTTTCCCCTGCACTCGCTCTTTCCCCTGCACTCGCTCTTTCCCCTGCACTCGCTCTTTCCCCTGCACTCGCTCCTTCCCCTGCACTCGCTCTTTCCCCTGCACTCGCTCTTTCCCCTGCACTCGCTCTTTCCCCTGCACTCGCTCTTTCCCCTGCACTCGCTCTTTCCCCTGCACTCGCTCTTTCCCCTGCACTCGCTCTTTCCCCTGCACTCGCTCTTTCCCCTGCACTCGCTCTTTCCCCTGCACTCGCTCTTTCCCCTGCACTCGCTCTTTCCCCTGCACTCGCTCCTTCCCCTGCACTCGCTCTTTCCCCTGCACTCGCTCTTTCCCCTGCACTCGCTCCCCTTCCCCCCCTGCACTCGCTCTTTCCCCTGCACTCGCTCTTTCCCCTGCACTCGCTCTTTCCCCTGCACTCGCTCTTTTCCCCTGCACTCGTTCTTTCCCCTGCACTGGCTTTTTCCTCTGCACTCGCTCTTTCCCCTGCACTCGCTCTTTCCCCTGCACTCGCTCTTTCCCCTGCACTCGCTCTTTCCCCTGCACTCGCTCTTCCCCTGCACTCGCTCTTTCCCCTGCACTCCCTCTCGCTCCCCTGCACTCGCTCTTTCCCCTGCACTCGCTCTTTCCCCTGCACTCGCTCTTTCCCCTGCACTCGCTCTTTCCCCTGCACTCGCTCTTTCCCCTGCACTCGCTCTTTCCCCTGCACTCGCTCTTTCCCCTGCACTCGCTCTTTCCCCTGCACTCGCTCTTTCCCCTGCACTCTCTTTCCCCTGCACTCTCTTTCCCCTGCACTCGCTCTTTCCCCTGCACTCGCTCTTTCCCCTGCACTCGCTCTTTCCCCTGCACTCGCTCTTTCCCCTGCACTCGCTCTTTCCCCTGCACTCGCTCTTTCCCCTGCACTCGCTCTTTCCCCTGCACTCGCTCTTTCCCCTGCACTCGCTCTTTCCCCTGCACTCGCTCTTTCCCCTGCACTCGCTCTTTCCCCTGCACTCGCTCTTTCCCCTGCACTCGCTCTTTCCCCTGCACTCGCTCTTTCCCCTGCACTCGCTCTTTCCCCTGCACTCGCTCTTTCCCCTGCACTCGCTCTTTCCCTGCACTCGCTCTCGCTCTTTCCCCTGCACTCGCTCTTTCCCCTGCACTCGCTCTTTCCCCTGCACTCGCTCTTTCCCCTGCACTCGCTCTTTCCCCTGCACTCGCTCTTTCCCCTGCACTCGCTCTTTCCCCTGCACGCTCTTTCCCCTGCTCTTTTCCCCTGCACTCGCTCTTTCCCCTGCACTCGCTCTTTCCCCTGCACTCGCTCTTTCCCCTGCACTCGCTCTTTCCCCTGCACTCGCTCTTTCCCCTGCACTCGCTCTTTCCCCTGCACTCGCTCTTTCCCCTGCACTCGCTCTTTCCCCTGCACTCGCTCTTTCCCCTGCACTCGCTCTTTCCCCTGCACTCGCTCTTTCCCCTGCACTCGCTCTTTCCCCTGCACTCGCTCTTTCCCCTGCACTCTTCCCCTGCACTCGCTCTTTCCCCTGCACTCGCTCTTTCCCCTGCACTCGCTCTTTCCCCTGCACTCGCTCTTTCCCCTGCACTCGCTCTTTCCCCTGCACTCGCTCTTTCCCCTGCACTCGCTCTTTCCCCTGCACTCGCTCTTTCCCCTGCACTCGCTCTTTCCCCTGCACTCGCTCTTTCCCCTGCACTCGCTCTTTCCCCTGCACTCGCTCTTTCCCCTGCACTCGTTCTTTCCCCTGCACTCGCTCTTTCCCCTGCACTCGCTCTTTCCCCTGCACTCGCTCTTTCCCCTGCACTCGCTCTTTCCCCTGCACTCGCTCTTTCCCCTGCACTCGCTCTTTCCCCTGCACTCGCTCTTTCCCCTGCACTCGCTCTTTCCCCTGCACTCGCTCTTTCCCCTGCACTCGCTCTTTCCCCTGCACTCGCTCTTTCCCCTGCACTCGCTCTTTCCCCTGCACTCGCTCTTTCCCCTGCACTGCTCTTTCCCCTGCACTCTCTTCCCCTGCACTCGCTCTTTCCCCTGCACTCGCTCTTTCCCCTGCACTCGCTCTTTCCCCTGCACTCGCTCTTTCCCCTGCACTCGCTCTTTCCCCTGCACTCGCTCTTTCCCCTCCACTCGCTCTTTCCCCTGAACTCGCTCTTTCCCCTGCACTCGCTCTTTCCCCTGCACTCGCTCTTTCCCCTGCACTCGCTCTTTCCCCTGCACTCGCTCCTTCCCCTGCACTCGCTCCTTCCCCTGCACTCGCTCTTTTCCCTGCACTCGCTCTTTCCCCTGCACTCGCTCCTTCCCCTGCACTCGCTCTTTCCCCACTCGCTCTTTCCCCTGCACTCGCTCTTTCCCCTGCACTCGCTCTTTCCCCTGCACTCCCCTGCTCTTTCCCCTGCACTCGCTCTTTCCCCTGCACTCGCTCTTTCCCCTGCACTCGCTCATTCCCCTGCACTCGCTCTTTCCCCTGCACTCGCTCTTTCCCCTGCACTCGCTCTTTCCCCTGCACTCGTTCTTTCCCCTGCACTCGCTCTTTCCCCTGCACTCGCTCTTTCCCCTGCACTCGCTCTTTCCCCTGCACTTGCTCTTTCCCCTGCACTCGCTCTTTCCCCTGCACTTGCTCTTTCCCCTGCACTCACTCTTTCCCCTGCACTCTTTCCCTCTTTTTCCCCTGCACTCGCTCTTTCCCCTGTACTCGCTCTTTCCCCTGCACTCGCTCTTTCCCCTGCACTCGCTCTTTCCCCTGCACTCGCTCTTTCCCCTGCACTCGCTCTTTCCCCTGCACTCGCTCCTTCCCCTGCACTCGCTCTTTCCCCTGCACTCGCTCTTTCCCCTGCACTCGCTCTTTCCCCTGCACTCCCTCCTTTTTCCCTGCACTCGCTCTTTCCCCTGCACTCGCTCTTTCCCCTGCACTCGCTCTTTCCCCTGCACTCGCTCTTTCCCCTGCACTCGCTGTTTCCCCTGCACTCCCTGCACTCGCTCTTTCCCCTGCACTCGCTCTTTCTTCTGCACTCGCTCTTTCACCTGCCCCTGCACGCTCTTTCCCCTGCACTCGCTCTTTCCCCTGCACTCGCTCTTTCCCCTGCACTCGCTCTTTCCCTGCACTCGCTCTTTCCCTGCACTCGCTCTTTCCCCTGCACTCGCTCTTTCCCCTGCACTCGCTCTTTCCCCTGCACTCGCTCTTTCCCCTGCACTCGCTCTTTCCCCTGCACTCGCTCTTTCCCCTGCACTCGCTCTTTCCCCTGCACTCCCCTCTTCCCCTGCACTCGCTCTTTCCCCTGCACTCGCTCTTTCCCCCTGCACTCGCTCTTTCCCCTGCACTCGCTCTTTCCCCTGCACTCGCTCTTTCTCCCTGCACTCGCTCTTTCCCCTGCACTCGCTCTTTCCCCTGCACTCGCTCTTTCCCCTTTCACTCACTCTCTTTCCCCTGCACTCGCTCTTTCCCCTGCACTCGCTCTTTCCCCTGCACTCGCTCTTTCCCCTGCACTCGCTCTTTCCCCTGCACTCGCTCTTTCCCCTGCACTTTCCCTCTTTCCCCCCCTGCACTCGCTCTTTCCCCTGCACTCGCTCTTTCCCCTGCACTCGCTCTTTCCCCTGCACTCTTTCCCCTGCTCTTTCCCCTGCACTCTTTCCCCTTTCTTTCCCCTGCACTCGCTCTTTCCCCTGCACTCGCTCTTTCCCCTGCACTCGCTCTTTCCCCTGCACTCGCTCTTTCCCCTGCACTCGCTCTTTCCCCTGCACTCGCTCTTTCCCCTGCACTCGCTCCTTCCCCTGCACTCGCTCTTCCCCTGCACTCGCTCTTTCCCCTGCACTCGCTCTTTCCCCTGCACTCGCTCCTTCCCCTGCACTCGCTCTTTCCCCTGCACTCGCTCTTTCCCCTGCACTCGCTCTTTCCCCTGCACTCGCTCTTTCCCCTGCACTCGCTCTTTCCCCTGCACTCGCTCTTTCCCCTGCACTCGCTCTTTCCCCTGCACTCGCTCTTTCCCCTGCACTCGCTCTTTCCCCTGCACTCGCTCTTTCCCCTGCACTCGCTCTTTCCCCTGCACTCGCTCTTTCTTTCCCCTGCACTCGCTCTTTCCCCTGCACTCGCTCTTTCCCCTGCACTCGCTCTTTCCCCTGCACTCGCTCTTTCCCCTGCACTCGCTCTTTCCCCTGCACTCGCTCTTTCCCCTGCACTCGCTCTTTCCCCTGCACTCGCTCTTTCCCCTGCACTCGCTCTTTCCCCTGCACTCGCTCTTTCCCCTGCCTGCACTTTCCCCTGCACTCTCTTTCCCCTGCACTCGCTCTTTCCCCTGCACTCGCTCTTTCCCCTGCACTCGCTCTTTCCCCTTCCTCTTTCCCCTGCACTCGCTCTTTCCCCTGCACTCGCTCTTTCCCCTGCACTCGCTCTTTCCCCTGCACTCGCTCTTTCCCCTGCACTCGCTCTTTCCCCTGCACTCGCTCTTTCCCTGCACTCGCTCTTTCCCTGCACTCGCTCTTTCCCCTGCACTCGCTCTTTCCCCTGCACTCGCTCTTTCCCCTGCACTCGCTCTTTCCCCTGCACTCGCTCTTTCCCCTGCACTCGCTCTTTCCCCTGCACTCGCTCTTTCCCCTGCACTCGCTCTTTCCCCTGCACTCGCTCTTTCCCCTGCACTCGCTCTTTCCCCTGCACTCGCTCTTTCCCCTGCACTCGCTCTTTCCCCTGCCTCGCACTTCCCCTGCACTCTCTTTCCCCTGCACTCGCTCTTTCCCCTGCACTCGCTCTTTCCCCTGCACTCGCTCTTTCCCCTGCACTCGCTCTTTCCCCTGCACTCGCTCTTTCCCCTGCACTCGCTCTTTCCCCTGCACTCGCTCTTTCCCCTGCACTCGCTCTTTCCCCTGCACTCGCTCTTTCCCCTGCACTCGCTCTTTCCCCTGCACTCGCTCTTTCCCCTGCACTCGCTCTTTCCCCTGCACTCGCTCTTTCCCCTGCACTCGCTCTTTCCCCTGCACTCGCTCTTCTTTCCCCTGCACTCGCTCTTTCCCCTGCACTCGCTCTTTCCCCTGCACTCGCTCTTTCCCCTGCACTCGCTCTTTCCCCTGCACTCGCTCTTTCCCCTGCACTCGCTCTTTCCCCTTTCCCCCCTGCACTCGCTCTTTCCCCTGCACTCGCTCTTCTTTCCCTGCACTCGCTCTTTCCCCTGCACTCGCTCTTTCCCCTGCACTCGCTCTTTCCCCTGCACTCGCTCTTTCCCCTGCACTCGCTCTTTCCCCTGCACTCGCTCTTTCCCCTGCACTCGCTCTTTCCCCTGCACTCGCTCTTTCCCCTGCACTCTCTTTTCCCCTGCACTCGCTCTTTCCCCTGCACTCGCTCTTTCCCCCTGCACTCGCTCTTTCCCCTGCACTTTCCCCTCTTTCCCCCTGCACTCGCTCTTTCCCCTGCACTCGCTCTTTCCCCTGCACTCGCTCTTTCCCCTGCACTCGCTCTTTCCCCTGCACTCGCTCTTTCCCCTGCACTCGCTCTTTCCCCTGCACTCGCTCTTTCCCCTGCACTCGCTCTTTCCCCTGCACTCGCTCTTTCCCCTGCACTCGCTCTTTCCCCTGCACTCGCTCTTTCCCCTGCACTCGCTCTTTCCCCTGCACTCGCTCTTTCCCCTGCACTCGCTCTTTCCCCTGCACTCGCTCTTTCCCCTGCACTCGCTCTTTCCCCTGCACTCGCTCTTTCCCCTGCACTCGCTCTTTCCCCTGCACTCGCTCTTTCCCCTGCACTCGCTCTTTCCCCTGCACTCGCTCTTTCCCCTGCACTCGCTCTTTCCCCTGCACTCGCTCTTTCCCCTGCACTCGCTCTTTCCCCTGCACTCGCTCTTTCCCCTGCACTCGCTCTTTCCCCTGCACTCGCTCTTTCCCCTGCACTCGCTTTCCCCTGCACTCTTTCCCCTGCACTCGCTCTTTCCCCTGCACTCGCTCTTTCCCCTGCACTCGCTCTTTCCCCTGCACTCGCTCTTTCCCCTGCACTCTCTCTTTCCCCTGCACTCGCTCTTTCCCCTGCACTCGCTCTTTCCCCTGCACTCGCTCTTTCCCCTGCACTCGCTCTTTCCCCTGCACTCGCTCTTTCCCCTGCACTCGCTCTTTCCCCTGCACTCGCTCTTTCCCCTGCACTCGCTCTTTCCCCTGCACTCGCTCTTTCCCCTGCACTCGCTCTTTCCCCTGCACTCGCTCTTTCCCTGCACTCGCTCTTTCCCCTGCACTCGCTCTTTCCCCTGCACTCGCTCTTTCCCCTGCACTCGCTCTTTCCCCTGCACTCGCTCTTTCCCCTGCACTCGCTCTTTCCCCTGCACTCGCTCTTTCCCCTGCACTCGCTCTTTCTTCCCCTGCACTCGCTCTTTCCCCTGCACTCGCTCTTTCCCCTGCACTCGCTCTTTCCCCTGCACTCGCTCTTTCCCCTGCACTCGCTCTTTCCCCTGCACTCGCTCTTTCCCCTGCACTCGCTCTTTCCCCTGCACTCGCTCTTTCCCCTGCACTCGCTCTTTCCCTGCACTCGCTCTTTCCCCTGCGCTCGCTCTTTCCCCTGCACTCGCTCTTTCCCCTGCCTCGCTCTTTCCCCTGCCCTCGCTCTTTCCCCTGCGCTCGCTCTTTCCCCTGCTCGCTCTTTCCCCTGCCTCGCTCTTTCCCCTGCCCTCGCTCTTTCCCCCTGCCTCCTCTCGCTCTTTCCCCTGCACTCGCTCTTTCCCCCTGCCCTCGCTCTTTTCCCCCCTGCCCTCCCTCTTTCCCCTGCCCTCGCTCTTTCCCCTGTCCTCGCTCTTTCCCCTGCCCTCGCTCCTTCCCCTGCCCTCGCTCTTTCCCCTGCCCCCTGGCTCCTTCCCATGCCCTGGCTCCTTCCCCTGCCTCGCTCCTTCCCCTGCCCTCCCTCCTTCCCCTGCCCTCGCTCCTTCCCCTGCCCTGGCTCTTTCCCCTGCCCTGGCTCCTTCCCCTGCCCTGGCTCCTTCCCCTGCCCTGGCTCCTTCCCCTGCCCTGGCTCCTTCCCTGCCCTGGTTCCTTCCCCTGCCCTGGCTCCTTCCCCTGCCCGGGCTCCTTCCCTGCACTGGCTCTTTCCCCTGCGGCTCCTTCCCCTGCACCCACTCTTTCCCCTGCCCTGGCTCCTTCCCCTGCCCTGGCTCCTTCCCCTGCCCTGGCTCCTTCCCCTGCCTGGCTCCTTCCCCTGCACTTGCTCCCCTTCCCCTGCACTCGCTCCACCCCTCCCCTCCCTCCCTCCCTCCTTCCCTGCCCTCCCTCTTTCCCCTGGCCTCGCTCCCTCCCCTGGCCTCGCCCATCCCTCCCTCAGTCATCCCCTGCGCTCTCCCCTGCACTCGCTCTTTCCCCTGCCCTCGCTCCTTCCCCTGCCCTCGCTCCTTCCCCTGCACTCGCTGTTTCGCCTGCACTCCTCTTTCCCCTGCACTCGCTCTTTCCCCTGCCCTCGCTCTTCCCCTGCACTCGCTCTTTCCCCTGCACTCACTCTTTCCTCTGCACTCGCCCTTTCCCCTGCACTCGCTCTTTCCCCTGCACTCGCTCTTTCCCCCCTGCACTCGCTCTTTCCCCTGCACTCGCTCTTTCCCCTGCACACGCTCTTTCCCCTGCACTCGCTCTTTCCCCTGAACTGGCTCTTTCCCCTGCACTCGCTCTTTTTCCCCTGCACTCGCTCTTTCCCCTAATCGCCCCTTCCTCTGCACTGGCTCTTTCCCCTACACTCGCTCTTTTCCCTGCACTCGCTCTTTCCCCTGCCTCGCTCTTTCCCCTGCTCTCACTCCAGCACTCGCTGTCGCCTCTTGCACTCGCTCTTTCCCCAGAACTCGCTCCTTCCCCTGCACTCGCTTTTCCCCTGCACTCGCTCTTTCCCATCCACTCGCTCCTTCCCCCGCACTCGCTCTTTCCCATGCACTCGCTCTGTCCCCTGCACTCGCTCTTTCCCCTGCACTCGCTCTTTCCCCTGCACTCACTCTTTTCCCTGCACTCGCTCTTTCCCCTGCACTCGCTCTTTCCTGCACTCGCTCTTTGCCCTGTACTCGCTCTTTCCCCTGCACTCCGCTCTTTCCCTGCACTCGCTCTTTCCCCTGCACTTGCTCTGTCCCCCTGCACTCGCTCATTCCCCTGCACTCGCTCTTTCCCCTGCACTCGCTCTTTCCCCTGCACTTGCTCCTTCCCCCTGCACTCGCTCTTTCCCCTGCACTCGCTCTTTCCCCCCAGCACTCGCTCTTTCCCCCTGCACTCGCTCTTTCCCCTGCACTCGCTCTTTCCCCTGCACCCACTCTTTCCCCTGCACTCGTTCTTTCCCCTGCACTCACTCTTTCCCCTGCACTCGCTCTTTCCCCTGCACTCGCTCTTTCCCCTGCACTCGCTCATTCCCCTGCACTCGCTCTTTTCCCCTGCGCTCACTCTTTCCCCTGCACTCGCTCCTTCCCCTGCTCGTTCTTTCCCCGCTCGCTCTTTCCCCCTGCACTCGCTCTTTCCCCTGCCCTCGCTCTTTCCCCTGCCTCAGTCTTTCCCCTGCACTTGCTCTTTCCCCTGCACTCGCTCTTTCCCCTGCACTCCGCTCTTTCCCCCTGCACTCACTCATTCCCCTGAACTCACTCTTTCCCCTGCACTCGCTCTTTCCCCTGCACTCGCTCTTTCCCCCTGCACTCGCTCTTTCCGCTGTACTCGCTCTTTCCACTGCACTCGCTCTTACCCCTGCACTCGCTTTCCCCTGCACTCCTCTTTCCCCCTGCACTCGCTCTTTCCCCTGCACTTGCTCTTTCCCCTGCACTCGCTCTTTCCCCTGCACTCACTCTTTCCCCTGCACTCGCTCTTTCCCCTGCACTCACTCTTTCCCCTGCACTCGCTCTTTCCCCTGTACTCGCGCTTTCCCCTGCACTCGCTCTTTCCCCTGCACTCGCTCTTTCCCCTGCACTCGCTCCTCCCCCACTCGCTCCTTTTCCCTGCACTCTCTCTTTGCCCTGCACTCGCTCTTCCCCTGCACTCGCTCCTTCCCCCCTGCACTCGCGCTCTTTGCCCTGCACTCGCTCTTTCCCCTGCACTCGCTCTTTCCCCTGCAGTCGCTCTTTCCCCTGCACTCGCTCTTTCCCCTGCACTCGCTTTTTCCCCTGCACTCGCTTCTTTCGCCTGAAGTGGCTCTTTCCCTACACTCGCTCTTTCCCCCGCACTCGCTGTTTCCCCTGCACTCATCTTTCCCTGTACTCGCTGTTTCCCCTGCACTCGCTCTTTCCCCTGCACACACTCTTTCCCCTACCTCGCTCTTTCCCCTGAACTGGCTCTTTCCCCTGCACTGGCTCTTTCCCCTGCACCGCTCTTTCCCCTGCAATCGCTCCCTTCCCTGCACTCACTCTTCCCCTGCACTCGCTCTTTCCCCTGCAACTGCTCCTTTCCCGGCATTCGCTCTTTCCCCTGCACTCACTCTTCCCCTGCACTTGCTCTTTCCCCTGCACTCGCTCTTTCCCCTGCACCCCGCTCTTTCCCCTGCACTCGCTCTTTCCCCTGCACTCCGCTCTTTCCCCTGCACTCGCTCTTCCCCTGCACTGGCTTTTCCCTGCACTCGCTCTTTTCCCCTGAACTCGCTCTTTCCCCTGCACTCGCTCTTTGCCCTGCACTCGCTCTTTCCCCTGCACTCGCTCTTTGCCCTGCACTTGCTCTTTCCCTGCACTCCGTTCTTTCCCCTGCACTCGCTCCTTCCCCCTGCACTCGCTCTTTCCCCAACACTCGCTCTTTCCCCCTACACCCTCGCTCTTTCCCCCTGCACTCGCTCTTTCCCCTGCACTCGCTCTTTCCCCTGCACTCGCTCTTCCCCTGCACTCGCTCTTTCCCCTGCACTCGCTCCTTCCCCTGCCTCGCCTCCTTCCCTGCACTCGCTGTTTCGCCTGCCTCGCTCTTTCCCCTGCAATCGCTCTTTCCCCTGCACTCGCTCCTTTCCCTGCACTTTCGCTCTTTCCCCTGCACTCGCTCTTTCCCCCTACACTACCGGCTCCTTCCCCTGCACTCGCTCTTTCCCCTGCACTCGCTCCTTCCCCTGCACTCGCTCTTTCCCCCTGCACTCGCTCTTTCCCCTGCACTGGCTCTTTCCCCTGCACTGGTTCTTTCCCCTGCACTCGCTCTTTCCCCTGCACTCGCTCTTTCCCCTGCACTCACTTTTCCCCCTGCACTCGCTGTTTCCCCTGCACTCGCTCTTCCGCCTGCTCTCGTTCTTTCCCCCTGCACTCGCTCTTTCCCCTGCACTCGTTCTTTCCCTGCACTCACTCTTTCCCCTGCACTCGCTCTTTCCCCTCCACTCGCTCTTTCCCCTGCTCGCTCATTCCCCTGCACTCGCTCTTTCCCCTGCACTTGCTCTTTCCCCTGCACTCGCTCTTTTCCCTGCACTCGTTCTTTCCACTGCTCATCTTCCCCTGCACTCGCTCTTTCCCCTGCACTCGCTCTTTCCCTGCACTCGGCCTTTCCCCTGCACTCGCTCTTTCCCCTGCACTGCTCTTTCCCCTGAACTCGCTCTTTTTCCCCTGCACTCACCCTTCCCCCTGCACTCACTCTTTCCCCATGCACTCGCTCTTCCCCTGTACTCGCTCTTTCCCCTACACTCGCTCTTTCCCCTGCACTCGCTCTTTCCCCTGCACTCGCTCTTTCCCCTGCACTCGCTCTTTCCCCCTGCACTCACTCTTTCCCCTGCTCGCCCTGCTACTTGCTCTTTCCCCTGCACTCGCTCTTTTCCCTGCACCTCGCCTTTCCCCTGGACTCGCTCTTTCCCCTGCACTCACTCTTTCCCCTGCAGTCCCGCTCACCCCTGTCTCGCTCTTTCTCCTGCACTCGCTCTTTCCCCTGCACTCCCGCTCTTTCCCCTGCACTCGCTCTTTCCCCTGCACCCCCGCTCTTGCCCTGCACTCGCTCCTTCCCTGCTCGCTCCTTCCCCTGCACTCGCTCTTTGCCCTGCACCTCGCTCTTTCCCCTGCACTCGCTCCTTTTCCTGCACTCGCTTTTCCCCTGCACTCGCTCTTTCCCCTGCACTCGCTCTTTCCCCTGCACTCGCTCTTTCCCCAGGACTCCCGCTCTTTCCCCTGCACTCGCTCTTTCCCCTGCACTGGCTCTTTCCCCTGCACTCGCTCTTTCCCCCGCACTCGCTGTTTCCCCTGCACTCGCTCCAACCCCTGTACTCGCTCTTTCCCATGCACTCGCTCTTTCCCATGACCGCTCTTTCCCCTGCACTCGCTCTTTCCCTGGACTCCGCTCTTTCCCCTGCACTCGCTCTTTCCCCTGCACCCACTCTTTCCCTAAGACTGGCTCTTTTCCTCCACTCGCTCTTTACCCTGAACTCGCTCTTTCCCCTGCACTCGCTCTTTCCCCCACTCGGTCTTTCCCCTGCACTCGCTCTTTCTCCTGCACTCGTTCTTTCCCCTGCTCTCGCTCTTTCCCCTGCTCTTTTCTCTGCACTCGCTCTTTCCCCTGCACTGGCTCTTTCCCCCTGCACTCGCTCTTTCCCTGCACTCGTTCTTTCCCCTGCACTCATCCTCCCCTGCACTCCCTCTTCCCGTGCACTGCTCATTCCCCTGCAATGGCTCTTTCCCCTGCACTCGCTCTTTTCCCCTGCACTCGCTCTTTCCCCTGCGCTCGCTTCTTTCCCTGCACTCGCTCTCCCCTGCACTCGTTCTTTCCACTGCACTCGCTCTTTCCCCTGCACTCATTTTCCCCTGCACTCGCTCTTTCCCCTGCACTCGCTCCTTCACTGCCTGCTCTTTCCCCAAGCACTCGTTCTTTCCCCTGCACTCTCTTTCCCCTGCACTCACTTTTCCCCTTCCTCGCTGTTCCCTACTCTTTCCCTGCTCTCGCTCTTTCCCCTGCACTCGCTCTTTCCCCTGCACTCGCTCTTTCCCCTGCACTCGCCTTTCCCCTGCACCGCTCTTTCCCCTGCCTCGCTTTGTCCCCTGCTTCTCCCCTGCACTCGCTCTTTCCCCTGCCTCCCTCCTTTCCTGCACTCGCTCTTTCCCCTGCACTCTTTCCCCTGCTCTTTTCCCCTGCACTTGTTCTTTCCCCTGCACTCGCTCTTTCCCCTGCACTCGCTCCTTCCCCTGCACTCGCTCTTTCCCCTGCACTCGCTTTTCCCCTGCACTCGCTCTTTCCCCTGCATCGCTCTTTCCCCTCTCACTCTTTCCCCCTGCACTCGCTCTTTCCCCTGCACTCTCTTTCCCCTGCACTCGCTCATTCCCCTGCACTCGCTCTTTCCCCTGCGCTCGCTCTTTCCCTGCACTCGCTCTTTCCCCTGCACTCGTTCTTTCCCCTGCACTCGCTCTTTCCCCTCCAGCAGCACTCGCTCTTTCCCCAGCACTCGGTCTTTCCCCTGCACTCGCTCTTTCCCCTGCACTCGCTCCTTTCCCTGCACTCGCTCCTTCCCCTGCACTCGCTCTTTACCCTTTCTTTCCCTGCACTCGCTCTTTCCCCTGCACTTGCTCTTTCCCTGCACTCCTTTTCCCCTGCACTCGTTCTTTCCCCTGCACTCGCTCTTTCCCCTGCTCGCTTTTTCCCTGCACTCGCTCTTTCCCCTGCACTCGCCTCCCCTGCACTCCCGCTCTTACCCCCTCGCTCTTTGCCCTGCTCTCCCTTCCCCTGCACTCGCTCCTTCCCCTGCACTCGCTCTTTCCCCTGCACTCGCTCTTTCCCCTGCACTCGCTCTTTCCCCTGCACTCGCTTTTCCCCTGCACTCGCTCTTCCCCCTGCACTCGCTCTTTCCCCTGCACTCAGCTCTTTCCCCTGCACTCGCTCTCCCTCCCCCCTGCACTCGCTCTTTCCCCCTGCACTCGCTCCTTCCACTGCCTCGCTCTTTCCCTCCACCTCGCTCTTTCCCCTCGCATATGCCTCTTTCCCCCTGCACTCGCTCTTTTTCCCTGAACTGGCTCTTTTTCCCCCCTGCACTCGCTCTTTCCCCCTGCACTCGCTCTTTCTAACTCGCTCTTTCTCCTGTACTCGCTCTTTCCCCTGCACTCGCTCTTTCCCCCTGCACTCGCTCTTCTCCCCTGCATTCGCTCTTCCCCTGCACTCGCTCTTTCCCCTGCACTCGCTCTTTCCCTGCTCTTTCCTGCACTCGCTCTTTCCCCTGCACTCGCTCTTTCCCCTGCACTCGCTCTTTCCCCTGCACTGGCTCTTTCCCTGCACTCGTTCTTTCCCCTGTACTCGCTCTTTCCCCTGCACTCGCTCTTTCCCTGCACTCGCTCTTTCTCCTGCACTCGCTCTTTCCCCTGCACTCGCTCTTTCCCCTGCACTCGCTCCTTCCCCTGCACTCGCTCCTTCCCCTGCACTCGCTCTTTGCCCTGCTCTCGCTCTCTTTCCCCTGCACTCGCTCCTTTTCCCTGCACTCACTCTTTCCCTCGCACTTTCCTCGCTCTTTCCCCTGCACTCACTTCTTTCTCCCTGCACTCGCTCTTTCCCAGAACTCGCTCTTTCCCCTGAACTGGCTCTTTCCCCTGCACTCGCTCTTTCCCCCTGCACTCGCTCTTTCCCCTGCACTCGCTCCTTCCCCTGTACTCGCTCTTTCACCTGCACTCGCTCTTTCCCCTGCACTCGCTCTTTCCCCTGCACTGGCTCTTTCCCCTGGACTCGCTCTTTCCCTGCACTCTTTTCACCGCTCTTTCCCCTGCACTGGCTCTTTGCCCTACACTCGCTCTTTACCCTGCACTCGCTCTTTCCCATGCACTCGCTCTTTCCCTGCACTCGCTCTTTCCCCTGCACTCGCTCTTTCCCCCTCGTTCTTTCCTACCCCTCGCTCTTTCCCCTGCACTGGCTTTCCTCTGCACTGGCTCTTTCCCCTGCACTCGCTCTTTCCCCCAGCACTCGTCTCTCCCCCTGCACTCGCTCTTTGCCCTGCACTCGCTCCTTCCCCTGCACTCGCTCCCTTCCCGTGCACTCGTCTCTTCCCTGCACTCGCTCTTTCCCCTGCACTGGCTCCTCCCTGCACTCGCTCTTTCCCTGCACTCGCTTCTTTCCCTGCACTCGCTCTTTCCCCTGCACTCGCTCTTTCCCCTGCACTCATTTTCCCCCTGCACTCGTTGTTCCCTGCACTCGCTCTTTCCCCTGCACTCGCTCCTTCCCTGCACTCCCGCTCTTTCCCCTGCACTCGCTCTTTCCCCTGCACTCGCTCTTTCCCCTGCACTCGTTTTTCCCCTGCACTCGCTGTTTCCCCTGCACTCGCTCTTCCCCTGCACTCGCTCTTTCCCCTGCACTCGCTCTTTCCCCTGCATCATCTCTTTCCCCTGCACTCGCTCTGTCCCTTGCACTTGCTCTTTCCCCTGCACCTTTGTCCGCCTGCACTCGCTCTTTCCACTGCACTCGCTCCTTTCCCTGCACTCGCTCCTTCCCCTGCACTCGCTCTTTCCCCCTGCACTCGCTCTTTCCCCTGCACTGGCTCTTTTCCCCTGCACTCACTCTTTCCCCTGCACTCGCTCTTTCCCCTGTACTCGCATCTTTCCCTGTACTCGCTCCTTCCCTGCACTCGCTTTCCCCTGCACTCGCTCCTTCCCCCTGCACTCGCTCTCTGCCCTGCACTCGTTCTTTCCCTGCACTCCTCTTTTCCTGCACTCGCTCTTTCCCCTGCAGCTGCTCTTTCCCCTGCACTCGCTCATTCCCACTCGCTCTTTCCCCTGCACTTGCTCTTTCTCCTGCACTCGTTCTTTCCCCTGCACTCGCTCTTTCCCCTGCACTCGTTCTTCCCCTGCACCTGGCTTTTTCCCTCTGCACTGGTTTTTTCCCCTAAACAACATGCTCGCTCTTTCCCTACACTCGCTCTTTCCCTGCTCTCTAACCGCAAAAATCAGCAAACAACTGCTTCAGCAAATAACATGTAAGCAAACAACCTTTCCCCAACGCACTCGGTCAACACACCCCCTGCACTCGCTCTTTCCCCTGCACACGCTCTTTCCCCTGCACTCGCTTCTAACCATTCCCCTGAACTGGCTCTTTCCCTGCACTCGCTCTTTCCCCCTGCACTCACTCTTTCCTCTGCAATCTGCCTCCTTCCCCATAAAATAACACTCTTTCCCCTGCACTCGCTCTTTCCCTCCACAAACAACTCAAACCCAAACAACACTCGCTCTTCAAAAAACAAACCTGCACTAACCACCGTCTCTTTCCCCCTGCACTTGCTCTTTCCCTGCACTCCCCCTGCTCGCTCTTCCCCAACACCACCTGCCTCGCTCCTTCCCTACACCCCGCTCTTTCCCTGCACTCGCTCTTTTTCCCCTTCCCGTGCCTTTCTCTTCCCTGCTCTTCCCTACTCGCTCTTTCCCCTGCACTCGCTCTTTCCCCTTGTCCTGCCAACTCCATTCCCTGCACTCGCTCCTTTTCCCCTGCACTCGCTCTTTCCCCTGCACTCGCTCTTTTCCTGCACTCGCTCTTTCCTGCACTCGCTCCTTCCCCTGCACTCGCTCTTTCCCCCTGCACTCACTCTTTCACCTCGCAGTTTCGCTCTGTTCCCCTGCACTCGCTCTTTTCCCCCTCGCTCCTTCCCTCGCTCATCTTCCCCCTGCACTCGCTCCTTCCCTGCCTCGCTCTTTCCCCTCCATTCGCTCGTTCCCCTGCCTCGCTCTTTCCCCTGAACTCGTTCTTTCCCCTGCACTCGCTCCTTTCCCCCCCTGCACCGCTCTTTCCTCTGCAATCGCCCCTTCCCTGCCCTCGCTCCTTTCCCCTGCACTCACTCCTTTCCCCTGCACTCGCACTTTTCCCCCTGCACTCGCTCTTTCCCTGCACTCACTCTTTCTCCTGCACTCGCTCTTTTCCCCAGAACTCGCCCTTTCCCTGCACACGCTTTCCCCTACACTCGCTCTTTCCCCTGCACTCGCTCATTCCCCTGCACTCGCTCTTTCCCCTGCACTCGCTCTTTCCCTGCACTCGCTCTTTCCTCTGCACTTGCTCTTTCCCCTGCACTCGCTCTTTCCCCTGCACTCGCTCCTTACCCCTGCACTCGCTCTTTACCCTGCACTGGCTCTTTGCCCTACACTCGCTCTTTCCCCTGCACTCGCTCTTTCCCCTGCACTCGCTCCTTCCTGCACTCGCTCTGTCCCCTGCACTCGCTCTTTCGCCTGCACTCGCTCTTTCCCCTGCACTCGCTCTTTTTCCCACACCCGCTCTCTTTCCCCTGCACTCGGTCTTTCCCCATGCACTCGCTCTTTCCCTGAACTGGCTCTTTGCCCCATTCGCTCTTTCCCCTGCAATCGCTCTTCCCCCTGCTCGCTCTTTCCCCTGCACTCGCTCTTTCCCTGCACTCGCTCACTTTCCCCTGCAGTCGCTCTTTCCCTGCACTCGCTCTTTCCCCTGCACTCGCTCTTTCCTGCCTCGCTCTTTCCCCTGCACTCGCTCTTTTTCCCTGCACTGGCTCTTTCCCCTGCACTCGCTCTTTCCTCTGCACTCGCTCTTTCCTCTGCACTCGCTCTTTCCGCTGCACTCGCTCTTTCCCCAGCACTGGCTCTCTTTCCCCCTACCCAATGACTCTTTCCCCTGCACTCGCTCTTTCCCCTGCACTCGCTCTTTCCCCTGCACTCGCTCTTTCCCCTGCACTCGCTCTTTCCCCTGCACTCGCTCTTTCCCCTGCACTCGCTCTTTCCCCTGCACTCGCTCTTTCCCCTGCACTCGCTCTTTCCCCTGCACTCGCTCTTTCCCCTGCACTCGCTCTTTCCCCTGCACTCGCTCTTTCCCCTGCACTCGCTCTTTCCCCTGCACTCGCTCTTTCCCCTGCACTCGCTCTTTCCCCTGCACTCGCTCTTTCCCTGCACTCGCTCTTCCCCTGCACTCGCTCTTTCCCCTGCACTCGCTCTTTCCCCTGCACTCGCTCTTTCCCCTGCACTCGCTCTTTCCCCTGCACTCGCTCTTTCCCCTGCACTCGCTCTTTCCCCTGCACTCGCTCTTTCCCCTGCACTCGCTCTTTCCCCTGCACTCCTCTTTCCCTGCACTCGCTCTTTCCCCTGCACTCGCTCTTTCCCCTGCACTCGCTCTTTCCCCTGCACTCGCTCTTTCCCCTGCACTCGCTCTTTCCCCTGCACTCGCTCTTTCCCCTGCACTCGCTCTTTCCCCTGCACTCGCTCTTTCCCCTGCACTCGCTCTTTCCCCTGCACTCGCTCTCTTTCCCCTGCACTCGCTCTTTCCCCTGCACTCGCTCTTTCCCCTGCACTCGCTCTTTCCCCTGCACTCGCTCTTTCCCCTGCACTCGCTCTTTCCCCTGCACTCGCTCTTTCCCCTGCACTCGCTCTTTCCCCTGCACTCGCTCTTTCCCCTGCACTCGCTCTTTCCCCTGCACTCGCTCTTTCCCCTGCACTCGCTCTTTCCCCTGCACTCGCTCTTTCCCCTGCACTCGCTCTTTCCCCTGCACTCGCTCTTTCCCCTGCACTCGCTCTTTCCCCTGCACTCGCTCTTTCCCCTGCACTCGCTCTTTCCCCTGCACTCGCTCTTTCCCCTGCACTCGCTCTTTCCCCTGCACTCGCTCTTTCCCCTGCACTCGCTCTTTCCCCTGCACTCGCTCTTTCCCCTGCACTCGCTCTTTCCCCTGCACTCGCTCTTTCCCCTGCACTCGCTCTTTCCCCTGCACTCGCTCTTTCCCCTGCACTCGCTCTTTCCCCTGCACTCGCTCTTTCCCCTGCACTCGCTCTTTCCCCTGCACTCGCTCTTTCCCCTGCACTCGCTCTTTCCCCTGCACTCGCTCTTTCCCCTGCACTCGCTCTTTCCCCTGCACTCGCTCTTTCCCCTGCACTCGCTCTTTCCCCTGCACTCGCTCTTTCCCCTGCACTCGCTCTTTCCCCTGCACTCGCTCTTTCCCCTGCACTCGCTCTTTCCCCTGCACTCGCTCTTTCCCCTGCACTCGCTCTTTCCCCTGCACTCGCTCTTTCCCCTGCACTCGCTCTTTCCCCTGCACTCGCTCTTTCCCCTGCACTCGCTCTTTCCCCTGCACTCGCTCTTTCCCCTGCACTCGCTCTTTCCCCTGCACTCGCTCTTTCCCCTGCACTCGCTCTTTCCCCTGCACTCGCTCTTTCCCCTGCACTCGCTCTTTCCCCTGCACTCGCTCTTTCCCCTGCACTCGCTCTTTCCCCTGCACTCGCTCTTTCCCCTGCACTCGCTCTTTCCCCTGCACTCGCTCTTTCCCCTGCACTCGCTCTTTCCCCTGCACTCGCTCTTTCCCCTGCACTCGCTCTTTCCCCTGCACTCGCTCTTTCCCCTGCACTCGCTCTTTCCCCTGCACTCGCTCTTTCCCCTGCACTCGCTCTTTCCCCTGCACTCGCTCTTTCCCCTGCACTCGCTCTTTCCCCTGCACTCGCTCTTTCCCCTGCACTCGCTCTTTCCCCTGCACTCGCTCTTTCCCCTGCACTCGCTCTTTCCCCTGCACTCGCTCTTTCCCCTGCACTCGCTCTTTCCCCTGCACTCGCTCTTTCCCCTGCACTCGCTCTTTCCCCTGCACTCGCTCTTTCCCCTGCACTCGCTCTTTCCCCTGCACTCGCTCTTTCCCCTGCACTCGCTCTTTCCCCTGCACTCGCTCTTTCCCCTGCACTCGCTCTTTCCCCTGCACTCGCTCTTTCCCCTGCACTCGCTCTTTCCCCTGCACTCGCTCTTTCCCCTGCACTCGCTCTTTCCCCTGCACTCGCTCTTTCCCCTGCACTCGCTCTTTCCCCTGCACTCGCTCTTTCCCCTGCACTCGCTCTTTCCCTGCACTCGCTCTTTCCCCTGCACTCGCTCTTTCCCCTGCACTCGCTCTTTCCCCTGCACTCGCTCTTTCCCCTGCACTCGCTCTTTCCCCTGCACTCGCTCTTTCCCCTGCACTCGCTCTTTCCCCTGCACTCGCTCTTTCCCCTGCACTCGCTCTTTCCCCTGCACTCGCTCTTTCCCCTGCACTCGCTCTTTCCCCTGCACTCGCTCTTTCCCCTGCACTCGCTCTTTCCCCTGCACTCGCTCTTTCCCCTGCACTCGCTCTTTCCCCTGCACTCGCTCTTTCCCCTGCACTCGCTCTTTCCCCTGCATTCGCTCTTTCCCTGCTGCTGCTCTTTCCCCCTGCCTCGCTCTTTCCCCTGCACTCGCTCTTTCCCCTGCACTCGCTCTTTCCCCTGCACTGGCTTTTCCACTCTGCTGGCTCTTTCCCCTGCACTCGCTCTTTCCCCTGCACTCAACTCTTTTTCCCCTGCACTCGCTCTTTCCCTGCTCTCTCTCCAGCAGTCGCTGTTTCGCACCACTCGCTCTTTCCCCTGACTAGCTCTTTCCCCTGCACTCGCTCTTTTCCATCCAGTCCCGCTCTTTCTCCATGCACTCGCTCTTTCCCATGCACTCGCTCTGTCCCCTACTCGCTCTTTCCCCTGCACTCCCTCTTTCTCCTGCACTCACTCTTTCCCCTGCACTCGCTCTTTCCCCTGCACTCATTCCTCGCTTTTTTCCCCACTCATCTTTCCCCTGCACTCGCTCTTTCCCCTGCACTCGCTCTTTCCCTACACTCGCTCTTTCCCCTGCAATCGCTCTTTCCCTGCCTCGCTCCTTCCCCTGCACTCACTCACTCCTTACTCGCTCTTTCCCCTGCACTCGCTCCTTCCCCTGCACTCCCTCTTTCCCCCTGCACTCGCTCTTCCCCTGCACTCGCTCTTTCCCCTGCACTCGCTGTTTCACCTGCACTCGCTCTTTCCCCTGCACTCGCTCTTTCCCCTGCACTCGCTCCTTTCCCTGCACTCGCTCTTTGCCCTGCACTCGCTCTTTCCCTGCACTCGCTCTTTCCCCTGCACTCCGCTCTTTCCCCTGCACTCGCTCTTTGCCCTGCACTTGCTCTTTCCCCTGCACTCGCTCTTTCCCCTGAACTCACTCTTTCCCCTGCACTCGCTCTTTCCCCAACACTCGCTCTTTCCCCTGCACTCGCTCTTTCCCCTGCACTCGCTCTTTCCCCTGCACTCGCTCTTTCCCCTGCACTCGCTCTTTCTCCTGCACTCGCTCTTTCCCCTGGCTCTTTCCCCACCTTCTTTTCCCCTGCACTCTGCCTTTTCCCTCTGCACTCGCTCTTTCCCCCTGCACTCGCTCTTTCCCTGACTCACTGTTTCCCCTGCACTCGCTCTTTCCCCCGTATCGCTCCTTCCCCTGCACTCGCTCTTTCCCCTGCACTCGCTCTTTCCCCTGCACTCAACTCTTCCCCTGCACTCGCTCTTTCCCCCTGCACTCACTTTTTCCCTCTGCACTCATCTTTCCCCTGCACTCGCTCTTTCCCCTGCACTCGCTCTTTCCCCTGCACTCGCTCTTTCCCTGCACTCGCAGCTCTGTCCCCTGCACTCGCTCTTTCCCTGCACTCGCTCATGTCCCCTGCACTCGCTCTTTCCCCTGAACTCGCTCTTTCCCCTGCACTCGCTCCTTCCCCTGCACTCAGCTCTTTCCCCTGCACTCGCTCTTTCCCACTCACTCTTTCCCTGCACTCGTTCTTTGCCCTGCACTTCGCTCTTTCCCCTGCAATCGCTCTTTCCCCTGCACTCGCTCTTTCCCCTGCACTCGCTCTTTCCCCTGCACTCGCTCTTTCCCCTGCACTCGTTCTTTTCCCCTGCACTCGTTCTTTCCCCTGCACTCGCTCTTTCCCCTGCACTCATCTTTCCCCTGCACTCGCTCTTTCCCCCTGCACTCGCTCTTTCCCCCTGCACTCTGCTCTTTCCCCTGCACTCGCTCTTTCCCCTGCACTCGCTCTTTCCCCTGCACTCGTTCTTTCCCCTGCACTGGCTCTTTCCCCTGCACTCGCTCTTTCCCCTGCACTCGCTCTTTCCCCAGCACTCTCTTTCCCCTGCACTCGCTCTTTCCCCTGCTCTTCCCCTGACTGGCTCTTTACCCTGCACTCTTCTTTGCCCTGCACCTCCCTCCCTGCACTCGCTTTTCCCCTGCACTCGCTCTTTCCCCTGCACTCGCTCTTTCCCCAACACTCGTTCTTTCCCCTACACTCGCTCTTTCCCCTGCACTGGCTTTTTTCCCCTGCACCTGGCTCTTTCCCCTGCACTCGCTCTTTCCCCTGCACTCGCTCTTTCCCCTGTACTCGCTCTTTGCCCCTGCACTCGCTCCTTCCCCTCACTCGCTCTTTCCCCAGCAGTCGCTCTTCCCCTACACTCGCTCCTTCCCCTGCACTCGCTCTTTCCCCTGCACTCGCTCTTTCCCCTGCCCTCGCTCTTTCCCTGCACTCGCTCTTTCCCCTGCACTCTCGCTCTTTCCCCTGCACTCGCTCTTTCCCCTGCACTCGCTCTTCCCCTGCACTCGCTCTTTCCCCTGCACTCGCTCCTTCCCCTGCACTCTCGCCCCTCTTTCCCCTGCACTCGCTCTTTCCCCTGCACTCGCTCTTTCCCCGGCACTCCCCTCTTTCCCCCTGCACTCGCTCCTTTCCCCCTGCACTCGCTCCTTCCGCCTGCACTCACTCTTTCCCCTGCACTCGCTCTTTCCCCTGCACTCGCTCTTTCCCCTGCACTCGCTCTTTCCCCTGCCCTGCTCTTTCCCCTGCACTCGCTCTTTCCCCTGCACTCGCTCTTTCCCCTGCACTCGCTCTTTCCCCAGCACTCGCTCTTTCCCCTGCACTCCCTCTTTTGCCCCTTTCCCCTGCACTCGCTCTTTCCCCTGCACTCGCTCTTTCCCCTGCACTCACTCTTTCCCCTGCACTCGCTCTTTCCCCTGCACTCGCTCTTTCCCCTGCACTCACTCTTTCCCCTGCACTCGCTCTTTCTCCTGCACTCGCTCTTTTCCCTGAACTCGCTCCTTCCCCTGCACTCGCTCCTTCCCTGCCCCTGCACCTCGCTCTTTCCCCTCCACTGCGCTCCACTTTCCCCTGCACTCGCTCTTTCCCCTGCACTCCGCTCTTTCCCCTGCACTCGCTCTTTCCCTGCACTCGCTCTTTCCCCTGCCTCCCCTGCACTCGCTCTTTCCCCTGCACTCGCTCTTTCCCCTGCACTCGCTCTTTCCCCTGCACTCGCTCCTTCCCCCTGTCTCGCTCTTCCCCTGCCGCTCTGCACTCGCTCTTTCCCCTGCACTCGCTCCTTTCCCCTGCACTCGCTCTTTCCCCTGCACTCGCTCTTTCCCCTGCACTCGCTCTTTCCCTCACTCGCTCTTTCCCCTGCACTTTCCCTGCTCTTTCCCCTGCACTCGCTCTTTCCCCTGCACTCGCTCTTTCCCCTGCACTCGCTCTTTCCCCTGCACTCGCTCTTTACCCTGCACCGCTCTTTCCCCTGCACTCGCTCTTTCCCCTGCACTCGCTCTTTACCCCTGCACTCGCTCTTTCCCCTGCACTCGCTCTTTCCCCTGCACTCGCTCTTTCCCCTGCACTCGCTCTTTCCCCTGCACTCGCTCTTTCCCTGCACTCGCTCTTTCCCCTGCACTCGCTCTTTCCCCTGCACTCGCTCTTTCCCTGCACTCGCTCTTCCCCTGCACTCGCTCTTCCCCTGCACTCGCTCTTTCCCCTGCACTCGCTCTTTCCCCTGCACTCGCTCCTTCCTAACTCGCTCTTTCCCCTGCACTGTCTCTTTCCCCTGCACTCGCTCTTTCCCCTGCACTCGCTCTTTCCCCTGCACTCGCTCTTTCCCCTGCACTCGCTCTTTCCCTGCACTCGCTCTTTCCCCTGCACTCACTCTTTCCCCTGCACTCGCTCTTTCCCTGTACTCGCTCTTTCCCCTGCACTCGCTCTTTCCCATGCACTCGCTCTTTCCCCTGCACTCGCTCTTTTCCCCTGCACTCGCTCCTTTCCCTGCACTCGCTCTTTGCACTCGCTCTTTCCCTGCACTCGCTCTTTCCCCTGCACTCGCTCTTTCCCCTGCACTCGCTCTTTCCCCTGCACTCGCTCTTTCCCCTGCACTCGCTCTTTCCCCTGCACTCGCTCTTTCCCTGCACTTGCTCTTTCCCCTGCACTCGCTCTTTCCTTTCCCCCTGCACTCGCTCTTTCCCCTGCACTCGCTCTTTCCCCCTGCACTCGCTCTTTCCCCTGCACTCGCTCTTTCCCCTGCACTCTTTCCCCTGCACTCGCTCTTTCCCCTGCACTCGCTCTTTCCCCTGCACTCGCTCTTTCCCCTGCACTCGCTCTTTCCCCTGCACTCGCTCTTTCCCCTGCACTCACTCTTTCCCCTGCACTCGCTCTTTCCCCTGCACTCGCTCTTTCCCCTGCACTCGCTCTTTCCCCTGCACTCGCTCTTTCCCCTGCACTCGCTCTTTCCCCTGCACTCGCTCTTTCCCCTGCACTCGCTCTTTCCCCCTGCACTCGCTCTTTCCCCCTGCACTCGCTCTTTCCCCTGCACTCGCTCTTTCCCCTGCACTCGCTCTTTCCCTGCACTCGCTCTTTCCCTGCTCTTCTTTCCCCTGCACTCGCTCTTTCCCCTGCACTCGCTCTTTCCCCTGCACTCGCTCTTTCCCCTGCACTCGCTCTTTCCCCTGCACTCGCTCTTTCCCCTGCACTCGCTCTTTCCCCTGCACTCGCTCTTTCCCTCGCTCTTTCCCTACTCGCTCTTTCCCCTGCACTCGCTCTTTCCCCTGCACTCGCTCTTTCCCCTGCACTCGCTCTTTCCCCTGCACTCTCTCTTTCCCCTGTACTCTCTTTCCCCTGCACTCGCTCTTTCCCCTGCACTCGCTCTTTCCCCTGCACTCGCCCTTTCCCCTGCACTCGCTCCTTCCCCTGCACTCGCTCCTTCCCCTGCACTCGCTCTTTCCCCTGCACTCGCTCTTTCCCCTGCACTCGCTCTTTCCCCTGCACTCGCTCTTTCCCCTGCACTCGCTCTTTCCCCTGCACTCGCTCTTTCCCCTGCACTGGCTCTTTCCCCTGCACTCGCTCTTTCCCCCGCACTCGCTCTTTCCCCTGCACTCGCTCCTTCCCCTGCACTCGCTCTTTCCCCTGCACTCGCTCTTTCCCCTGCACTCGCTCTTTCCCCTGCACTCGCTCTTTCCCCTGCACTCGCTCTTTCCCCTGCACTCGCTCTTTCCCCTGCACTCGCTCTTTCCCCTGCACTCGCTCTTTCCCCTGCACTCTCTTTCCCCTGCACTGGCTCTTTCCCCTGCACTCGCTCTTTCCCCTGCACTCGCTCTTTCCACTGCACTGGCTTTTTCCCCTGCACTCGCTCTTTCCCCTGCACTGGGTTTTCCCCTGCACTCGCTCTTTCCCCTGCACTCGCTCTTTGCCCTGCACTCGCTCCTTCCCCTGCACTCGCTCCTTCCCGTGCACTTTCTCTTTCCCCTGCACTCGCTCTTTCCCCTGCACTCGCTCTTTCCCCTGCACTCGCTCTTTCCCCTGCACTCCCTCTTGTCCCTGCACTCGCTCATTCCCCCTGCACTCGCTCTTTCCCCTGCACTCGCTCTTTCCCCTGCACTCGCTCTTTCCCCTGCACTCGCTCTTTCCGCTGCACTCGCTCTTCCCCTGCACTCGCTCTTTCCCCTGCACTCGCTCTTTCCCCTGCACTCGCTCTTTCCCCTGCACTCGTTGTTCCCCTGTACTCGCTCTTTCCCCTGCACTCGCTCCTTCCACTGCGCTCGCTCTTTCCCTGCACTCGCTCTTTCCCCTGCACTCGCTCTTTCCCCTGCACTCGCTCTTTCCCCTGCACTCGCTCTTTCCCCTGCACTCGTTCTTTCCCCTGCACTCGCTCTTTCCCCTGCACTCGCTCTTTCCCCTGCACTCGCTCTTTCCCCTGCACTCGCTCCCTTTCCCCTGCACTCGCTCCTTCCCCTGCACTCGCTCTTTCCCTGCACTCGCTCTTTCCCCTGCACTCGCTCTTTCCCCTGCACTCGCTCTTTCCCCTGCACTCGCTCTTTCCCCTGCACTCGCTCTTTCCCCTGCACTCGCTCTTTCCCCTGCACTCGCTCTTTCCCTCGCTCTTTCCCCCACTCGCTCTTTCCCCTGCACTCGCTCTTTCCCCTGCACTCGCTCTTTCCCCGGCACTCGCTCTTTCCTCTGCACTCGCTCTTTCCCCTGCACTCGCTCTTTCCCCTGCACTCGCTCCTTCCCCTGCACTCGCTCTTTACCCTGCACTCGCTCCTTCCCCTGCACTCGCTCTTTCCCCTGTACTCGCTCTTTCCCCTGCACTCGCTCTTTCCCCTGCACTCGCTCCTTTTCCTGCACTCGCTCTTTCCCCTGCACTCGCTCTTTCCCCTGCACTCGCTCTTTCTCCTGCACTGGCTCTTTCCCCTGCACTCGCTCTTTCCCTGCACTCGCTCTTTCCCCTGCACTCGCTCCTTCCCCTGCACTCGCTCTTTCACCTGCACTCGCTCTTTCGCCTGCACTCGCTCTTTCCCCTGCACTCGCTCTTTTTCCCTGCACTCGCTCTTTCCCCTGCACTCGCTCTTTCCCATGCACTCGCTCTTTCCCCTGAACTGGCTCTTTGCCCTGCATTCGCTCTTTCCCCTGCAATCGCTCTTTCCCCTGCACTCGCTCCCTTCCCCCTGCACTCGCTCTTTTCCCTGCACTCGCTCTTTCCCCTGCAGTCGCTCTTTCCCCTGCACTCGCTCTTTCCCTGCACTCGCTCTTTCCCCTGCACTCGCTCTTTCCCCTGCACTCGCTCTTTCCCCTGCACTGGCTCTTTCCCCTGCACTCGCTCTTTTCCCCTGCACTCGCTCTTTCCTCTGCACTCGCTCTTTCCCCTGCACCGCTCTTTCCCCTGCAATGGCTCTTTCCCCCTGACTCTCCTCTCCGCACTCGCTCTTTCCCTCGCTCTCTTTTCCCTGCGCTCTTCCCCTATTCGCTCTTTCCCCTGCGCTCGCTCTTTCTCCTGCGCTCGCTCTTTCCCCCTAAACTCGCTCTTTCCCCTACGCTGCGCTCTTTCCCCCTCTTTTCGCTCTTTCATCGCTCGCTTTTTCCTCTCGCGCTCGCTCTTTCCCCTGCCCTCGCACTTTCCCCTCCCCTCGCTCTTTCCCCTTCCCACGCTCTTTCCCCTGTCTCGCTCTTTCCCCTGCCCTCGCTCTTTCTCCTGCCCTCCCTCTTTTTCCTGCCCTCGCTCTTTCCCCGCCCTTGCTCTTCCCCCCCTCCCGCTCTTTCCCCCTGTTCTCCCTCTTCTTTCTCCTGCCCTCGCTCTTTCCCCTGCCCTCGCTCTTTTCCCCTGCCCTCGCTCCTTCCCCTACCCTCGCTCTTTCCCCTGCCCCCTGCTCCTTCTCCTGCCCTCACTCCTTCCCCTGCCCTCGCTCCTTCCCCTGCCCTCGCTCCTTCCTACCTCGCCCTTCCCCAGCCCTCGGTCCTTCCCTGCCCTGGCTCCTTCCCCTGACCTGGCTCCTTGCCTGCCTCCCGCTCCCCACCTGCCCTCCCTCCCTTCCCCTCTGCCCTCGCTCCTTCCCCTGCCCTGGCTCGTTCTCTGTCCTGGCTCCTTCCCTGCCCTGGCTCCTTCCCCTGCCCTGGCTCCTTCCCCTGCCCTGGCTCCTTCCCGTGCCCTGGTTCCTTCCCCCTGCCCGGGCTCCTTCCCGTGCCCTGGCTCCTTCCCCTGCCCTGGCTGCTTCCCCTGCCCTGGCTCCTTCCCCCTGCCCTGGCTCCTTCCCTGCCCTTCCCCCTGCCCTGGCTCCTTCCTGCCCTGGCTCCTTCCCTGCCCTGGCTTCTTCCCCTGTCCTGGCTCCTTCCCTTGCCCTGGCTCCTTCCCCTGCCCTCGCTCCTCCCCTGCCCTCACTCCTCCCCTGTCCTCGCTCCCTCCCCCTGCCCTCCCCCTCCTCCCCCTGGCCTCGCTCCCTCCCCCTGGCCTCGCTCCATCCCTTGCCCTCGGTCCTCCCTGCCCTCGCTCCTTCCCCTGCCCCACTCCTTCCCCTGCCCTCGCTCCTTCCCTGCCACTCGATCCTTCCCCTGCACTCGCTGTTTCGCCTCACTCCGCTCTTTCCCCTGCACTCGCTCTTTCCCCTGCACTCACTCCTTTCCCTGCACTCGCTCTTTCCCCTGCACTCGCTCTTTTCCCCTGCACTGCTCCTTCCCCTGCACTCGCTCTTTCCCTGCACTCGCTCTTTCCCCTGCACTCGCTCTCTCCCCCGCACTCGCTCTTTCCCCTGCACTCGCTCTTTCCCCTGCACTCGCTCTTTCCCCTGCACTCGCTCTTTCCCCTGCACTCGCTGTTTCCCCTGCACTCGCTCTTTCCGCCTGCTCTCGCTCTTTCCCCTGCACTCGCTCTTTCCCCTGCACTCGCTCTTTCCCCTGCACTCGCTC
>JAXRKP010000664.1:235000-237500 GCA_037039925.1 Doris montereyensis | reverse complement strand
CATATACTTTGTACTTACATTATCTAATTAAAGTATCATATACTATGTACTTACATTATCTGATTACAGTATCATATACTTTGTACCTACATTATCTGATTACAGTATCATATACTTTGTACTTACATTATCTGATTACAGTATCATATACTTTGTACTTACATTGTCTGATTACAGTATCATATACTTTGTGCCTACACTACCTGATTACAGTATCATATACTTTGTACTTACATTGTCTGATTACAGTATCATATACTTTGTACTTACATTGTCTGATTACAGTATCATGTACTTTGTACTTACACTACCTGATTACAGTATCATATACTTTGTATTTACACTACCTGATTACAGTATCATATACTTTGTACTTACATTGTCTGATTACAGTATCATTTACTTTGTACTTACACTACCTGATTACAGTATCATATACTTTGTACTTACATTGTCTGATTACAGTATCATACACTTTGTACTTACATTGCAGTGCCGTACGCTGTGGTACGAATTGCAACAATGTTTTTAGACTATCCTCAGACCAGCCACTTTTTCTGCTCTCATCCATAATGCCAAACAATTCAGAATTTTATTTTTCTCAACTTCCTGAACTTCTCTTCCCGGTAAAGTTTACTATTGTGACAATGTATTATTCCAACACCTCCCGCATATTGATTCGTCTAACAAATTAATGCAGCTTGCTTTTGTTTCTCATCTTTTATACAAGATGGATAGTTTTGTCTTTGTTTCCGTTATGTCATTTCAGGCTTGTGTGACATTTGTTGTGGTTTTGTCTTTGATTGTTTTTTCTTTTGTTTTTTTTAATAATTTTATTCAGTTCTCATAAATCATAATATTTGTCAAACAAATTACATTTTAATCGCTAATGAATTCTAATAGATTTGTTCTTTAATGTCCTTTGCTACACTTCCATGTACAAGAACAAATTTTGAATATTATTGTTCTAAGACTTTCTTTCCGATTTCAATAAACATATGCTGTTAGCTAAAATCATGCTTTTCATTTTTCTGAAATTCGTTTTTTAGCCTTTCAATCCTTTTTATTTCCAGCATTGTCTTGCCATCTTTTGAAATTATCGTTCCCAGTTATTTCAATTCATAATGGTAATTTAATTCCATGGTTCTTCTCTTGGTGGTGGCTTGGCTATACCGATATACCATATTATCCAGTGACCATATCCAGTGACAGCACATTATGTCTCTCTTAATCTTTTAATATGTGTCTTTTTGTCGTATATTCCCCATATTTCTAATGTTTTTTGTACTTAAAAATTTTTTTGTTAGATCTTTCCCATCAGTAAAGAGCTGGGTTGGGTTTTTTTCTTCAAATTCATTTGTTGGTTCTTCATGCTTTACTCTGAAAACTGCTTGTACTTTGGGGTCGTCTATGAAGCAAAGGCCGACGTCATATTCCTGCACTTCGATATCCATTTCTATGAGTTTTCTTCAAAGTATTTATGATATTAGGCTTAACAGCAGCGACAAAAGGCAATGTTTTCCCTATGATGACCATATTAGTGTACCATTTAACTGCACTTTGACTCCTCACAGAGATGAAACCGTTGCCTATAAACTAACCATGGTATCTTATCCACCATTTGTTTATTTTAGACCAATGAAAAGCAGTGCCGTCGACCATTCACTCCAAAACTAACGACGCTCTTCTGTTTTCCTGTATACATCGTAGCTCTACTTTGGCGGATGAATTTCCCGGTTGACGTGACCGCGGTCAGCGACGATCGTAAACTTGCCAGACGACACGACAGGAAGTAAACAAATTGATGAAACAACGATAGACCAACGGCGACGTTTGTCTTACTAATTGACGTGTCTAGGATTCAAGTAATGTATGGACTTCTGCTGATACCACGGGATTAGATAGGTACAGCTTGGTAACTTTTCTTAAAGGTTGCCCTTTAAATGGAAGCTTTTTGATTTAACGTAGGTCCATTTCCTAGTAGACATTCACACACTAGCCATGCAAAAAAAAAAAAGTCCTGAATATTAATCTTAAGCTGGTCGTTAGAATTTTATTCAATCTTTCTGTTTTGGGGAACAGTTAAAAGGTGTCTGAATAAGATATTTTCGTCTAAACCTAGGTTACACTTGAATGGCTGAAAAGATGAAGATACAGTTAGGATTCGAGGCAGCATAGAAGTTTGCCAAGTAAAATCTATCTCATTATATCATAAAATCTTGAACAATAACAATTATATAATTAACTTTTTTATTGTCCCTTTAAGATGTTCCAATGTTGTTATTCCGCAGCGGCAAATTCCCTCGTCTCCCATACACAAAGACACGCGGACAAACAGACACATGCACACACGTACATAACTGCACACACAAACGCACAAAAGTTATATTAATTATACCATTCGTTTCTGTAATGCCTTCCCTCATGTTTGTTTGTCTATTTCTGTCTTTGTCTGCATCCCTCTTTCTGCATGTCTGTTTATCCACCTATTTGTCTGCCT
>JAXRKP010000664.1:227500-232500 GCA_037039925.1 Doris montereyensis | reverse complement strand
CAAAGAAAGAGAAGTGGGATTTATATCAGGCATGTCTACTTATGCAAAGTTAGATCTTTGCCCTTTCTTGCTTCAACCACAGGCGTTCATCTCTCGATGTGTTAGAGCTTTGTTTTTCTCGTCAAAATAGGCTCCGAACCAGTCAAGGGATCTTTGATGTGCATCAAGTGCATCAAGTGTTAATTCTGAGCTGTTTGTCTGATGGATCATTGATCACAATGATATTGTGTGCTTTAAGACGAAAAATTCGGGATGGAAGCAGACATCGGAAGACATACTCGTTTGAAAAGGATAAATCCAATGAAATCTTCCAGGTTGTCAAAATCAAACCGAAAATTTAACGTGGCGCCCACAACTTTCACCACAGATTAATCATGTCGTCTGCAGTTTGTCAAGGGCCATAACCGCGATTGTATAATACTTGAGTCTGGAGGATTGAGAACCAATTTCCATTCTTCTGGTTTTGCAGTTTACTCACCGAATGTTGGTTGTTTCTATGATTGGCCAAGATTCCGCTTTCTCTTTCCCTTTCTGTCGCTTTTCCGGCTGCACCTGGACAAGACGCGTGTGTTTCACAGGCTTTAGTTCCCAGCTACCTTGTACCTGGGTTAAACAAAAAGTGAATTTCCATCAAGTTCGTTATGGCCTATAAAGTCGGAGTTTATCCAGGTTTTAGTTACGAAAAATGGAACATGTGATAAAACATCCTCTCCTGAACATGACGCTAGTCTGTTGCTGGTTCTTACTCACCAGCTAGTGCGGCTATCCATTTACATCTGGGTCAAGTGGGAAAATGTTTGTTTAAGTGTCTTTCCCAATGAACACAATGCTAGTGCCGGCGTTGTGTTTATTGGGAAAGACACTTAACACATATCTTCTCCACTAGACCCAGGTGCAATGAGTACTAGCACAAGCTTGCGAGGGTGGAGGGGAACCCTACGTCAGACTAGCGTTCTATCCAGGCGGTAATTACTATCACCTGTTCCGTTTCACACTATAGGAACGGAATTAAGCTCTCCGGCTCTATAGGCCTTACTGTCCTTGAAGTAACTTCTTCCTTTTTTATTTTTCACGTTCTCAAGGACAAAGCGTTAGGCATAGCAAAGGTATGATTGCACCTCCGACGCCCCTAATGACATGGTTATAATGAGAAATGCGCACATCGCCCATCACTGACTACAAACTTAGACAGTCCTCTGGTGTTACTTCAATTTTAGACATTTCTGTGTAACTTTATTTTTGAAGTCGAGTGCATTCAAAAATTATTAGGTTATCATTTAAAGTCTATAAACTAGATAACTGTAAACCTTGCAACTATTACTTTCGCTGAATAAACCGTCCAGCATAATTTCCTTTAAATGTCTCTTTTTCTCTTTCGTTCTCGTCATTTCTCATTTTCTAACTTTGCGATTCCTTCAACGAAAATAACTTATATACAAGACACTCATTTCAAGTCTTATCCAAAATCCAATCTCTGCCCAAAATTACTAGCTCCGCTTAAATGCCTACCTATCTGCTTTGTGGTCCTCATCCCCTCCCTCCTTTTTTTCTTCTTTCACAGTCTTCTTTCATTATGATGTATACCAAACTCTCTCCCTCCTCTCCGTCTCTCTCTGTGTCTCTCTCTCTGTCTGTTTCTCTGTCTGTCTGTCTCTGTCTCTGTCTCTGTCCCTGTCTCTCTCTCTCTCTCTCTCTCTCTCTCTCTCTCTCTCTCTCTCTCTCTCTCTCTCTCTCTCTCTCTCTCTCTCTCTCTCTGTCTCTCTCTCTCTGTCTCTCTCTCTCTCTCTCTCTCTCTCTCTCTCTCTCTCTCTCTCTCTCTCTCTCTCTCTCTCTCTCTCTCTCTCTCTCTCTCTCTGTCTCCTCTGTCTGTGGCTGTCTACTCTCTTTTATTGTCAGATATCTTTCTCTGTCTCTCTGTCCAATGTCATTTCTATCTACACCCCTGTCATCACTGTTATCTGTCTTCTCTCTGTCTCTCTCTCTCTCTCTCTCTCTCCTCTCTCTCTCATCTCTCTCTCTCAATCCTCGGCCACAGATCGGACGGCTCTATGCGCCAAAGCTCTCTCTCTCTCTCTAATGGTGAAGTCTCCCTGTTTGGAGTCTGTTACCAAGAATTGAAAGATATATTCCCGGTCTCAACCAATGTCATTTCTATCTACACCCCAAACATCACCGTTATCAGTTTTTGTTGCCGCCTCGGCAGGCGACGAATCTATCTCCCTCCAATCCGACTTTTGATCGGACTGGCTCTATGCGACAAAGCTGCGCGAGGGTCTCCAATAATGGTGAAGGTAAATGAAAATTTTGGAGTCGGATACCATGAAGAAATGTAATAATTCTCCTGTTACTCTGATAAAGCAGTGAGGAGGAAGATAGATGTTGAAACTCTGGAGTTTTTATACCCTGGTCGGGCTACTATTGAAACTCTGGTGTCTACAAATCAGACTTTTGTATGTCGGAGCTGGAAAAGACAAAGTCCGGTGGTTTCCATGACCCCCTTCTTCACTATTGAAACTCTGGTGGTTTCCATGACCCCTTCTTCACTATTGAAACTCTGGTGGTTTCCATGACCCCCTCCTTCACTATTGAAACTCTGGTGGTTTCCATGACCCCCTTCTTCACTATTAAAACTCTGGTGGTTTCCATGACCCCCTTTCTTCACTATTAAAACTCTGGTGGTTTCCATGACCCCTTTCTTCACTATTAAAACTCTGGTGGTTTCCATGACCCCCTTCTTCACTATTAAAACTCTGGTGGTTTCCATGACCCCCTTCTTAACTATTGAAACTCTGGTGGTTTCCATGACCCCCTCCTTCTTCACTATTAAAACTCTGGTGGTTTCCATGACCCCCTTCTTCACTATTGAAACTCTGGTGGTTTCCACAACCCCTTCTTTACTATTGAAACTCTGGTGGTTTCCATGACCCCCCTTCTTCACTATTAAAACTCTGGTGGTTTCCATGACCCTCTTCTTTAACTATTGCAACTCTGGTGGTTTCCATGACCCCTTCTCAACTATTGCAACTCTGGTGGTTTCCATGACCCCTTCTTCAACTATTGAAACTCTGGTGGTTTCCACACCCCCTTCTCAACTATTGAAACTCTGGTGGTTTCCACAACCCACTTAATCACTATTGAAACTCTAGTGGTTTCCATGACCCACGTCTTCACTATTGAAACTCTGGTGGTTTCCATGACCCTCTTATTCACTATTGAAACTCTAGTGGTTTCCATGACCCTCTTATTCACTATTGAAACTCTTGAAACTCTGAAACTCTAGTGGTTTCCATGACCCATTTATTCACTATTGAAACTCTGGTGGTTTCCATGACCCACGTTCTTCACTATTGAAACTCTGGTGGTTTCCATGACCCTCTTCTTCACTATTGAAACTCTGGTGGTTTCCATGACCCTCTTCTTCACTATTGAAACTCTGGTGGTTTCCATGACCCATGTTTCACTATTGAAACTCTGGTGGTTTCCATGACTTATTTCTTCACTATTGAAACTCTAGTGGTTTCCATGACCCCCTTCTTCCCTATTGAAACTCTAGTGGTTTCCATGACCCACTTCTTCACTATTGAAACTCTGGTGGTTTCCATGACTTATTTCTTCACTATTGAAACTCTACTGGTTTCCATGACCCCCTTCTTCACTATTGAAACTCTAGTGGTTTCCATGACCCACTTCTTCACTATTGAAACTCTGGTGGTTTCCATGACCCCTTCTTCACTATTGAAACTCTAGTGGTTTCCATGACCCCCTTCTTCACTATTGAAACTCTAGTGGTTTCCAACCCCCTTCTTCACTATTGAAACTCTGGTGCCAACGTTTGTGTTAGACTTTACATGAACCATAAACTTTGTAGAGAAGAGAATACAACCAACAGAAATGAGGTGCTTTAGAAGACTGCTCGGTATCTCTCACAAAGACCATATCAACAGTGAAGAAGTCAGAAACAGAATAAGATAAACATTGGTCCTTACGAAGACCTGCTCACCACTGTCAAAAGGCGCAAAAATGGAAATGGTTTGGACACTTGGTGAGAGAAGGCGGGCTTCCAAAATCCGTGATTCAAGGAACTGTCAGAGGAGGTAGGAGAAGAGACAGACAAAAGAAGAGATGGGAGGACAATATCACTGAATGGACAGGCCTGAAGCTAAGTGAGCTGATGAGACGGGCGGATGACAGGAATGAGTGGAGAAAACTGGTTATTTGGTCATCGGTAGCGCCCCAACGGCCTCCGCCATGGGACAGATAGATAGATAAATAGAATCCCTTTCTATTCGTAAATACACTGTATATAAAATTGATTCTCAAGAATAACGATGCAGGATTAATAATCAATATTTATTACAGAATCCGACATCTTATAATATATTACTAATCATAGTGGTGTTGTAGTATGAAGAGTAGGTACAAATTACAAAGCATGTAGACAGCTCATATCATCTTCCATGGTCTCATTGTTTGTTTATTTGCTTTTGATTGCTGTGTTTGATTGGAGTGTTTCTGATTTTCTTTGTTGATTTAATTGTTTTAGAAGAAGAGTTAGGGGGCAAAGTTACCTCTTCCGTTGTCTTGCTGATTACATAAATGGACAGTGCTTTGTTTGTTTGTTTCATTGAAATTTACCCTGTCCATCAGTGCGGTGATCTCAGGGTGTGGATAGTGCACTCTCTGCATTGCAACAATCGTTTTCTCACCTGAGTTGTCTTCCAAGCATCACACCAAGACAGAGACAGGTCAGAAATGCTAGACAATCCAAGTGCTTGGGCAAGGAACAAACTCTACTTGCTGTCTTAAAACAATAAACACACTTCTCTTCTGATATCATTTGTCATAATAATACATCTAAAGATCTGTTGAGTAGGTTCAAATAATGTCATGTTATATATATTTTATTGTTTTATATATTGTAATCTTAACTAGTTACGAGTTTTAGTAAGCTAGGAAGAACAGTAAATCTTAGAGAAAATTAAAAGTAAAGAAAAACTACG
>JAXRKP010000664.1:165000-217500 GCA_037039925.1 Doris montereyensis | reverse complement strand
TCTCATGTAAATTTTAAAAAAAAAACTACAAGTGGCAGACAAGGCTTTCATTTTTTCTGTCTTGCGTTGCAAACACTAAAATAACTAAAGTAAAACAAGTCTAAACGCAGAATGGAGATGGTAGTATTCTTTGTAGGCATTTTACATTTGCGATTTTTTTTTGATGGATGATGCTTATGATTTTCTGTATTGATGAACTGATTACAATTTTCCTTTCCAGACCCTTTATGTCAAACTGATCTTGATGCCGGCACGCTGCTGTGATGTTGACTCGGTTCTATTTCCTTGGATCTTTGGTCCTATTTTTGTTGTTGTCCTGGTGTGACTTCTAGTAGTTTATCTGTATTAATGAATGGGTGTTTAGGAGATACTTGGGAGAGTGAATGTATGAGCATGTGTTAGTGAAGGGAGAAACACGTACAAAGGAAATCACAGAGAGAAGAGAGAGAGAGAGAGAGAGAGAGAGAGAGAGAGAGAGAGAGAGAGAGAGAGAGAGAGAGAGAGAGAGAGAGAGAGAGAGAGAGAGAGAGAGAGAGAGAGAGAGAGAGAGAGAGAGAGAGAGAGAGAGAGAGAGAGAGAGAGAGAGAGACTGACAGACAGACAGACAGACAGACAGACAGACAGACAGATAGAAAGATATATAGATCGACAGACAGACAGAGAGAAAAAGAGACAGACAGGCGGACAGAGGCACAAAGAGGCAGAAATACAGAGAGTTAGAGACAACAGGAGGCGGACAACGAGACATAGAGAGATAAGGACAAAAAGGAGAGTAGAGGTGAGGGGTTTACTGCTAGAAATAATAGAGAACAAAAAGTCATAACGCGCTCAAAAATTGTTTTTGGGTACATCTAAAAGAAGGTTCATGTCCCAGATATTTATTTCACATCACTAAACATCGTCTTTTGAACCAAGAGAAGAATGTAAAAATACCACGACCTGAAAAACGAGAATTGTTTTATTTGTCAGTCTATCGGAGGGGAAGAGGGTAAACCTCAAGAAATTCATCGACGCTTCCGGTGGCACTCATAAACATGGGCCTTTTCTCACAAATGACTCCGCTGAGAAAGATAGTCCCTGGCAAGACGCTCGCTACGAGAAAGATAGTCAAGTAGTGTTCCAATGACCTACGTGTGCCCTCGTGGTGTACCTTTGACTTCTGACAGCTCGTGACACCCGAGTATAAGCCAAGAAGTCACCGCGTGTGGCGATAACCTTTGATACGACCATGTCGTTGGCCGCCATTATTGGACGTGTCACGTAATGCTACGAATGAAAGTGCCATTACTGTAGTTGTCTTAACGATACGTTACGAACAAAGGGTGTGAGAAAACAACTACTTGGCTCACCCGAAATAAACATCGAGGCTGTTTTTAACTGAGCCATCAAGAAATAAATGTTGAAGGTGGGAAATAATTTCCGTAACTCCAAAGATGGATACAATGATAATAATAATAATAATAATAATAATAATAATAATAATAATAATAATAATAATAATAATAATAATAATAATAATAATAATAATAATAATAATAATAATAATAATAATAATAATAATATTAATAATAATAATAATATTAATAATAATAATAATCGAAAATAATGCACATGAATGTGAGTTCATATATTAAGAGCAAAAGATACAAAGGAGCCGCAGTGGAATGAAGTTAAAGGTGAAAACGACAATAAATGACACACCCAACAATAAAGACAAAACAAAACGTGACGTTTCCTCCTTTCTGTTTTTTCTTCTGACACAATACTGTGTGATGTCTTAATAAGTGTTTAAATTTAGATATTTCTCGTCTGTTGCTTGGTGAAGGGCAATGCCCGAAACGTCACGTGTTTGTTCTGTCGTTATTGGTGGAGTTGTCATTTATTGTCGATTTTCACTAATATTTAGAGCAGTGATTCTCAACCTTTTTCATCTCACGGCACAGCAAACCTGTTAATTGTCTGTTTAATTCAAATTTACCCCTTCCACCATATGCGGCACACTGGTTCAGACACTGGAGCAATGCGTGAACAATCTACGATGTTGCATAATATATGGATGCGCGTAAAGGCGTTAAAGCGGTCTTTCATAAAATACAACATGTATATCTACAAGCAGTAAATTCAATTCAGACACTGCTGCTTAAATATCCACATTATGTAGTTTGGGCTTATTATTTAAAAACCAAGATAGGGGTTCATTTTTTAGAATCGTTCATTAGATCTACTACTATTAATAGAATTGCTGATGCGTGTACAATACGAAAGACAACGTTAAGTGAAGTCGTGAGAACGGATTTACTCAAGTGCTATTCTACAAAGTAAATATTTTTCAGGAAAGCTCAGTTTCACAATAATTGTGTTTCATCTCTTGCCCTTTTTCTATCTTTTTGTTTCAATTTGTTCTTCTCTTTCCAGTTTTTTTTGTGATTTTTTTTTGGGGGGAGGGGGAGACGTTTGGGTGGAGATGTGTGCCTGAAAATGCGATGATGTAGATACCCCTGATATTTAATTGTCAGAGTTTTACGCTGTTACATTTATTTCCATTCATAATTTATATTAATTTTCTTCTGACAGATATTATGTTCATATTCAGTCAAATGCACCAAAGGAAGGAAATGTGAATGAATTGCTGTCGACATACTTTTTCATCTTGATAAACAGAGATGAAAATACCCAACATAATGGTGTATTCAGTGAGAATAAATACATTCTAATGGATCATACCCTAATGACTTATTACTGAATTCGACTTTTTTTTCTTAGCTTCCTGTAATATGCGTTTTATTTGTATAAATGTACAGGGTGTTTATTTGTTATACATTAAAAAACATTGAAATAACTAAAACCGCTTCAGGCAGACATTTTTTGTTTTATTATAAAAATGGGAAGTGTTTGAAAGTTGTATATTATTATGGCACTCTTGTTTAGAGTATACGGCATATAATTCTTCAATCATACGTCATAGACGAAATGCATTCACTTTGGTGCGCAACTTTTCCGACAAGATTTAGTTCCTTCCATTTTTCTTAGACATTGCAATGCCATCATAGTTGAGTAAAACGTAAGCACTAATATAGTGTATGGTAGTCATTACTCTTTTAAAGCTGTCATTCAGACCTCCACGTGAGAACCCTCATTCTCGATCAGCACCAACAACCTTTGCTTCAACTTCAACTCGCGCTACACGTTTTTTTAGTATGTGTCGATTCACAGAGGCGATAGCTTCTCGAATCGTAAATTTCAGGTGATCAAAGTCTGTAACTAAAGTAGAGAAGACTTGATCCTTGACGTAACCCTAGAGAGATATATCGAGAGGAGTAATGTCCGATGAACTGGATGGCCAAGCAATAGGTCCACCTCTTCAAAATCCCCCCGCAAGGCAAACGTGCGTTGAGGAAGTACCTACATCAAGGCTTCCGAAGTGAAGGAGCACCGTATTGTTAAAAAAAATAATGCTTGGATTCTTGTCTTTAAGTTGGGGGACAGCGTAATTCTGTTCATTATTTTCTCCTGACAATCGTCGGTGATTCGTATTCATGTAACCATAACGCTACATTTACTTTACGAATGTCATCTGCCATTTATTTTAAATTTTGGACAAAGTGCATTCATTAACAATCACGCATCTTTAATTTACCCGTTTTCAATAATTGCGTCATAAATAAATCCCAAAAACGCATACACATTTGAAAATTGTATCTCATAAAATTTACATTAATTGCGTACATTGTGCAAAAATAACAGAAGTTTCTGCGTGGATTGGTTTTGGGGTTATTTCAGTTTCTTCTCGGTTCATAATAAAGAGGCAACCTGTATATATACCCATTTTCCTGAGTTACAATCTACTTTTATAAACGTTGGGGGGGGGAGTGAATTTAGATCTAGATTGTATTCTTTTGGGTTTTTTTTCATTTTACTAGAACAGTAAATGGAGTCTGTGTTTTGCTTCGAAAACAAGCACAAAAAAACCCATAGAAAAAATAGCTGGAAAAGAAAGGAAACGGTGTAGTGTGACGTCAGCTGATGTATTCATTATAATTACGGTAACAAAGGAAAGGTCACAATGATGAAGGTCAACAGCCCCCCATTGTAAGCCATGACGGCAGACGATAATAATACATGTACAACTACGATCATGTGAGCCATATTGCCACCCACGGTGCGTTTCCAGAAAGTCCTGCTTACAGTTACAGGTCAATGGATTATCTTCTCAGGCATATCCCGAGTAGCCCAGAGATGTGCAAGACTAGGAGTAAAAGAAAACAAAGCTCCCAAGCCTGACACTGACAACGTAGATGATAACCACCAGGAAGATGGTGTCCTCACTTGCTTCGTTTGTTGTTTTGGCCATCAGCGTACGCTTGCCACCGATGCGCTGTTGTGTTGTTATGTCCTTCTTTCTTCCCAGTCTTATCCAAAGCCACGTCCTTGCGCAGAGTGTTAATTATCCGGCTTATTTAGTGACATCATCACACCCTTGCTATTTGTATATGTATATAGAGTTTTATCACTCCGGTTTCTTTTGTCTCACGTTTAATGCTCGGAGTGTCTGCAATAATTATTGTGCGGATTGTTCACCGTCCGTTTTCCTTTTTCACAACGAAGAAGTGGATGAAAATAAAGAGGAGATAAAACAAACCAAAGCAAAGAATAATAACGAAATGAACCCTCACACTCCCCACCCCCTTCCCCCCTTCCCCTTCCACCGCCCTCACAAAAGGCACAAAACAGAAACAACAACAACAACAACAACAAAAGAATTAAACAAAAACACAAAAAAAACATTACAGGCAAACAAGATGAGAGCCCTGTTAGGAAGCAGTTTTGCCATTCATGTACGATATTATCTTTGTTTCTCATTCTCATATTGGTAATGATGAGGGAGGGGAAATGGGGATTGTGGGACACACAAGACTTAAGACATAACAAGATGACTTTATTACCTCCGTACAGAAATAGCAATGCAATGTATATACATGACACACTTACACACACAAATACATAAACATACCCGCATACACTCTTCCATATGAACTTACACGACTAAATCCTCGTATTATGTAAAAGGAAAGAATAAGTGTATATTTCATATTAAGTTAAGCATCTCAATTTATGTACCAATATTACTGTTATAGGCATAAACGGTTTGCAAATCATATTCTTTTTTTTCGCTGTTAATTGAAAGGCAAAACACATTCAGAAATCTGAAGAAAAAATAATCATAGAAAGGTAAAATCTAAGCTTGAAGAAGACAAAAGCAACTGCAATTTATTTATTATGATATTATATAATAAAGCATCTTTACTCTAGACACCACCTGACTGTAAATTGAAAACGAAGAGCCCAAGATTTAAGATTTTTAACTTGTGTTAAAAAAGTAAAAGTTGTTTCCGCTGGGGCTTGAACCCAGGACCTTCCGCGTGTTAAGCGGACGTGATTACCACTACACTACGGAAACTGACGGCTACCATATCTCCATTTAATAGTATATACACGGAAAGGTATAATCTATTCATGGGACGATAACTAAAAAATGATTGTGTAAGTTATATCAGGAAAAACATGCTATGGTGTTTTGTCTCTGAATACGTTCAGCACAAAGGAAAACTCGCCAACCAAACCACATCCTTACATTACATTATATTATTATGACACGTCAGTCCGTTTTAAATGACCATCCTCGTCCTTTTCCACTTCACACAAACATACTTTGGTTTCTTTTCTTCTGTCCTGCTTTTTGTTTTTGTTTTTGTGTGCTTATGTTTACGTTTTGGCGTTTTACAGATATTGTTTTTGTGACAGATTCCGATTCAAGATTAACTTTAACAGTTTGATTTCATCTTATTTTGTTGTATCTGGCATCTACAACTAAGGTGACCTCGGTTGTTTTTGTTTTTTTGTGTGGTTACTTTGTCCTGACTGCCCTTGTAAACAGCCGAGGGATTTTAGCGTTGACAAATTGGTATGATCTGCACATGGGACCCCCTTTTTATCGTCCGCCTTCAATTGAAATGTTTGAATCCACCTACCTGGACCAGGCGATGGGTTTTACCCCAAAACATTAAGAAAATTGTTCAAACTGTTGTTGCACGAACCCACAACCTTCTTTTGATAGGCCGACACACACCTTACTTGGACCACCGTGTCCCTTAACTGTATCAGTAAGAGACATACGCTACGATTACTACACAAACATTTATCCCGATTTTTACACACACAAAATATTTCTTCTTATCGTGCATTTGATGATAATCCGTCGACACCAAACCATCAAAGCAATCTTACTCAATACTTCTAGTTGATTTAATTTGTGTTTTTCTAAAGCATTTACAATCCTCCTTCCTTTACACTAACACTATAGCCTATTATTAGACATTGAAATTGTAATAACAGCTTTGCTATTGCCATTGACTAGTGAGAGATGTGTACATTGATTATTGGGTTACAAGGCACTACAACTGATTCCAAAATAAAGAAATAGAAAAAAGTGTTGTTGTTTTGAATCACCAAAGCCCCAAATGATATACAGGCGGTTGAGATAAACAGTTTTTGAAACGAATTGTTCAGAATATATTTTGAAATTATCATGTCTATTTAAATAAATAAATACATAAATAAATGAATAAATATATAAATAAATAAATAAATAAATACATAAATAAATAAATAAATACAATTTTAATTAATTTTAAAAAAAAGAATTTATTAAGTAATTAATCAATGAATTAATCGATCAATAAAAACACAACTATGATCTCTTCACAGCGTTTATAAAACACTAAAATCAACTAAAATGTATTAAACTCATATCTCATTCTAAAGACTGTGGATAACACGACAGCCCGTAAAATGACAGGGTACCAAAGACACACATCTCACACACACACACATACACACACATTCATAAACACACACACACACACACACACACACACATATTAAACATGGATAATGAAATTATAGAATGGAAACTTATGGGCACAAGAAGAAAATAAGACTATTGTTATATTATATCTTATAATAATATATTCATACCAGCCACCAGCTGACTAAATGTCCTTCATGTGAATACGAAGAGCTTGCGATGCCAATCATGTATGTATTATTCACATTTATTTTTTATTCATTATGTGTTCGAAAGAAGAAAGAAAAAACCTGTTTCCACTGGGGACTTTCCGCGTGTAAAGCGGATGTGAATGTGATAACCACTACACTACAATGGTTGTTGTATCTTGTTGACATTGACATAGTATCTTCATGTGGCAAAGTTTCAAATTTTCAATTATTGCAAGTCACATTGGAAAAAGCATGCAATGATGTGGCGTGCGAACACGTTTTGGAGTCCCATGGATACATGTTGTATGGCGTCAACATCTTCTTACTCAGTCAAGTTCGTCTCAGTTGAGTGAATGTCGCATTTATACATAATGATAATATCATAAAACAATTTTGATTTTGATTTGATTTGATTTGATTTACCCACATCCACAATTAAGGTGATCTCGGGGTTTTTGGTAGGATTTTTGTTAGATTTTGCCTGGACTGCCCTGTAAACAGCCAAGGGATCTTTAGCGTGCACAGAGTGTTGTGATCTGCACACGGGACCTTCTTTTATCGTCCGTCTCCAATGGGACTAGGTGTCAATCCACCTACCTGGACGAGGGGGAGGGGTAGATTTTGCTAAAAAAAAATCGAGAAAATTATTCTACCGTCGACTGGGCTCGAACCCACTACCTTTTGGTTGAGAGGCCGGCACGTTGACCCTCATGAAACAAAAACAAAAAACTTCGTGTTATAACGTCAAGCTTTTACGTCTAAAATGATTCAGTATCAAACAAAATAATATTAAATTAGGCCAAACTTTTCTGAAACATAATAAGATCGGGTTGAATTATTAAAGTTTCAGAGGGTGAAAAAGATAGATTAGAGAAGACACAAAGGATTTATTCCTTAATTATGTCTGTGCTATTGAATAAACATCAGATCTCGATCTGAGTGTCATATTCAAATATATAAAAGTTGAACAAATTCATTAATGGATCTAATATGAAGAATAATACAATATTGCATCAGCCTTTACAAAATTTAGTCAAGCCTCCAGCCTTTATTTGGCAACACAGTATGTTGATGAAATTTTGCACCAAAAATATATAACCATGAGGACGAATCTCTTTGCCATTAAATTCGTGTTTCGTTTTTTTAACAAGCGATACATTTGACATTATTGAAAATATATTGTTTTGTTGCAGTCTACACTGGCACAAGAGACATTTTAATTTACATTTTGTTTGTGTTAGAAATATACGTTTGGGTGCTGACGATCTCATCGAGTCATTTTTAGGTGTGTAGCGTGTCTATACAAATACCAGTTATTACTCATGGCCACCTTTATGTGGCTTTTTTCAACAAGAATTACTATAAAATCATAATGCTGCTTTGGCACAGAGTCACAGAGACAGGGAACAGCCATTTTTCACTAACAATACTGTGAAGGCCTACAGGTCAGTATTACAGAAAAACTTGAAACATTTCATCCGCAACCCCCCCTCCCCCCCCCCCCCCCGAAACCTGTTCATTGGGCTGAAGGCGGTTCCAAGCCTGCACCCTAAACATCGGGAAACTCAACAACAACAAAAAGATCAATATCATAATAATATACAGTACATGTACTAGCTGAGAAGCCCACCTCTGTTGAAGCTCACGCCTGTCTGCTCATATCACTACAAGTACAAGGTATATCTAATTGTCCTTTCGTCTCTGAAGATCATCTTTTCTTCTTGTTTGTTTGGTTTTTTTCCTTCGGTGCACGATTATCCGCTAGATTTACAGATCTAATAGATTTAGGTGCTTCCGTTCTGCATTTAATTTAAAATGAAAATGAAAAATACCAACAACAAAAACCCAAAACACATAAATAGACGAAATAAATGAATGAATGAATAAATTTAAAAAAACTTTAAAACAATAAATAAATAAATAAATAAATAAACAAATAAATATACTATCACTAAATAAACAAATAAATCAATAAATTAACTATACCTGAATAAATATATAAATAGATAAGTAAATAGATAACAAATAAGGCAGCAGCAGTTTCTCATTACATGCTGACATCCATTCTCACAGTCTCTGCCATAGTTTCACATCCCGACCGAACCACAACTCATCTCCCTTTATTGACTCACTCATCACAGCTCAGGTCAAGATCTCTAGTGCTAGTTCTAGGTTACAAACGGAGGCATGCTGGTCAGTGTCAGAATTTACCCACAATGCAGTAACTCGTGCTATTTTGATGGGCCACTTTTCATACAGGTGCGCATATTGTACAGAACAGCAGGTATCCTCTTAGTGGTGGTAGTCTTGGTAGCCTTAGTCTTACTTAGCACTTGCACTACTCTTATTTTCCTGGGACAGGAGCAAAGTGAAAAATGTTGAGCATACCATTACCAGAGTGGTCTGAAGATTTGCGCCTTGGTAAAGGCAATCAACCGGCTAGTCAGACCGATCAGAGTTATCTGTCGTTGTTGTGCAAGGGTTGGTGATTGACGGCATACTACATGCTAGTATATGTACATGGGTGGAGGATGGGGAAGACGGTTTGAGAGTAAGTAGGTAGAGATACGTGCTCGATTGCATTTGCTGGGACTGGGATGAAATGAGTACATTATTGACATTTTAAATGAGAAAACAGACAAAAGCCCTAACAACTTCAAGAGGAATAGCTATATGTTTGCTTTTATGATGCATCATTTCAAAATCAAAACTTGATTAACTGTATTTCCACTGACAGTAATTCCATAACAGTGAAATGTTCCTTCAATGCCGTTACGGTTTCAATAGCGTGAAGGAAGCAGGGATATAAATAATCACTTTCTGGCAAGGACGCTAGTCTGACATAGGTTTTTACTCCCAAGCTAGTGCTTATACCCATTTGTAACTAGGTAGAGTGGGGGAAATGCGTGTTAAGTGTTTTCCGAAGGAGTTATAACGTTGGACCTAGCTATGCTAGATTCAAATCCAGGACCTCATGATCCCCAATCCGGCAACCTAACCGCTCGGCCATCGGCGCCACAATTCCATACCAGTAATACAGTATATATGTACCTGTAAGAGAGTAGGTCAGATTTTGTGAAGAAATATGTGAGTGTGTTTGCACGTTGATATGTAATATATGTATGCAAGTGTCTATCCATGAAAGTGACAGTATTTCACAATCTTTGCCCATTTCACTGAATTTCAGACTTTCATCCAATGGAAATGTTCTTATGATGTGACTTCTGACGTATGTTAAGGGAATACCTGGCCACTCTCAGAGAAGGATGGTCAAGATACGATATTTGACATCACCTTCACACGGTCAGTAGTGCGTCTTCCTGTCGTGGAGACTCTAGTGATGCCGATTCGAGGCCACCTTTTCAATTATGTCTGCATCCCATTATCTCTTCTACTTATTATTTCCTTGTATTTCTATCATTTTTTTTGTTTAGTATCATCTTTGCTGTTTATTTCCTTGTATTTATTTCCACCATCTTTTCTGTTTATTTCCTTGTATTTCCATCATTTCTTCTGCTTATTATTTCCACCATCTTTTTCTGTTTATTTCCCTTATATTTCCATCACCTCTTCTGTTTATTATTTCCTTGTATTTCTCCCATTTTTCTGTATATTTCTTGTTTATTTTTTCTGTGTGATTTCATTCATCTTTCCTACGTATTCCTTGTATTTCTTTCATCTTTTCTACTTATTTACTTGTATTTGTTTGTATCACCGTTTCTGCTTTTATTTCCTTGTATTTCTTTCATCTTTTCTACTTATTTTCTTGTGTTCTATCATGTTTTCTACTTATGCCCTTGTATTTCTATCATCGTTTCTAATTCCTTTTAGTTCTATTATCTCTTCTGCTGCCTTATATATTTCTATAATCTTTCCTATATTTCCTTATATTACTATTATCTTTTCTTCTTATTTCCTATTATTTATATCATCTCTTCTGCTTAAGTCCTTATATTTCTATCATCTCTTCTGCTTAATTCCTTATATTTCTATCATCTGTTCTGCTTAATTCCTTATATTTCTATCATCTGTTCTGCTTTAATTCCTTATAATTTTTTTGCTTATTTCTTTTTATCTCTATCATCTTTTCTGCTTATTTCTTGATTTCTATCATCATTTCTGCCTAATGCCTGGTATTTCCATAATATTTTTTGTTTATATCATTATATTTCTATCACATCTTTTCTGCTTATTTCCTTATTTTTATCAGCTGTTCTGCTTAATTCCTTATATTTATGTCATCTGTTCTGCTTATTTCCTATATATTTATGTCATCTGTATTTCTATTATCTGTTTATTTCCTTATATTTCTATAATATTTTCTGCTTATTTCCTTATATTTCTATAATATATTTGCTTATTTCTTTATATTTCTATAATATATTCTGCTTATTTCCTTGTATTTCTATAATATATTCTGCTTATTTCCTTGTATTTCTATCATTTCTACTTGTTTCTTTATATTTCTATCATCATTTCTGCTTACTTCCTCGTATTTCTATTATCTTCATGTCAAGATGTTAGAAATATTGATATACCGCATAGTGTTGATGTAAGCTGAGGCATATTATCTGGCAACTCGAAACTTTAATGGCCGGCCATGTTTATTGAGTCTATTTTCCTGTAAGAATAATAACTTAATGTAATATTTGTCTTTTCGTATTATATATTTAAAACGAAAACAATACCATGTGGATCAATTTTTCTCCCGTCCCCTCCCTGTCATCAAGCGAAACAAAACACTACAAAGCCAATACAGAAAACAAAACAGAAAAGAAATATAAAAAAAGAACATAGAGAAAAAATATGATAATCCTACACCCTACACAACCAAACAAAGTATAGTATAGGCATATTTACACACACAACATATGGCTAGGTTATCAAAGTGTAAGGAGACAGTGATGTGGAATTAAAGCTTGTTTATTTGTCAATCACTTCAACAATGGGATACAAATCATGGGGGAGACAGCAATATACGTATTTTACATATCGACATAATCAAGATAATAATGTGAAGATTACATAACTTATTTTCTTTGACAAACGAAACCACCAGAGAAAAAAAATGCAGATGGACGTTTCTTTGGCATTTTTGTTTTGTTTAATTCCATTCATTATCGTTCATGCAGCCTTTCAGCAGTTTGGATAATCACGGCGCCATTGCGCACAGAGGGGCGAGGAATTTCCTCCTTCTTGGAAACTATTGCAAATGCACTTTCAATTATTTTATATGTAATACGACAAAATAAAAGTAAAAACTTCCCAATATTTCCATCGTCTCTCCAGCGTGAATAAAAAATATTCCGTTGAGACGGGTGGGATGGACAAATGTAAAATTGCTTAAAAACTAACAACATAGTTTGATTACCTAAAGACACCCCTTAAGCACTGAAATGGACATATTTTGAATTTCAAGGAAAGCATAATCATTCTGTCTTCGGACCTAGTGATTATTTTTGTATTTGTTACACAATCACCTTCCAACCCCTCCCTCCCACTCTGCCCACTCTCTCTCTCTCTCTCTCTCTCTCTCTCTCTCTCTCTCTCTCTCTCTCTTTCTCTCTGTCCTCTTATACTACGAATACAAATCCAACAACAACCCCCATCAGACGCACAAACAAGCAGTTACATAACCACGTTGTACGATTCCTCAATTATATTTATTTGTTATTTTCATTTTAAAAATTCCGTATTGCGAAGCACCATGTGAATGAGGAACTGGGTTATGTAAACACCATATTAATTTACAGTACACATTTAAAGTGCGCTTGACATAGTTGACATGCACAACACGAGCACACGGATCCTCCGAAGATTTCGATGGGAATGAGGTTTTAAGTAATTGTTGGGTGTTTTTTTTTCAGTGTACAGGTAGGCCTAGTGTAGGCGTAGACATTTAGAGATCCGATTTCCAGAGGCTGTCCTTCTGGGGGCAATTACCCCATTACTATCATCAACAAATCCCATACAAAACACACGCACACACACACAACTCATGAAGAGTATACATAGCAGTGAAAACAAGAATCCCAACTGATGTCCAAAAATACATGTATATGCTATTGTATTGTGGGCAAGCTGTGTGATGAGTCCCTCTCTCACTTAGATTATAGTAATACACAGTACATGATTGTATGGTTTTTGTTTTGTCCTGGTGTCGTGTTTTTTGTATTGGTTTGTTTTGAAAACAGGATGAAGTTATGTCCCAATGGATCTTTCTTTTTTTATATCCTTATCGTGTGGTGATTCAATTCTATTAAATTAAATATATAAGTACATAAAATATTGATCTCACATGGAATGAGAAAGCACATAATTAAAAAAAGGTGTTATCAACAGGTAATCGATACTCGTATAAAAAATATTTACATTGACATCAGTTAATCATTATCATGTACATACATGAATAAGACAATAAACAGACAAACAAGCAACTGACATCATTTTTGATCAAAACTCGCAGACCAAGACCAATAAAAAAAAAAAAGACAAAAATGGCGCTGCCACCAATGATGACGTCACTTGAGTTCTGCTGCCCACACGTGTTGAGGCCACCCGGTTCTCCCTTTGGTTTTTTTCTCTGGACACGGACTGGAACCCTGACTGCTTGCCTCTCGCTCTCTCCATCCTGATTAGGAAGCAGAAAGAAACGAAGAAGAGAAATTCAAAGGAATCAATTACATATACATGTATTTGTTTTAAGTATCTTAATGAGAACTCATCATGAGATTGTATTGGTTTTCAAATCATTCTACTGTAAAGTTTTGAAGCTTGTATGTGCCTGTAATAGAATATTTAACGCAACATATTTATGGGACATGCAACAAAAATGCGTGTATTTGTGAACTATATAACAAACAAATTATTATCGATTTATCCATCTTTCTCCTCCGTTGAGGGTGTCTGTACTTATTTATGTGCTTGTGTAAGTGTGTGTATACCAATATAAACATGTGTGTCGATGAATGTTGGTATGAACGTGTGTATGCATGCATGTGCGTATGTATGGATGTGTACGAGTGAAAGCATGTGTGTGTGTATATATCATATATATATATATATATATATATATATATATATATATATATATATATATATATATATATATATATATATATATATATATATATATATATATATATATATATATATATATATATATATGGGTAGATATGTGTGGGGTTGATATACTTTCAAGTTCATTTGAAGTTGGCTATACTTTCGTCTGTGAGCCTATTTTTGTCTCGTTTTGTTCTGGGTCCTTTTAAAAAATGTGCTCCTTTATTTGCTTCTTTATTTTTCCTAACGAGGGGAGGAAGGGGGGGGGGGTAAGGGTCATGAATAGTCCGCTTGTATGTCATCGTATTTCTCCCTAGTGTAATACTTGACTTATGAGGCTGTATTGTTTTCATATTATTATGATTTATTCGGTATTTGTCCTGTTCCTCCTTTCTTTTCACAAAGGTCGAGACGAGAGAGAAACTTAAGGTCAGGAAGGGGATGAACATAAAAAAATATGCAGTGGAGAAATCTAAAAATAAAAAAAATCCACCAAAATACGAGGGATGTGGCAGACGAGAGAAAGCAAAATTTAGACGCAAAAAGAAAAAAGAAGGTATCACACATGACTTGAAAAAAAACCCAATGGAAAGCCCCTGTACTTCATCGCCCTTTTAATTTAAACTGACGTGAGAGCTTGACACCGCAAGCGCGTCTGCTGCATGCATGCCACAGGTAGGTCAGCTTGACCATCTTCCTTTAGCGGCTGGGACGGTCAATGGGCAGTTTGCCCATTGTGAGGTACTGTACCACAAAGGGGACTTTTCACAGACAAACAGAGAGAGAGAGAGAGAGAGAGAGAGAGAGAGAGAGAGAGAGAGAGAGAGAGAGAGAGAGAGAGAGAGAGAGAGAGAGAGAGAGAGAGAGAGAGAGAGAGAGAGAGAGAGAGAGAGAGAGAGAGAGAGAGAGCGAGAGAGAGAGAGAGAGAGAGAGAGAGAGAGAGAGAGAGAGAGAGAGAGAGAGAGAGAGAGAGAGAGAGAGAGACTCTTAGATCCGAATGCTGTAACGAAACCCAGACACATTTGCCACTATTTATTTATTTAATATATTAATTTCGTATTGCCCTTTTTCCTTTTCCTATAACGTGCTACGTCCTTTTAAAAAAATAGAGAGAAGGGGGATTACAACACGGAGCGCAATAGAATTTAACACAGTGTGTTTAGATCCTGCGAAACAATAGAAATTGAAAAGATAAACTTCATGTATATATAAAAAGAACAAACACCATGGTATTTTTTGCAAACTTCATACTTGGTGCAGAGCTTTATGCACCACTTTACTTACAAAGTCGACATTTGAAGGGTGGGGTGATAAAAGGTGAAATGGGTAGGAAGAGGCAGATAGGGTTAGAAACCGACAGTCTGGAATATCGTTGGAAATGATCTAGTCTAATAACTACCAATTATAAAGAACTAGACTTAATAATAAAAAGCATGAAATATACCCAGACTCATGTTTACTAGCAAAAATACCGGTTTCCGTTGTTTTTGTTTGACTATGAGTTTCTCGGGGTTTTTTTTTTTGTTCTGTAGGGGTTTTGGTTTTCTTGTTTTTTTGTTGCTTTTTTGTGTGTGTATAGAGTACTGCTACAAAATATACTATTCTGCATTGGTCGTGCATCCTAAAGAACAACTTCAACATATTCCTTGGAAGCAACACAGGATATGTTTTAGTTTGCTTCTCAATCTGGACAACAAATTGACACCCTGTTTGACCCTTGCCTCACACCGCATGTGAATTTTTATTTCATGTTTAATTAGATTGAATGTAAAATATGCATCCTGAAGTATTGAGAAACTGTCAGGCCTTGGAACCGGAGTGCTCCCATTTTCTGTAGCGTTCAACGAAATGGGTAATTCAAGATTGATAACCTTATACATGATGTTGTAGTGTATAATTCAACATCTGGACTAACGAAATTAGGACTCGAACCCTCAACGTCATGGGCTACAATCTAGCCGTCCACCAATTTACTTTCGCCACGATAAGACAATGAACTACGCATAGTGCTCAAAGCCTCAGCTCGCAAAAAAGTTTTGCTATCTGAAAACCGGATGGATGGATCTCTTCCCAAACACAAGTATCACGTGACACACTTACCTTCCTTTCCCACTCCCTTTTTGTTTGTAAATTGAACAAAACCCGTGTACATCCCTTCCCCTGTGGTGCGTGATTATATTAAGACATGTGTAACATTCTTCACTCATCTCATCCCAAATCTGGCCCTCACCTCCCACCTTAACATCAACCTAGCTATACAAGCTCTCTCTCTCTCTCTCTCTCTCTCTCTCTCTCTCTCTCTCTCTCTCTCTCCTCTCTCTCTCTCTCTCTCTCTCTCTCTCTCTCCTCTCTCTCTCTCTCTCTCTCTCTCTCTCTCTCTCTCTCAAACACACTACTGCGATTAAAAAAGGGAAACGGATAACAATACAAAAGAAGAAAAAATTAACACGAGAATACCTGGCAAGTTGACACGAACTGCGTCGATTTCAGAACGAGGCCATTCTCACGTGCAGCCCTATCATTCAATTGCTAATAAAGTTCGTGTAGACAGCTCTCCCTGCCTGTCTTTTTTTACTTGTAATTTACTCATTGACACTTTCTCTTTCTCTCACAGCCCTGCTCCTCCGTTCGTACGTGGAACCCAGCAGTGTTTGTGCACCTAGAGATCCCCACGTTTACACCAGAGCTCTGCTCTTCATCTTTGTCCGTCTAACGAGCTGCGGAGGGTCACAAAGAAGCTAACTGCCAATAAGATACAAATCAGAATAATTTTTTCAGAATTTGTTCTGTTTGGAACTCACATCCAAATGGTGTCTAGAATCCTTCACTGCCCTTTTTTAGCCTCTTCTCTATAAAGAAAATAGATCTCTCTCCTCCTCGTATCTTATTTTTTAAATTTGTTATTTATTATGATTGTTCTTATGATTGTTTTTCTTTTTCTTCTTCTTATTATTGAAATTATTATTATTATAATTATCCTTATTACTATTCTCATCATCATCATCATCATTATTATTATTATTATTATCATTATTATTATTATTATTATTATTATTATTATTATTATTATTATTATTATTATTATTATCATTATCATTATTATATTATTATTATCATTATTATCATTATTATTATTATTATTATTATTATTATTATTATTATTATTATTATTATTATTATTATTATCATTAGTATTATCATTATTATATTAGTATTATTATTATTATTATTATTATCATCACTATCCTCATGATTATTATTATCATTAGTACTAGTAGTAGTAGCAGTCGTAGTAGTAGTAGTAGTAGTAGTAGTAGTAGTAGTAGTAGTAGTAGTAGTAGTAGTAGCAGTAGTAGTAGTAGTAGTAGTAGTAGCAGTAGCAGTAGTAGCAGTAGTAGCAGTAGTAGCAGTAGTAATATCATTATTATTATTATTGTTATTATTATTGTTGTTATATCATTATTTATATATTACAAATACTACTATTTTTTATGCCTTCGAGAATGATAGTTAGATAGAAGGATAGATGGATAGATTGATAGATAGATAGATTAGACAGAAAAAATTATTTTTCTTTTGGCTCGGAAATCAAAACGCATAAAATCTCATTTATTTATTATTTTTTATGTCTACCTATCTCTCTTGCTACTTGATTATTTCATTATTTTATTTATAGCATTATGTATAAATTTATTTACTATTTATTAATCTACTTTCTTTTTAGTTCTCAATCTATTTATCCTTTGGTTTATAATTGCAGCTTTTTATTTATCTATGTAATGTACTACTCATTTATATATCTTTTTATGCATTTTAGTACGTTTTTATATTTTGAGTGGTTCATCTTTGTTTTGTTTATTAATTAAATTTTCTATCTTATTGTAGCGTCACTTTGTGGCATTAATTATTGACGGGTAAAGAAAAGTAAGTCCCATAACGGGTAACTCTGTTAAATTAAATGAGTTTAGAAGGCAGATAGGGTCTTCAATTGAATGCACGATTACTATTATATATATATATATATATATATATTAATTCATTGTTTCTACGAATCAATTAAATGTAAATGATGTCGCTGGCGCTATTTTTGTGTGTGCAATCTATAGGGGCTAACAATCATAACTCTAAGAAAAGTCTCAAGAAGAACATGGTAACGCCTACCCCACACCGGATTCTATTATGTGACTCTAATTTTGAATTCGAGTCTTTATTCGTAATGTGCATACTAATAATATACTTACAAACCATTGTCATGTGCACTGAATTAAGTTATATTGTATCATCCGTATTAAAGAGGGTGCGACTCAATGCGCTATCCCAGCATCTCTTTCGTCAAACCGTCGGGGTCTTATTCAGAAAGAAGCTCTTCCTGTCAAGAGGCATTTTGTCTTGTCAGCCTGCCACTTGGGGCAGCCAAGTAGGAGATGAAATCTGTACCGGGTGGTTATTTCCGGGCTGTGGTTACCCAGGGTTAACCTAGGGCAGGGTAGCGGGAATAGAGTCATTCCAGGAATATTTTTGTTTTTTTATCTCTATTTGTGTTAAATGTTATTCAAACTTCCTTATTTAAAATCACAATCTCATTTGTTTGTCTTTCTCTCTCTCTCTCTCTCTCTCTCTCTCTCTCTCTCTCTCTCTCTCTCTCTCTCTCTCTCTCTCTCTCTCTCTCTCGCTCTCTCTCTCTCTCTCTCTCTCTCTCTTTCTCTCTCTCTCTCTCTCTCTCTCTCTCTCTCTCTCTCTCTCTCTCTCTAATTCTTTTCTATTCTTCAACCGTAGATCGGAATAAAAATAAAATCGTATCAAACCTATATACTCCATCATTGTGATATTATCTTTGCTTGGTATCTCGAGTAGGCTTTGGGTTGTTTTTTTTTTTTTACTAATTTTCTTGTTTTTAAATAACATGACAAATAGAACAAGGCGGTGGGCTCAAAGTTACGGAAATAAAATTTCATGAGTGTGAAGCCGAAGCTGTGGCCAATTAGGCCGAACCTTTACAGCCCTATTCCCTTTACAACATGCTGCTAACCGTGTTTACCATCTGTTGGGACCAAAATAAATCATCTTCTTGACCGTTAAAATGTGAGTTTGTGTTGCAGTAATTGGCGTCCTAAGCCTCACCGAGCCACACGGTGGCGCCACAATCGCGGACAGCAGAAAGCACTCGGTGGCAATTATGGCAGCCGTTACGAAACGAAGACACAATGGATTGAAGTTTCAATCGTAGATACACAGGTTTAGAAGTCTGTGAGACTCTATCGGATGTATTGCCATAAGACCACAATAGGATGTTGAGACACGTTCAGTATAGTAATTTGACTTGACTTGACTTACCCCCATCCACATAACTATGATGATCTCGGGGTTTTTTTTGTTGGTAGAATTCTTTTATATTGCCCGGATCGCCTCGTAAACAGCCGATGGAACTTTAACGTGCAAATAGTGTTGTGATCTGCCCACGGGACTTCTTTTTTTATTGTCCGTCTCCGATGGGACTAGGTGTCGATCCATCTACCTGGACCGGCGGGGGGGGGGATTGTACTCGAAAAACCTCGAGAATCAGTTTTCAACCTTGGTTGCGGCTTGAACCCACGACCTCTGGGTTGTGAGTTTGATACCTTTCCTCTGGACAACCGAGTTCCCCAGTTTGGAGATATTTGCTGAATTTCGGGGGATCAATGCTATGTTTTCTTGTTTGTTTGATTTAATTTATCATTTCAAAAATTATACCCAAGATCATACGAGTGGATTATCCAGAGGCATACACCCTATCACCGAAGCAATTTCTATTGTAAGTACAGCACATATTATGTTGCGAGGAGAATTACACAAAACAGAAGTTAATCGTATTATTATCAGTAGTGAGATACAATTGGCAGAGACGCTACACATTTCAAAATAGCTCCATTAATTATTGAGGTTGGGATGTATAAACACCTCTCTCTCTCTCTCTCTCTCTCTCTCTCTCTCTCTCTCTCTCTCTCTCTCTCTCTCTCTCTCTCTCTCTCTCTCTCTCTCTCTCTCTAAATGTGGATTATAAGTCTCTGCAATTTGCTTCCAATCAACTCGATTAATCGTCACATGTTAAAGAAACTAAATTGCTATATGTTGTATGTGGCCATCACAAAATTGTAAGAAGAGGCAATTGCCCGCCAATGATCTGAGAGAAGAAATAAATAAACAAGAAACTTAAACATGCCCAAACCCAACAACTGCAATCAAACTCTTGACTGAACAAACTTTCTAGGCACCGTCACCGCTTTCATAATGTCTCCCAATATTCGTCCATTAAAACAAAGGATAATAATAATACAATTCTAAAAACTAAATATTTTGATTTGTTATTTACAGACTTAAAAACAAGGCGATATATGCACTGTTTCCGAAAGAATTTTTAAAAAATACATTAAAAAGAAAACGAAACGAAGAAAACGGAGAAAAGTTAGACTAATGCAAAGCACATCGACAGTATTATAAAGACAAAAACAGCAGACACGAATAACAGCCACTCGATTCTCACAAACCACATTTGAAATTATAGGGTAATCACATCAAATCATAGCTGTCCGAATCCATTCAAATCTCGAGATGTGCTAAAAACCCCGAAATTTTTCGTTTACATTTATTAGGCTGTGGTCACGTGACGATGCGATTGAGCCGCCTGACACACGTTGATCTTTTAAACGGCACTGTTCCATCCAACCAAAGGCCGGCATTTATCGAAAATAATAATTTTCACATTAGAATTCTGTCGCGTCGTGAATGGAAGACGAAATAGCGTCTAAACATCTGGACCAAAATGATCGCCCTATGCTGAACACATCCAAGGGATCAACCGCCTGTCCAGCAACAAATTTGTGGCACGGGGTCTGCAAGCTGTTTGACAAGGGGGCGCGTGAGCTACACGTGTGATAGAACAGCCTTCGGCTCATATTCAAGTGACTGGCATTTCATGAATATTTTTGGCTAAATGATCGGTGGAAAGTAATGATTATGATAAGACAATGATGGGCAAAGATTTGTGTCTTATTTCCGTCCATCATCAGGCGTGATGTCGGAATTTGGGAGAAGTCTAAGCCCCTTAATTGTTTGTACGATAACCATTTTTTTTTTTGTGGAGAAATTAATATTTAACTTAACGCGTAAACTGAAGACGACGTTTAATTGGTGAATGTAAAAGATGCAAAGAAAAAACCATCGACACAACAACAAAAAAAAACCCACCAGAACTTAAATGTGCATACACAAAAATTTACAATTAAAAAATAAAGCACCCATCACAATCAGCCAACAAAGTTTCTTTGGATTCCATGGAATAAGTTTCATGATATTTTTGCTTTAAATCGTATTCAGATCACGGCTAAAAGCAACTACATCTCACAGGAAATTGACTTCCTGTGAGTGTGAACCATTCTTTTATCCTAATATTTATTTGTCCACATGTGATTCTGATTTTTAATTAATATTGCGGTTCCTCGTATTGTGAGCTATTGTTTCTTTCTTTGGAATGGACTCTAATGGAAAATAATGAACGAGCTTAGGTGCCTTACACAATCTAGCCGAGTTAGAGGGTATATATAACTCTAGGAACAGTAATAAAAACATATAATGAATATGAATTTCGAAGATGATTGTGATTTTTAATTTTAATTCTGGAAAAAGAATAAGCAGGTGAATTAATGATATGTCAATCTTTACATTAAAATTAAAAGGGGTTCCCAACGCGGAGTGATTGTCCACGTCGTGAAAACTAGGCTAAGGACGGGAACGAGATCTGTGATAGGCCTAGATATAGATCTATAATTTAGATTTAGATCTAGATATTATCATGATCTAGATTGTAGATCTAGAGCTAGATCTATAGAGGTTTTGATCTGAATCTAATTTTAGACACGCTAGATTCTAGCTTCTAGACTTAGATCTCATCTAATTTAGAAACTAGATTTAGAGTCAAAATGCCCGTTCCCGACCACTGGCAAAAGTTCGACCATTTTTCAGAATTTCCTATCTATTTAATGTATTTTTGCCCCGCTAAGTTCGTTTCTAGCAGTCACATCTGCTTCAATCCCATTCTCTTAACTTTGTAAACTTCATGAGCCTTTGTTCGATGATTATTGTACTGAATCAGGATTGAATGGCTTAAATATTGCTTGGAAGATTTCATTGTGCCATTTAGATATAGAAATATTCCGTGGCTAAGGTGTACGTCACGGAATTCTAATAAAATTAATAAGATGATGATTTATTTTGTTATTAAGTAGACCCATTTTAATTAAAGGTCTTGATTGGTTGAGAGCTGTAGGAGCGCAATATCAAAAGTAAGTATGTATTATGAACTCATAATGCACCGTAGCAACAAATGGTAGCTGTTTTCATTCAGCCTCTCTCATACTGATGCGATTTGGTGTGCGGCTATGTGACCTATGTGCAATAGTTTTTACTGTGAATTGTCCGCATTTGATTTTCTTTAATTTGATGATTTTACCCACATCCACAACTAAGGTGATCTTTTTGGTAAGATTTTAAATTTTGCCCGAACTAAAAGTAAACAGCCAAGGAATCTTTAATGTGCAGATAGTTTTGATCAGCACACTGGATCTTCTATTTATCGTCCTTCTCCGATGGAACAAGATGTCGATCCACCTACCTGGATCAAGAAAATTTTACTCGAAACAGCTCGAGAAAATGTTTCAACCGTTGGCAGGAATTGATCCCACTACCTTTTGGTTGAGAGGCCGATACCTTGCCTTTAGACTACTGAGTCTCCGATCGTCTGCATTCATATTATATCTTTGAGTTTTACTTCAGACCATGCATGCACCTAACTTATATTAAGATGTACGTCATCCTTGAATCTGTATTAACACTTTACTTGCAGTAACCGTAATGATGAACTTTCGTGTGCCGACGGTAACTAGGGAACATCAGGGTTTGCTGCTATCTTGCGCAATGGCGACGGACAACAATTACGACTCGGAAACACACCTGTACTTTTACAGTGTAATTATTTCTTCCTGCTCAAATTAAGGATTCTCTCCTTTTGCACTTGAGAGCAATTTGTGGCACGAGTCTTCGGAAATTGAATTTACACAATTGCTGAACACAATCCGGTTGGTACACATCCCAAATAGGCGATTGTAATCTTTTCTTAGGTAATGTATAATTTGATATATAGCGCTTATATGAGAAAGGAAAGAAATTAACTTAGAGGGAAAGGAAAGACATGTTTGATACGATAGCAGCAGCGATGGTGATTAGTAATCACCAGGCTAAAATGTGGTAATTGGCGATGACAGGGCATGCGCAAGAGCCAATTTCGAGGGAAGGGAGAACAATCTCCTAATTGTCAGAGTGTTGTTTAGTGGAAAACAATTTCCTAAGAAACGTTCTGTTTTTTCCAATGTTGTTTACTTTTTATCAAGATCGAATGTGATTTTAAATAACAGAACAAGCAAAATAAAGCATGTCTCATTGCGATCACATGCTTGTCTTGACGTTGATGCCAACGATTTATCATTGTTCACTATTATTAGTGTTGTTCATTAAAACTTTTATCCTTATTATCATTATTACTATTATTATCATTACGTAAGGTTATAATAAATCATGACTTCGTTTTGAATTGAAATACGGTAGCCATTCGCCTTTCCATAGCCCATCTTTCGTTGATTTTTTGGGGGTACTTTTTGTGTGTGTGTTTATTTTCAGATTATTTTTTTTTCGCTTTTCTTATTCCAGTACTGGGTGAACAGTACTTTTTTTTCTCCAACCTGACCAGAATCGACTGTGGACGTCCTAAATGTGGCATCTCATTATGGCTCTCAAGAACACAAATGATTTTCCTACAAATGTAAGTCAGCAAAGATACTGACAGTGCGTCTTTACTCGACCAACGCTAAGGAAGGGACTGGCAACCCCCCCCCCCAACCTTTCCCGACAGTGGCAGGAGATGTCAACAATACACTAATGGAGTTTCTCAGCTTCTTTAAGTAAAGGATGCACTGTTTGTTTCAGGATAATATGCAATAGTGTACTAATGTAAACACAGAATGGAAGATATATTTTGTGGCAATTAATTGCGATTGGAATTTTGTTGCATTGGACAAGAATATCATAACCCTCCCTCCCCCCACCCCCAATTTATTTCTCCAAGAAAAAAGAGTATCGGATAATTGAAGAAGACTTTTCAATCGTGTGCCTAAGTCACAAATACATCATTTAGAGAAAAAAATTCCAAGTTTCAAACGGCTATTAACGTGATGTATTTGCATGATATCACTTTTACACTTTACATGAGACATGATTTCTCTTTGTCTCATTTTTCATGAAAGAGAACATAGGCACACTATTGAAATGACCCTTCAATTAACAACCATTGGATCAGACAGGTTGCATATTTTAAAGCGAAGTCCTGAAGACCTATGAGAACATAACAAGAAACCAAATGTTGGAAACTTTTTGGCAAAAATTGTACGCAGCAAACGAAGAAAGGGCCGAAAATCACCGTGGGAACCAATTTGTGGGCGACGGGTTTGGAGCTGGGGGTGTATACAAGCAAAAGAAGCAAGGTTTATAAATACGCCATTCCGATGGGGCGCTGGGAGGTGTCCTGTCAACGGCGCGTAGAAATACTGGCAAAACTACGTCCCTTTACTCTCTTCCTAGAGTATATGGTAGGGTGTGGCTGTGTGTAGTGTGTCAATAGAACATGCCAGAACATTTTTCTCATCCAGACCACGCGGGGAAGGAAGACGTGGCCAGGGACGGTGATAAAGAGGATACATCCACCCACGCAAGCTGACACTTCAAAAACATACAAGATTTCAATGCGCCGGCTTTCCGGAATCACGAGGTGGACAAATATTTGTAATTAAATTGGGGATTTATGTTGTAGCAATATGACGCGCTACACATCCATTCATCTGTTTAATATGTGTATATATATATATATATATAATATATGTATATGTGTGTATGTATGTATATATATATGTATATAATATGTAGGAATATATACATAATACGACTTAAGCAACCTATTTGACAGTAGATGGAAGGAGAGGAGAGAGAGAGAGAGAGAGAGAGAGAGAGAGAGAGAGAGAGAGAGAGAGAGAGAGAGAGAGAGAGAGAGAGAGAGAGATGGAGGAGAGAGAGAGATGAGAGAGAGAGAGAGAGAGAGAGAGAGAGAGAGAGAGAGAGAGAGAGAGAGAGAGAGAGAGAGAGAGAGAGAGAGAGAGAGAGAGAGAGAGAGAGAGAGAGAAATTAAAAATATCCCTTTCAATGTTAACCTACAACGGTGATTTTAGGGAAATAGGAGTAACGTGACAATGGTACATTTAAGAGACCGGATGTGAAACTATTTGGAAACAATCACCATAAAAGCAAATTAAAAGCGATGGAGAAGAGAAGAGAAAAGCGCCCGTCCCAAAACCCACCCTTCCTCTGTTGCCTCAAACCAACAACAGATGCACAGAAACGCACAGTGGAAAAAATAGGGTTTCACTTTCATTTCTGTCACTTCCTTGTTTTCGCATGTCGCGGTCGATCAATACTCGACTCTTTGCAATTCCCGAGAGTGATAGGATTTCTTTCGTATCCACTTTCTCCTGGGATTCCGAATTTTTTAGCTGACCATTTCAATTCATCCCAATAATGATGGATTACTAGACTAATTGGCTGACACAATCTGTCATAGTCATCCGTGCTCACTTCGTAAAACTCCGTGTATGAGCGCATGGTTGGGTGAAGGAAGCGCTGGGCAGTTGTGAGGTTATAAGCCGTACCTATCAAAAAACAGAAGTGCCATGAGATCATATTTTTTTACGAACCGGAAATGCATTGATAAAAACGCCATCGATTCAAAGCTCATAGACGAAACGCAGAAAGGAGGCGCTTAACATCTATCAGATCTAAATTTAGAGTATCATCGCGCCCAAAGGAAAGCAAAGACATCCCTGACTACCAGATACAATATACAGTCGGACAAAAGGAACCGACAGGAGTGCGAGCTCAAGCCTTCCGTAAGAGTCAAAAGAGTCTTCTAGAATTTACGCCACCTGAAGTGGAATTCTCAGCTAGTAGTAGTAGTAGTAGTAGTAGTAGTAGTAGTAGTAGTAGTAGTAGTAGTAGTAGTAGTAGTAGTAGTATGGGAGTAGTAGTAAGTAGTAGTATGGGGTAGTAGTAGTAGTAGTAGTAGTAGTAGAAGTAGTAGTAGTGGTGGTGGTAATAATAATGGTGATGGTAATGATATAATAATAATAATAATAATAATAATAATAATAATAATAATAATAATAATAATAATAATAATAATAATAATAGAAATAATAATAATAATAATAACCGTATTAATAATATTAATAATAATAATGATGATGATAGAAATAATAATAATTAATAACCGTCAACGTGGATCAACGTGGCTTGTTTCCTTAATCACACCATGCTGTTCTTACTACTTTAATAACGCTTTTACATATGCATACTATGCATCCGTCCATCCATACATTTATTATACAAACGATCAAAACAGTAAAATTCCAACATAGATCTAAATGCCTGCGTTATCTAAAGACGTGCAATGTAAGCTTTAAATAAAGCGTTTAGAAATCGCCGATGTAACGCATTGTGTCACAACCTCCTCGCTGCGTCACTGACACAGGACCTTGAGGATAATGAGACACTGCAATAATTACCGTTCACGTTTCATCGTCACAACTGTCATCGTCATCATTCATAACGATGCCAGGATGATTTGGCGGCGACCGTGCCAAGAGGAATCAAGTGCACCGATGCCAACGAGTTGATCAGACCGCAGATAACATAATTATTTCCCGTTCAAGTTAATTCCATTAAGATTCCGTTATTTTTCGCGGTTCATTAATCACGAAGCCGGCGGTCTTGTCGCAGCCACTTTGGCTAATTTAATTAATTTGGAAGTCGGCGGCCCGATTAACGAGAGAGGGAGGGAAAGCGAAGCACGTGTTCTCAGTGTATCGGGCCAGCCTATGACAAGGACGATACCACGATGGGTGATGTTTGCTGGGATCAAGACAAGGGAGGACAAACTGTAATCGATACGCTTGGACACAAATCATGTTTATAGAAATGATAATGATAAAAATAATAAAACAAACATAAAACGGTACTGGTGGGGTTTTTTCTTTCTTCTTTCTTTTACCAAAGATGAGTCCTTGGCAGCGAGACGTTTTTCAGATAATTCCTGTTCAGTAACTGACTGAGTAATGGTATGGGTGGAGATATATATATATATATATATATATATATATATATATATATATATATATATATATATATAGATAGAGAGAGCGAGAGAGAGAGCGAGAGAGAGAGAGAGAGCGAGAGCGAGAAGAGCGAGGCGAGAGAGAGAGAGAGAGAGAGAGAGAGAGAGAGACAGACAGACAGACAGACATTGGAAAGAGAGGGGCAGACAGACAGAGACATGATATACAGAGAGAGACAGACAGACAGATATACAGAGAGAGAGGAGAGAGAGAGAGAGAGAGAGAGAGAGAGAGAGAGAGAGAGAGAGAGAGAGAGAGAGAGAGAGAGAGAGAGAGAGAGAGAGAGAGAGAGAGAGAGAGAGAGAGAGAGAGACAGAGAGATTTTGTGGTATAAATATGGACTAGAAAATATGAAAAGATGCTTTTAACTATATGTTCTAGATTTTAATTTCCTCGGAAAAAAACAACAATGTTAAGAAGATGTATTTAATAAAGGAAATATCGGTCTACAACACTGCTAGATGGCTATTAGCAGCGATACAATAACCAGTGAAATAACATAGATTCAATATCTTGTGTTTTATATCTCTATATAAATCGTGCGAGGATACTTATAATTTGTAACCGTTGTACAAGTATTCTGTTCATTGTGATACGTAACCTGAAATGTTAACACTATCCTATAATACAAGACACTTCTTAAAATGAGAATTTGCAGTATTCCTACCCAAATGATTTCAAAACAAACAATAATCTCAAATTTATTAAAAACAGGTTTCACATTTCATTGACGAGTCATTTCGTCATCATACAACTATTTTGGTGAAATGGGAGTACCGTACCTGTCCCCACATCTTAAAAGAAACATTCACTTATGACTTATGCCGATTCATACTCAGAAACCCCATGTAGCAAAGACAGTAATTGAATCACACTATGCATAAAAATATACCCTGGTGCATAAATGTTTTTTTCTTCTGTTTTCCTCTTTTTTGTTTGTTTCTACGGGGCTGTAACTGTATGTCCTTTTATTTTATAATGCACTATAATACAGTAATCTGGAATATATTCAAACAACGTTTGAACCATAAAAATAGACAATTGGAAATCAATTATGCTTACTTAATTGGGTTTTTTTTGTATTCTCGTCCACATCCCTTTTCTCGCCTTCTTCGATACCATCCTGCTTGATAATTGTGACGCAGGGGTAATGTAATATGGCACACAGATAAATCAAATGCAGACAATTGTTGGGTTTGAAGGTTATACGTATATAATGCGTACCACTCCCGCGTTACCATGGCAACTCTGAAGTCTGTCAATATCAACATTTTTATAAATTCCCAAACTCTAAAACACGATAATATAGCACGTCTTATGGTCGTCACGGCTAAAAAGAAAATCAAACTGCATGGCAGCATGCATGGAGGTTATCTGACCTTTTTTGCTGGCATATACGGATCGCAAACCAATACAAAAAGGGTCGGTGAAATTTGCTTAATTTTATTCGCAAAAAACAATTTGTTGTTTTACTTAAGTTTCAGCTGTTGACTCGAGGTTGTCAACTTTTTAAAAAAACTAATGGACATTCTGTAGATGTAACAAAAAATAAGAACAACAATAACTGTACTTAAAGAAAGTATCCACATCGCCACATATTCCGTTCTTGAGGGCAAAGCAATATATGGTAATAATTAACATAAATTTAAAACGAATTCGCACGAAAAATGTAAATTTCGTTGGAAAAAAACCCCCAAGGGCATAGAGGAAGAACGCCAACTGCATAAATTATTGATTTTTCCATGTCGAATAGTAGCCAAAAATGTCATATAATATGAATACATTTCCAAATATAAAGCAAATAAAAAAGCAACCATTTGTGATACACAGAATGCTTCAGCTCTTCTCTAAATACACACTGTGCCATATATACAGAATCATGCGCATTCAACCCCAATACACAATGGATAGCATTCAGACAAGAAGAAAAAATCGCAGACAGGCGACAATCAGGAATCAAACAAGAATAGAAGCGGCTATCTCATTCATTTATTCTAGAGATCATCATCAAGGATAGACTCAGGAATGGTCTCCAAGTGGAGATAACTCCCTATACGGCACTCCCATACCCCCCCTCCCCCCCTTTTCTTTTCCTCAATTTATCCCCCTCTCATTACTCCACCAACCCACCTACCCCCGCTAGCCTTGCCCACAGATTGATGGTCCGGACTTCCAGCAGCGATCCTTCCATCACCCTCATCCCCTGCGAGCAGCGACTGTCCGACGCTTCCCGTTTGTTTATCACACTGATGCGAAGTGGTGCGCCGGCGCGAATAATAAATACTTCGTATAAACATTAAACGAGAGACGGGTAGACAGACCGAGATTGAAAACATCATAATATGGTTTGAGGGGGGGATAAATGTTTATAGGTGGAGATCGGAGACGCTGCTTTCCACTGACGGAATCGGAGAGAGAAAATTCTGACAGAGTGACGTCAAGTGGATTTATGTAGCATTAATCGAGTCGCTTCTCAAAAGGCGGTGTCTTCTTGAGACCGATTCCTGATATTACACTAAGAGTGATACTGTATGCTAAAAACAAACACCGGAACCATTATAAATGTTAATAAATCTAGCTTCACATTCACAACAACACGAGTAATACAATTTAAAAACAATAAACTTCTTCCATTGTTAAAATATCAATTTGTTTGATATCATTTCCCGAACAATTCACAATGACTTCAATGAGTAATAACAAAGATTTTTCCAGCCGTCAACATTTGTGTAAAGAAATTTGGAAAAAAAATGATCCCTGTTTCATTTAATGAAAATGATTTTAAAACTCACCAATACGAATATTTGAACATTTTTCAATATAATGCAACAAGTCAATTAAAAAAGATCCACTTTCTTCACTAATTTTCTTGCAGATGTATCGGAGTACAAATATAACTATCAATATTTCATGCAATGTGAACAACACGCATACTTTTCGATTAATCGAAATTCACAGTCCGCCATAAGCGGTGATCTCAGGGTGGATAGAGAGAGATTAGAGATTGATAGATAGATAGAGATAGATAGGTAGATAGATAGATAGAGAGAGAGAGAGAGAGAGAGAGAGAGAGAGAGAGAGAGAGAGTAGAGAGAGAGAGAGAGAGAGAGAGAGAGAGAGAGAGAGAGAGAGAGAGAGAGAGTAATTAATGATTCATAATGTGCAAATGAAATCTCTTGACATCGGAAATTCGAGCCGTGTGTCGCCAACAATTCTCAAACGAAATAAATACATATTGTAATTTACCAGAATATAAACATTGAGAAAATCATGAATAACACATAATTTCCACAGGAAGCTTTTCTTCATACTATTTACGAAATTTGTTGTGTTATTGATAACTAAAGTAGGGTACTGTTTATTTATTTACTCTGTCTTTTCATATTTATTTATTTTCGGTGCTCCTTGTTTTTTTTAAAGTTTTTGCTGCTATTTTTCGCTCTTCTGTTTCCTCACTTTCATACATATTTTCTAAGTTGTCTTGCATTTCTATCATCAACGCTTTCAACAAATAATAATTACGAGCAGTCTAGCTAGACTCAGGTAAAAAAAAAAAAAAAAAGAAGAAGAATATCACCACGCGCAACTTCCTGTCAGAACCACCTCGGTAGGTCTGTTACTGAGTTGTGATAAAAGCTCTCTCAGAAATCTTTCGCCGAGTATAGGGGGGGGGGTGCTTACCTCCTTTCAACAGGACGTCACATCAAAGCTTTTATTTAGATAAGTTTGTCATGTCAGCCAATAAATCACGACATATGTATACACATTTCTTTCCCGTAACGAGAACAGTAGACAAGAATGTTACCATTTTTTCAACAATATATATTTATACAGATTTATTACAATGAGAAAATTGGCTAAAATATAAAAATACAAACAAAGCAACGGCACCCCCTCCCCCCTTTAACCCACCCCACCCCACACCGCCTAACAAACAAACCAACCATCTCCCCAAACAAAGAAAAAAAGAATGAGGAATCAAAAGTTTCTTTGTTTTATGGGGTGTGGACTTCCTGGGACTATATTCGACATCATCACATTGAGCTCTTATCCTTTTGGGTTTGTTTATGCTCTTATCCAATATGCAACCAATCTAGTGATGAGATAATGTCTTTTAATTTTTTTTAAAGATGTCCAGGTACATTATATGATATTTTACAATCGTACCCACACCCAGGATTCAGACCCCAAACCTCTGGCATTTGAGCCAACATGGCATCTTCGGACTACATTCTTACCATCCAATGGTATAAGATCATTATCCCTTACACACACTGCCCATGGACGTGGCTGAATTGGTAGTTTGAAAAGAAAGAAAATAAGGTGAAATATAGGGATACTAGTGAAAGAAGGAGCCAAAGAACAAAGCACAGATGATACAAAGAAAAAGAATATAGAAATAAATATGAGGCAGCGAGATGCAGAATAAGGAAAAGAATATGCAATCAAGGGGAGGGGGGGGGAAGGTTGGTAACATTGTATGGAAAAGTTGACTTTGAAATATCAGGATGCTCCCTAATGGATGTGAGGGAGGTTGGGGGATCTTACTGATACTAGTGTATTAGAACCGGAAGAAGATCTGCACAAAAAGTAACCCTCCAAAAAAAAGAAAAAGACAGAATAAATACAAAACCTCACGCACATACGAGAGTAATATAAAAAAGGGCAAGACTGAAAATAAGAAATAAACAGGGAAAGAAGTAAAAGTATAATAGTCACAATTCATCCGAAGTTTGACATAGGGGGCGTGTCTTCCGTGTGTGGTGTTGGCATTTTTATTGTGGCAAGCCAGCAAGGAGGTCATGAACCCACACAGCAGTCGCTCTAAAAGTCTACCCAACCCACCGTTTCTCCCCTCTGACTATAAAAGTTAACTGTACAAAACTGTACCCAGGGTGACCTACCACCGTGCTCGCTATAGAAGAGAAAAGAAATGCTGATTACTGTCTGTGATAAAACATCCGCTTTGTTTATGCACCGTAATCGTCTTTTCTTTTAGTTATCTTATCAAACTGCATTTTTTTGACAAGACTCTGGATGTAAGTAACTAACATCCACTGTCTGAAATGCACCAAAAGCCAAAAATGCTCATGGAGGGCATTCCTACTGTAAACACTCATTTTTCAGTTTTGTTTTGTTTCTTTTCTTCTTAGAATGGTTATTTAAGACAGCCATGTCAGCAGTTAAGGTTAAGCTTGTTACAATATGCTTAGTAGCATTGTCGCACATGTTTGATTAATAATTCATCTATTAAAGAATTAGTAAAATAAAGAAGAGACTTAAAAGAAATTAGCAGATGCTAACAAACGAGCCAAAACCTTGTAGAGAGAGAGAGAGAGAGAGAGAGAGAGAGAGAGAGAGAGAGAGAGAGAGAGAGAGAGAGAGAGAGAGAGAGAGAGAGAGAGAGAGAGAGAGAGAGAGAGAGAGAGAGAGAGAGAGAGAGAGAGAGAGAGAGAGAGAGAGAGAGAGAGAGAGAGAGAGAGAGAGAGAGAGAGAGAGAGAGAGAGAGAGAGAGAGAGAGATTGAGAGAGAGAGATTTCTCAGCTGTGGTAAATAAAATATCACTAATCAAAAAGGAAGAAGAAAGTGACAATAAGCTGACATCCTATCCAATGCATTGATTTGTAATGACATGATACGGCTTGTGCATTGGCGGGGTTGGAAAGATGTACTTTTATATGGCCGATCTATTTAGGGGAGATAATCAACGACATTGTCATAGCAAAACACGTTTTCTCTTCTCTTTTTTTTCTCCTCCTTGCTTTTACAAGACTAGTATATTATCATTATTCAATTTTGTTATGAATCTCGAATACAGTTTTATCAGTCGTTCTCCGTTGTTCCTGCCCGCGTCTCACCTCAGCTTCGACCCCAGTAAACACTCCATCCACGGCTCAGCTACGCATCCAATACAAGCCTCTATTTTTTAAACCTCTAACGCCGCACTGTCTGTGTGGTCCAACGTCGAGCCAGGAGAAGAAAGGATGTCCTCATAAGAAACCTTAGTTTCACTTCTTCCTTCTATCTCCCTTCCCCGGCTATCTCCGATATTCCACTCACTTCTATTTTTTACCCCTCGACTGTAATCACCCGCTGCTCTTTTTAAGACCGACTCATAAGTCAACATGCGCTCCGAGGAACAATCGTGAAAGCTTTCATAGACAGATAGGGCGACCACCCCATAAATGTCCCCTTCATCTGCGAGGGTCAGCCGCTAACTGGAACATTAATTATTATCAGTTTTCCTGGGCCCCGCGAAGTGATAAGCACGAGCGGTGAGAAAGACTTGTGCTCACGCGACTTCATAATATGTACCGGAATACATTATCATAACGTGGCTGGAATGCGGTTATTTCAACCCAATTGACGTAAAGAAAAATGTGTGTACGCACATTCATACACACACACACACACACACAGATATGCAGTTTAATCCTGAATTAGCTGAGCAAATTGTGAATCTATTATTGTCTATGTACGTGCAGGCGATAAGTATGTTGTGACAGAGAGATAGACGAAGAAGACAGAACAGCTCGAACAAGTGCACTCTTTAGTGTACCTGCCTGTTTGTCTTCTTGTTTGTTGTCGGGCTGGGTTTTTTTATCGATATAAAAGCCATAGTCATCAATTAATTGCATGCAGAAAAAAATCCATTGATAATGTTATGATGTTACTCACCGACTCTCGTTTCCTTTTCTCCTCACTCCGCTCTAAAATAGTCCTAGCCTGTGAGATGGCTGTGGCAACTGTATCAATATCATCTACCTTGGTGCTACAGACAGTACCAGTGGCAGATGGAGATACCTGAGATGCTGACACTGGTGCCTTTTTGGTCAGGTCGGCCTTGAAACCTGCCATTTCTGGCTCGTCCTTGGCTAAGATGTCCATAAGATATGAAATGTAACTAGTTGCTAGACGAAGAGTTTTAATTTTGGACAATTTGGTGTCAGATGGAACATTGGGAATACAGCCTCGAAGTTGTGCGAAAGCATTGTTGATGCTAAGAGTCCGTCTTCGTTCTTTCTTATTGGCTGTAACCCGTCGTTTGATGCACCTAATGGGTACTCCGTTTTCGTACTGAATAAATGACTGGTACTGAGTACCACCGGGTGAGTTACTTCCGGGAGTGCCGAAGCTGTGATATCCGTCCGGGATGTGTCCGGACACGCTAGGGAACTCGGCAGGTGGCGGGAGCATCCAGTTGGGGAAATAGCCACCGGCAGCTACCGCTGCAGCAGCCGTGGTGGTGTCGGGGTGTTCTGGATACCGTGGCATTTGGTGGGCATAGCTGTTGTAGAAATCATGGGTTGCGGGTGAGGCCATGCCGCTGTTTTGGAGAGGATGGTGTGCAGGATGGTAGTGGTGTGGTTGTGGGTGGTGCGGGTGATGGGGATGGTGGTGAGTAGCTCTGGGTGTAACCTCCAACGCTGAGGCTCATGGTAGATGTTTTGATAACGTTGATTTAAAAACAAATGTAAAATGCTATACGATAAAACGATTTTGTTGATGGTATTACTAAGTAATGTTCACATAAAACTTTAGGCAATGTTACACTTCAATGTCTTTTGAAGTTTCAGTGCCGATAAGGAATCAACAAGGGGCTGATGAAACGAGGGAAAGTTCAAGGACGTCTCTGTGAACAGTTCAAGGGCGTATCATCCATCATTCCACATCTGTAATGATGAGTTGTTTTTTTCGAAAGTACCTGGTTAGGAGTGAGAATCAGATTGGAATTAAAATCTGAGGTACATGTATAATAATCGGTACACTTTTAAAATAAGAGTACCAGCAAATGAGATCATCAATATTCTTACTTTTTCTGTCAATCACGTAATGCTTAAATCCATAAAATTAACAAATAAATGAGTACCCTTCGTACAATATGAAATGTTTAAGAAGATCCATTCTAGCTCTATTATAAAGATATATGTATCATAATTAAATGATAACGAAGAGTTTAGTCTAATAAGAGGCGCAAGAAATAGATACGGAATTAGATAAGAATATATTAATGCCATTCCCCCAAGTGACAACAACTAAAAGACAAAAACATCAAATTTACTTTTAGGTTGTGTAGGCGGACTTCATGTTTTACTCAAGGGAAAGCAATTAATTATTTTTTTTGTGGAATCTCAATTACTGACTTGAATTAATCATTACATAAACCATACTGTTATGTATTTGGAAACCTTCTTCCGGGTCTTACCCGGGATATTTGAATTTCACTGAAGATACACACGATATTCAAGTTTGTGTGTGCCTGAGTACGTTTATTATGGTTTGATTGAATGAATTGAAAGTGTGTTTGTTAAAATCATATTATTAGTCTAGAATGTATCTGGTGTAAGAGTTAAAAATGTGTGTCGGAGGTGGAAACAATGTCACATGCAATAATAAATTAATGCTCAGAATACTAATGATAGTAAAGACAACGATAATCAATGTTTCTTGTATGGAAGAAATGTCGATCGTGTAATCAGGCGTCCAGAAATAACATTATTACATTAATGACGGATGCTGGCATAGCAATAAAGAAAACGGCTGAAAAAATTATTTTATTTACATTAATATCTTTGTTGACTCGATCTGAACGTGTCAACTTAAGAAAACTCTCCGCTATTTCTCTCAACGCTGTGGAAAATTAAAAACTAGTTACTAATAACGGAAAGTTTGATTTGTTTGTGGTGGTGTTTAATCGACTAGATGGAAAGACCAGTCATAATAAATAAGTATTGTACTAAACTTGTGTTAAAAATATCAAATCATGTTTCAATTCATGTCAATATTGCACGTTATGTCCATTCTCAACATCAAGACGGTCTGTACTAAAAAAATTAGAACATCCCGTTTTCCCCACACTAATTTATTGAGAACGACGATTGCAATGGAAACAATAAAAGAAATATAGTAGGGTATGCCTGTGTATGCTTTGTTCCAGAAACGAACAGAAGGAGACAAAATCGCTGAAAAAACAATAATATTATTACGCGAATAGACTTTGAAAACTAATTCTAAATTCAAAACAACCTGTGAAAGCAACCACAATACTATCTCCACACAAATTGATTTTTAGCAGAGTTTGGGATATAATCCATAAAAAAATATATACTCCAAACATAACAACGAAACCTACTGGCATCTCTCTGACAGGATAGATCAGGATACGTCTGGCTCTAAGTTCGTAAACACTTTCAAAGGATCACAGGTAAGAAGAAGCTTGTTGGATTATACAGGCTTAAAAGGGATGTGTAAGCTAAGGATTTTGTTTATACGACCCATGGTACATTGTGTGTACTTCATTACCCAGCGAAAGCAGACTCGTGTGTAGCGTAGCGTACTACAAATTCACCTGAAAATTAATGTGACAGCCCGACTTTGAGAATGATTCGTATAGCATATGCACAGTAGTAGCAATAATAGTAGTCATAGTGACAATTGAAAACATGCTTCTCTGTCCTTCCCCCCCCCACAGGCTCACAATATAAAGATAGGTTTATAGTCCGTATCCCAGCACAAGTGCAGGCTCACTGACTATACATCATTTACTTATCCTCTTGCAGGCCAACTTCATTCAAAGTCCTCCTCCCTGGGTAGCTTACATTACAGCAGCCTGTAATTCACATCGTACAACGCACTGACAAGATTCTTCTTCTCTACCTATAGCTGGGTACTCATTTACACTTGAATCGAGTGCGGAAAGCAGAGTGAAGTACCTATTCCTACGAGTATAACGAATGAAAAACACCTGGGTCAGCCAAAGGTATTGAACCAGTGTCGTTGTGATTACACGTATTACAAACTCACAATCCTATGGTTTTACCAAGACGCATATAACAAAGACTGGAATTTACGTCATCGCAAAGTCACCGTTTATATCAATTATTGTTGATCCTTTGGTGTTTTTGTTAAGCTAGGGTTTTCCTATCTCATGCGTTTGCCCTAATCTGAAATTATTTTTAGGGCCTAGGCCTTGTTATAAAAAGTCATGCGCACCTAATCACAATAATTATATTTGTTTATATTCTTGTATTATCTGTTATTCTTCATTTGTTAGTTTATTTATCAATATGTCGTGATAAATGTATTATTCACTCATTTAGTTCTGTATATTATAATTGGGGGCCTAAATATATCTATCGGTGCATTCTCCATTGTTTGAGTCATTAAAATCTGAGTTAAATATCGTGTTTGTATATTATTAATATTATATGCTTGAATGAAACTTTCGATTATTTTCTTTATGAACTATTCATGTATTTAATTTATATGCCTCAGTTAGATAATTTATTACTTGTGTAATTAATTTAGGGACGAAAGGGTTGATACGAAGAGGATGTGCTGGAAAAAAGGTATACAGCTACCAATTTCATTCATAATGATATAAAACAACGAGAGAAGAGTGGTGACAGAGTTGAATACAATATGGTGTCATGTGCATTCAATGAGGCTTCAGAAAGGACCTTCTATAGTGGACAATATTACTTTTAAATCGTCACAAATAGAGCGCGGTGTGGAAAAAACGTAGTGATGTACATAATGCATGTAAATGAGTTTGTTAAATCATTAGAATCTTGTGACTTAACAAGTTGCCTAATAAATAATATGAATTCATACATAGGAAGTAGAATAGAAACTGATGAAGAATGAAAGAAATATGTATGATTTGAAAGTGAGTATGTAAGTGTCAGTTATAACTATAACTGAATGGGACTGAATTTTGCAGTGACTCACTTAACCAAAACCCAAATACATTATATTATCAAATGTAAGTGTGCTCAGCCACATGAAAATAATATATCTAGTAAAATTTCATTAGCAAACGACGGAGACTGATTACAATTATAGTTACCGGTCTCCGCTCATTCTATCAATTCATTATGAATGAAATAGGTGGCTGTATACCTTTTCAGAGCAGACCCTTTGGCTCTTCGTATCAAGCCATTCATCGCAACACTAAATACACAACCTTTAGATTGTTAACGAGATTTGTATAATAACGTAATTTAAAATTTACATGGTCTCTTGTTATGGCAAGAGACAGAAGTGTTAGAGTAGATATTGCTTGTGAATTATAACAAATGATGACCTATATTTTATATTGAGTAACTATTGAAAATTATTAATTAGGATTACATTAAACTCAATCTTCAAAGTGGCATACATACAGACAAAAATTACTACGCTCTACTTTCCCCATAATTTGACACTGTCTTGTGGGTGTAAGTTCATGGCTAGAATCAAAGGAATATCATCGTTAGTTATTATTGTTATAGAGATAGGACGTGTCCAATCAGCTGCTCCTAGGAGTTGGAGAACTCTGGGTCTGTCTGAGGGGACAGCGATGTCCAAGGATGTCTATGTAGGAACTGAATACCATGGGGGCATCAATATTGAGTAGATAGGCTAGCAAATATTTTATGCGTACATTGTAGACTAACTGACTATTACATAGCGTATACCAATGCATTAACCTCAAAGTATAATTGTGTCATTAAACAAATAATGAGCTTGCTTTTATTTCCCTCATGAAACGATGAAAGAATCCACATCGGGTACAACATAATCCACCTTTTGATACCCCCAATTCTTCACTTACAATTCGTTGGTATGATGTCATAACAGAGGATTTTCAAGTACAGTAAATTCGTCATAACTAGCACAGTAACAGCTGTCTTGGTTGATTGGTTACATCTATCGTTTGCCTTGTATTGCACCACGTTATGGTATGGACACAGTGTATTAACAAAATATGAATAAATATATTAGACCTATGATATTTAAATTGTCCCACCCTGTTGTGGAAATATATCCGTTGGGTTATTAATCTAATATATTGATATAGCTATATTATATTGAGGATTTTTAAAATCTTATCTATGTATTCATAATATTCTGTAATGAACATACATGCTAACTTACACTAGCAAGTGTGTATCTAGATCTACACTTAAACCTAGTCAAACAATAACGCTTCCCTTTCAATTAGTATTGTTCTTACCTCGTTAATGATTACTGTTGCCTTGATATAAGCCACAACAACACTTTTAGGCGAATATCCTGATTGGTTTCCGACTTTCTTGAGCTTATGATTCACGTCAAAAGAGCATCGTCGACATCTCACCGCTCAAGTCCTTGTGAAAGTTCCAGACGAACATTTTTTCCTCAATTTTAGTGAAAAAACGAAACCCTCGTTGGGAATTTGTAACACGTGCCTCGATCATGACGTCACGAGTGGTGCATTCGCCGTGGCCAATCAAACGTCGATGTGGTCTCCTCCGGTGGCTCTCCAGGGATTACTCTCCGCCCATATCGATTGCTTGACTCCTCCCACCGTCTGTTGAAGTGTCAAAGCCAGGATAACAAGAAAGCGGGAAGCGCTGGGCGTGAAGTGGAAGCATACACCTCAACAATGGACGGTTATTTTTTTGGAGATTTTCATGGGCTCTGACCGTGAGGAGGAAAGCGAGGGAGGATACAGAGACAGCGAAAATGAAAGAAGGAAAGAAGGGGGAGGAATGATGAATGAAGACGTATTTTGAGTCAGTCGTTTGTCTTGCTGTTTTGGTTCCGACTCGATGCATCTGCCATGGCGATGTTGTTGCACGCTGCTAAGAGGGCGCTGGTGTTTTCTATCCTGTCAATGCCTTGATGACTGCTTGCAATGCTCTTTCTGTTTTTTGTTGTTCTTTCGTCATTCTCGTGTTGTTTTAGTTTAGTCATGGAGTCACTGAAAGTTAGACAGACGGCGAGAGAGAGAGAGAGAGAGAGAGAGAGAGAGAGAGAGAGAGAGAGAGAGAGAGAGAGAGAGAGAGAGAGAGAGAGAGAGAGAGAAGTGATGGAGGGAGAAAGTGATGGGAGAGAGACATTAAATTAAAGTTGATTCATGTGAAAAGCAGGCCCTACACAACTTATTTTGTAGTGCTATACCGTACAATGTATTTTTCTTTCGAGCAAGACAAATGACGAATATGAATTAATACCATAATGGCATGGATAAATCAAAATAAGGAACTATAGAATAGTTAACGAAAAAAATTGACGACAATTAAATTGGTTATCATCGATACTTTTTGTTTTAAATAAAGGGGGGGGGTAATCAAACCGCAAGTTTCATGTTGAACGTTCTTTTCTCTCTTGCAATGTGCATAAATGTTTGTCATCTTCTACTACGCTACGCCGCAGTGGTACATTGTTACCCTTTACTCGATCAGTTCCTATTCTGTTCAATTCATATGTTTGAAAAACAATATTATAATCCCAACCTTATTGTTTCAAGGAAAATTAAAAAAACACCCATTTAACATTTTGATGCCTGTATCATATAATGTTTCTTATAAAATGTAGTGTTGATGTAATTTAGTGAGTGTAACAATGAAATATATCAAAATAACAGTTATATAGGCCTATAACATTGCATACCGCATACTTTTATTACACAGTTAATGTTGGATATGCGCAATCTGTCCATCGATTAGTTTCTATCCTGTGTATCTAACTCTCTCTCTCTCTCTTTCTATCTATCTTTCTAACTTCCTCTCTATCTATCTTTCTACCTAACTTTCTCTCTATATCTATCTATCTAAATTTCTCTTTACCTATCTCTCTCTATCTGTATCAATCTCTCTAACTTCCTCTCTCCCTCTCTCTATCTATCTCTTTCTCTCTCCCTCTCTCTATCTATCTATCTGTATATATATATATATCTAACTTTTCTTTTTCTATATCCATCTAAGTTCCTCTCTATCTATCTATATTTCTATGTATCATTATACATATAATTATACAAATCTCGTTAACAATCTAAAGGTTGTGTATTTAGTGTTGGGATGAATGGCTTGATACGAAGAGCCAAAGGGTCTGCTCTGAAAAGGTATACAGCCACCTATTCCATTCATAATGAATTGATAGAATGAGAGGAGGCCCGACCGTCCAGTGTCCATTTATTGTATCAGATCTTTTTGAAAGAGCCTTCTTTTTCTTTTATGTTTCTGGATTGAGATGTAACTCCAAGACAATTATAATAGAGTATATGATGGATTATCATTTTTACTTTTAATCAGAATCAATACAAATATCATTGTAGTTATCATTTTCATTACCATCATCCTTATTATCATTAAATATATTATCAAAAGAGTCGAGATGGCCTACCAGTCATTCATTGTTACTAAACACCAAAATGATATCAAAGAGTAGACACGTTGGCGCCTATGTCTTGACATTAATCTCATCGTCCGTGCCGTGGTCCAGGTGGGAACATTGTTCGTTCACACATCGTAAAACTGCTGAGCAGGAATGCAAATCTGTGTCTACGATTAGGAGGGAACCAGTAATCCAGTGTGTGACACTGATACCCAACCACCCCCTACCCTTCCTGCTCCCACGCCTGACTAATTTTAAAAATAATTTATATTTCTCAATCCAGTGTCAATTTTTAGTTTCATTGAGTTTACTCTGTCCACCATAATTATACGATTGATGTACTGTCAATGTCAGACTGAATTAAGAACAAACAGCAAGATCAAAGACACATGCAACCAGCAGTCCCCAAAACACGTGAGAATGGAAAGGGAGAAGAAAGGAAAATCTACCAGCTTGTCCTGCCGACAAGCCACACGCTAATTATAGCCATATATTCTCAATAAGATTTAATTTTGGTATTGGACTATGAAACCAGTCTGATGAATCCCATTCCCATTTGACAGTTGTCAAAAATCTACATTATTCATTCTTTTCAACGTACTACTAGAACTTAACTCCATCTTTTTTTAGTTCCACGGTGTCTCCAGCATCAAATCCAACTTGGTTTATTTACATTGCTGACCCTTGAACACCAATTTGGTTGGGTCATTGATTAGTTTCGTTTTGTTTTGTTGGGTTGGTTTTTTTTTAGTAGCCGGTTGTTTCGTTTTATTTTTGTTGGTCGTCGTTTTTTTATTGGGTTGTGAATGTGTATGTTGCCTTTTTTGTATTGTGTATGTGGCCATTATATTCTTGTTATCAATCTTTGTTTCATTTTTTTTCAATGCAAATGTAGTGACTTATAATTATAAGAATAACAAGGAATAACAATGAACATAACTACAGTACAAAGCAATGGATGATATTATTAGTTATTAATAAATTATGTGAAGAAAGCAGTGACTTTTGTTTGTTATGTCAAGATTTCTTGCAATTTTTATTCATGTTACAGTGTTGTTGTCTTTTGCCTGTACTCTTGTACTTCGTAACTAAAGACTATTGTACTGTTGTTGTCTTCGAGTTGTTATTTTTCGAAACATACTGTTTCTGTAAAGGGATGTTAAAAGCTCTATATACTCGTTCTTTGTCTTTAAATTGAATTCAAGCATCGCGTTGTTGTTTTGCTGTTGTTGGTTTTTTTAAGAGAGGTGACATTAGTGAATACTAATGACAATTTTATGAACTAATAAACAAAAATTGTCCCTCATTCAGTGTGATTATGGAGAAAGTAAAGAACACGTACGTAAGAGTGGAGATGTGCTACCTTGTAAAAGTCGACATTAATTTGACAGCGTGAGAACTCTATCGCACATAGAATGATACGTTGGTGTCCGGCAAAAATAACTTGGAAAAAAAAGAAGATCCGTGCAAATGAAGACATTCACAGATTTTGTTTTGTTCTTTTGCTATTATAATTAATGGGAGTTTTTTCGTAACAAGAGTCAGACTAATATTCAAACGAAAAAATATCAATAAGATAAAACAAGTAACTCGAATTGTTAAGATGCTTCATCAAATCATAAAAGTGCTACCAAAGATGCTAGAACAATAACATTATTCTAACCCATTGAGGTGCTACCCCCTCCCCCCTAAAAAAAAACAACCAAAAAAACCAACCCACCAAAAACACAACAGAGCAAAACAAATCAAAGCTGTCAATCTTTTCATTTGCACGGATCTGATTTTTTGTCAGGCATTTATTCAAATAATATATTAAACCTCACACTGAGAACAGAAGAAAATTACAATTTTTTTCCAATCCGCCATCCGTGGTTCCCAATAACATTATGTAATTAATCCATCTTATAATGAAAATAGTATCCAACGGGTTTTAAAACCTGCATTAATAGTATGTTCAACATACCCCAAACATTATAATGCATTATATATAATGAAATTCAATGAGTGTTCTCAGATATATGGGTATTCATCAACAACAACAGTCTTATGGTACCCACATTCAAGTCTCACCAAACTGTTTCGCGTTCATCTTTGCTCTTATTTAAAATTCCAAATTGGACAACAGTGACGGCTCGTCATCAACCAGTTTAAGCGTTAAAATCCAGACGTGGTCTCAAATTGCTGTCAAGACTGTCCGGCTATCAACACTGTGCTGTTGACCGGGCTTACCTAGAACCAGACGCTCGTTGTGGACGGCAGAGAACCGCCTCGTTTATGGCGTCTTACATCATGGACACGTCTACCTGGGACGTCACGACGAGTCCCAGTCCGACGTGACGTAAGATTTCAACGACTGACATCCACCCCCGCAAAATATATTATTAAATTTTAGTCGTCAATATCACCTTGTTTAAACGTTATTATTATTTTTTTTTCACCCATCACAGAAAGTCACTGATAACGTAGAGATATGTTCGAGAAAGTCAATAACGTTTATTGTTTGTTTATGGTTGTAATGATAATACATAATATTTTGTGCACCAGCAAAAACAAGAGAATGTCAAACCATCGAGATAATTATTCGAAACCTTAATTGAAGAAGTTTATAGGAGCTAGCTATCATTGTACAACATTGAATTTGTCAGTACTCATTATCGCTATTGTTAAATATATTACTATTTCTATTACTTCTCCTCCTCTTCCTTCTTCTTCTTCTTCCTCTTCTTCTTTTTCTTCTTCTTCTTCTTCTTGTAGTAGTAGCAGCAGCAACAACACTAGTAGTTGTAGTAGTACATGTAGTAGTATAACAAATGTAGTGGTAGTAGTTTATAGACGTAGTAGTAACAGCAGTAGTAATAGTAAAAGTCGAAATGTCAATAAAATGTGTGTTCTTTTGTGAACTGAATAAACGTAAATCAATATCATTGTGCTCTTGTTTGGGGTGTTCTTCTTTCATATAACCCTGTCCAATTATGAATGTCAGAATGGTAATGCATGTACATGCATGTACATTTACCGGAATATGGACTAAAACTCCCCCCCCAAACAAAACCCCCGAGGCAAAAAACCCCACTGGACTTTACAAAAATTACCGAATATAAATAGTAGTACATTGTAGTACATGTAGTAGTGGACAAAAATCCCATTCCTGCCAGACGAAAGTCCCTCATAGGAAAATAATAAATGAGAAGTTATTAAAATTAAAAAAAATTATCATTCAGATCCCAATTTTACAGTTTTTTATTACCAAGACGCAACCTCAGCCCAACCGTCGTGACTCGTGTGTCATGCAATCGAACAACCCCCCTCCCTCGTTCCACCATCAATAGCAATGAATGTGTCTGGCCCCTTTTAAACTACACTTATTATGTCATAAAACATAAAAGTCGCCAATTTGATTAATAATATTCATGTTTGCTGTATTATTGGTAATTGTAATTGTAATGAACGCGTTGACAGGAGGTGTGAAAGTGAAAAGCTGGAAGAGTATTTACAACTTTCAATTTAGAGACAAGGAGAGATTTCCCCCTTCCCATTGAAATTTACCCCATCAATCATTATAGACTCAGGGTGAATTCAGAAGAAGCAACCACATAGGATATATTAATTAGTGAAAGAGTGAAAGGAAAGAAGTAGGACCTTCCAGTTGCCCCCTGACGACCGCCCATCAAAGAGGTGGAAGGAAGTATGACTGAATTGGCAAAGAAAGCGATCATCATCATCATTATTACCATTGTTATCTTCATCATCATTATTATTATCATTGTTTATTATTATCATTGTTTATTATTATCATTATTTATTATTATCATTATTATTATTATCATTCTTTAGTATTTATTCATTATTATTATTATTATTATTATTATTATTATTTATTATTATCATTATTATTATTATCATCATTATTATTGTTATTATTATTATTATTATTATTATTATTATTGTTATTGTTCTTCTTTTTATTCTTCTTCTTCTTCTTATTATCATTATCATACCATCGTAATGATTATCTTCTTTATCATTTAGTGTCAATATTTCATATTATATCTTCTTTTGTAATTGTTTTCCTGTATCTATTGTTTTATGTCCGTATTTCATCGATTGGATAAATTGTCTGATATAAAAAGGGCATCAGACCTGAGTTAACTCATTATTTGAATTTTTCAATACATGATCATCTTTATACCACAGTGTTGATAAACAAGGATAAATAAATCGATGAGCCATTAAACAAATGGACGACATAAAATGAATTTTAATCAAATCGTTGAATAATCAATAAATTATCAATGTAGCAAGATTATGGTGCAAAATTATTGTACATGAAAGTTTTTGTTTTGTTTACGTACTCATGGAAAGTAATAAAGACATGATTGGATAAAGCTGATGGATGAGATTTTGACTACAGTATGCCCTCTGTTCTTCTGTGATCAATGTAATTATTTATATTTATACTATATATAATTAATGTTCTTCCTAATACAATAAATTCTACTTGTAAAATATTTGCTGATGATTCAAAAATCTATTCCCAAACTAACAACTATCAGGTATTGCAAAACTCTTTGTTTAGACGGTCTGAAAGATGACAATTTGATTTCAATATTTCCAAATGTATAATTATGTACATGTAGTATGTTGGTAAAATTAAGTCAGAAAAGCATCTAGGTGTAATCTTTGATGATAATCTGAATGTTGGTGAACATATTCATGAATGCGTTAATAAGGCACATAAAATTATAGAAATTATTTATAGACGTTTTCGTATATGGATGTAAACATGTATCTTACACTATATAAAACTGTTATTCGACCTACACTGTAATATAAAAATTGTATATGGAGTCCTTTATGTAAACGGCAAGCAGAACGTTAGAAAAAGAACAAAATAACGAGCGATTTACTTATAAGAAAATTGGAACAAGGTAATGTGTTATATAATAAAAGATTGAAATTTCTTTGAGTCCTCTTACAAAAATATAGAAGAAATCGGGGAGGGGGGGAGATATTTGTCCAATTGCATGAAATTGTTCATGAAATAGATAATATTGATTAAAACACATTTTCAACTTTTCTCACGTGACTTTTACTCGTGGAGATAGATTCAAGATATATGTTACAGGAAGTTGTACTGTTGTTAAACATACCTTTTTTTCAATTATTATTATAAGAATTGTCAAAACATAGACTAGACCACTTTACTTTCTTGTTTCTCTAAAGTAACCCTGTTCACCGTGGCGGTGATCTCAGTTTAAAGTTCAAAAACAAAATATACCATTGATATGGAGCTCTATAATTTAAAATATTTGTATCATGAATAAATGCACATTGTTTTATTGATTACTGTATGTTTAATCATTTTGAGAACTCCATGATTGTATTAAAATGTATTGGGCATTTAAAGATCAAGTGACCTATCTAGCCTATGACACACGATACGATATGATAAACCACAGTCTGTCAAGGATGAAATATATTAGGAAAGACAAGAGCTGAGAGGACGTCAACAGCGGATGTTTCGCGTCCCATCCTTTGCCAAACCGACAACAAAGAAATTATTTTTTTGAAAAACCGCAAAACACAGCGTTATGCCTATCTGCAACAAACTAGAAGAACAATGTGTGTATGATAGCGAAACGAAGCAAAGTTCGAATGTTAGGTGTGAAGAAGTAGAACAGAATTGAAGCAGATACGCGCAACTACAAGCCAGTGGAAACGAGGAAGGAGAATAACTTAATACATTGTGTTTGTTTGTCTGTCTGGCCGCCTATTTTATCAATCAATTATTAATCCATACATCCATCTATCTATATATATACCCATCCATTTATCTATCCATCTACGTACATACCTGCATATCTATCTATTTATCTTTCTTTCTCTCTGTCTATCTACTCTCTTCACGTACATGTATTTATCTATCTATCTATCGTTCCTTATTTTCATACTTCATTCATTTACTCATACACTATTTATCTAGCTATTTACAGTATATCGTTATGCTCAACTTTCTACATGATCCTCATCTATAATTTATCTTTTAGAACACCCCTATATTGATGTCTCTTTCTCCTTTCACAAACCTAACTGGCTCTGCCATCGACCCTTCTTGCTGACCACTCCTGTATTCCATCCATTCGTCCACTCTCAGCCATTGCGTATGACTTGCCCATGGCAGCTCATCGGGTTCTACCGGAATTCCAGAACCGAGAGCGCCTTGGGCGGTGGTCAACTCCCACTCAAGTAAACAAACCTCCCATAACAGTTTTGTTTACAAATACCAAGCATAACACGGCTTATTTCGAGGACGAAGATCGTGCGCTGCGATTGGCTGGGGCTTTTACCACGTGGCTTCGGGTATCGGCCACCTTTGATATTCTAGGCTCGGTCTAGATTTACGCCCCCTGGTAATAGGTTCCTCGCACCCGGAAGATTATCTTATCTTGCCATCGCTGCTTTTCCTTTCTAGCCGCCGTTTACCGTATCTTCCTCAAATATCATCACTATCGGCTTTTAGCATCGCGAGCCACGCGCCAGGAGGTTCTGCTCTTCTTGACCTTTGGGTAGAATTATTTCAATGTTCTTCTTGATGTCTAATCTTTTACAGTTATTATTATTATTTTTTTAATTACTTTTTTCCTAGCATATGCCTTCCACTTCTCGCCCTCTCTAATTCGTCGTATTCATCCCTTTAGGCAACAATTATCTGCCCGCCTGTCCCCCGTCCCCCCTCTTTCTCTCTCTCTCTCTCTCTCTCTCTCTCTCTCTCTCTCTCTCTCTCTCTCTCTCTCTCTCTCTCTCTCTCTCTCTCTCTCTCTCTCTAACACACACACACACACACACATATATATATATATATATCTTTCTCACTCTTTCCCATCCCTCCCTCTCTTTGCTCGCTGTGTCTTCTTTCCATCCATTTGTTGGTCTTCGTCCATTGTAGAGACAATGCTTCAAAATTGAATTAACCTCGTACAAACCAATCGATCCATACAATTTTCTTAGTCGGTCAAGTATTGATTATGGTCCAAATCACGGAATAAATGTCAGTTCCTAGCAATATCATGACATAACTATCTGATGTTATCATTACCCGTCTGTGACACCCATTATTTATATTTATTTGTGTGGTCTACGTGATAGAAGGGAGATGCTGTTGCCTGTTGTGCATGTTTCAAGATTAATGCCATCTATTATATAGCACAATGATCATTATTGTCTGAACGATATGAATACGATTCTGACTCTATTTCTGCATCTTACACACGACATGTAGTTCGATAGCCTTGTTTTTTTCTCTCCAAAATTGCGTCAAATCAAGAACAAAGGCGCCGATATCAGTTATCACTAACTGTTACTGTTACTTTTCCGTGTCGATATAACTGAAACAGAGACAAATGTCAGCTCCCTCAACGAACGTTAGCACCAAACTAGGCATGAAAGTTCTTCAAATCCCAATTGCCCCAAAGGAATATCACTTATTTCACCACCAGCACCCGAGTCAAGTAACGCTCGTTAACTGGTCGATACAGTCCCGACGCCTCTGAGAATTCGCTCTCAGCTCAGTGGCCACCGCTCACTTCAAGAACGGTGTTCTCGATGCCTTCTACAGTTAGCCTCCTGGAGACACTTCTCTTTTGCTAGACGATGAACTCGTGATGATTATCGCTTCCTTTTATTGTTGACAGGTTAGACGAATACGCCTTGCAAAATCTTTGAAGTTGAAAGGGAATTATTGGACGGGGGAAAAGATCCAAGTGTTGTTTGTACACACAAGGGAGTTATGATGACTTGATATAATTTGATGATCCGTGACTGTGGTGTGTGAAGTTCTGCTGGGCATCGTTGAATAACTTGACAATGATTGACTGTACGGATGCGGCTATACTATGCGGTATTGGAGACACTCTTTCTTGTTATTGTTGTTGTTGTTGTTATTGTAAAGGGCCAACGTCTCAAATGTGATTTGCTGTAAAACCGTGACTTTTATTTGAGTTTGATTAATTGGCGGCGGAATTACTTTTGATAAGATCCATTTCCACCCCATCCCTTGCTTTTTCTTTCTTGGTTTGTTAACAGTAAAATATATCAAATGTACCAAGTTATAGAATATCAGAAATGATGGGTAAAATTAAAATCAATAAAACATACATAAAAATAGTTTCCTTTAAAGAAGTAAAATCTGAAGAGAAAAAAAAATGAATAGAAGGGACTGTGCCAGTACATTTATAATAAACCATTAGACTTTACAGAATGTCATCTACTTACATTGCCCACACTGCACACGGTTATAAAAAGGGTGATAAGTTACTGTTGTTGTTGTGTCAGCAGAAGCGTACATAAATTATGTGGTTGTTTTTGTTTTTTGATTTTGTTTATTTCTTTTCATTTGTAAAGACGCAACCAAACGTATTTTGATAGTTTAGATGATATTGTACTAAAATGATGCTGATGACCTATTTTGACCTACAGGAAGTGACAAAAACCACTAAGAACAACAACAGCAGCAACAACAATAAGAAAAAAAGAAAAAAAAGAAAAAAACGAATAAAAAACAATTAAAAATCCTACCAAAAATCTCAAGAACACCTTAGCAGTGGATGTGGGTAAATTAGATTTTTTAAAAGTTTTAATAAACTCATTTCATTTGTTCTTATTTATGACTTTGAAATGCGTAAAGGTAAAGTAAAGTAAATTAAATCCGTTATTTAATGTTGATTATGGGGTACTCAAGCGTGCAGTCTTGATACGTCTAGGCATACAGCATAATGTGGTTGAAAGGTGTAGAAGATACATGTAATAATAATACCCTACCTGGTATACTTTTTTTCTCTTATTTTTTTTTTTTCAGTTTAATTATTTCTATTCATGTCATGCCATTCATCTCCACCACTCATTATATTTTTTCAAGTAATGTTGTGATCACTGTCAATACAATGTACCTGCCTGTGACGGTTAATTAGAACTTCGGCTATTTTCAGTTAGTTCTCTTAGTAGTTTTATTAATTATTTTATCGGTTTCTTGTTTTTCTTGTGTTTTATTGTTGTGGATATTGGAAGGGGGAGGGGTGATATTGTCGACCTGTTGTTGTTTGTAATCGTTAAAGATATTACTGAAAACATTATCCAAAATGCCCAGATACTGCTGAAAAATGCATTATTTTGAAAGCCACAACCACTCTAAGCTCAAGTCAATCGCGTAATTACTATCCATAATTCTGGGACATGCGCAGTCAGTGGGCGTATTAGGGAAATAAAAAGTACATGTATTAAATAAATTAAAGCCACAATATACACAAAGAAGCCGAGATTGTATTTCCGATGAAATCCTCGACTAAATGTCTTTCAAATAGAGGCGTTTATTTATCCCGACCCATTACCCAAAATGATTTGCGTCGGCGAATAGTCTGAGCCGGAAGCGAAGGATAAACGAATGAGAATCTCTGTATACAAATCGTTCGCCTTTACCGGAGAGTTCCCTCAGTCTAATGACCAGAGGCATAAAAAGTTGGAATTAGCCCGTCTGACAAGTATATAAACGAATTAAATGTTTTATGGAAAGGCTTGGGAGACGGGCTTTTATTTCGGTTGACTAAAGATCAGAGCTTGGGCTGAGTAGTGAAAGGCAAACATTAAGAGAGAGAGAGAGAGAGAGAGAGAGAGAGAGAGAGAGAGAGAGAGAGAGAGAGAGAGAGAGAGAGAGAGAGAGAGAGAGAGAGAGAGAGAGAGAGAGAGAGAGAGAGGGGGAGAGAGAGAGAGAAAGAAAGATATATATATATATATATATATATATACAGAGAGATAGATAGATAAGATAGAGAGAGAGAGAGAGAGAGAGAGAGAGAGAGAGAGAGAGAGAGAGAGAGAGAGAGAGAGAGAGAGAGAGAGAGAGAGTATAGGGAGAAGGAGCGATAAATAGATAGAGAGAGAGAGAGAGAGAGAGAGAGAGAGAGAGGGGGTAGAGAGAGAGAGAGAGAGATAAAGAGAGAGAGAGAGAGAGAGAGAGAGAGAGAGAGAGAGAGAGAGAGGAGAGAGAGAGGAGAGATAAGGAGATAGAGATAGATAGAGAGAGAGAGAGAGAGAGAGAGAGAGAGAGAGACAGACAGAGAGACAGAGACAGAGACAGAGACAGAGAGACAGACAGACAGACAGACAGAGACACACAGAGAGAGACAGACAAAGACAGAGAGATACAGACAGACAGATAGACGACATTCTGGTGGGTTGTTTGTTCTTTCTTTGGGGGGGGGGAGGGGTTCTCTGTTTAACCAATACAGGTTGGAGGTTTTTCCTCCTTTGCTATATCGGCTATTTCAGGCATACCTTTATCATTGGAATCGTAACAACAGGTGCCGTTTGTCTTTCTCATATTACTTTCCCTTTATTTAAAAAAAACAACATTATCATGTTATTTTCAAAATAAAGGTAAGTAGAAAAGAAGACGTAACGGAAGAGAAAAATCATAAATATTATATATACATCCCTCTCTGTAAAGCTGGAAAAATGATAATAAATCAAGAAAACAGACAAGGCTGTTTTGTGTGGACCCCACGACTTCAAACCTTTCTAGCTGACAGTGGTGACAGTGATGGCCGATAGTGGCAGATAGCGATGCTCCACCATGTTACTTCCATTCCTTTCAAGCAATGCCTCCACGCAGGAAGCTACACGACATTATAATACAGACTGGATCATGGAACACGACTGGCCCGATCATCTCTCTTTTCATGTTGTGGCCATCGTTATCGGCATCGTCACGCGCGTCGTTAGTTTCTTCATTTAACCCTGGCGTCCTTATCACAGGCGACGACTGATGGATTAGCTTACCCCGAAGCCCTTGGGAGATTTATGTTTGAGCATTGCATGACAGTTTGCCTAATGGGAAGGGGGGGGGGTGGTGGTTAAGGTAGGTAGGATCGGAATAGTCTCTTGA
>JAXRKP010000664.1:135000-160000 GCA_037039925.1 Doris montereyensis | reverse complement strand
TCAGAGGAACGATAATGTAGAACAATTTCTAGGTTTATGCATGGCACACAGTCTGGTGATTGGCAGATCTTTATTTCAACACAGGGACACATATTATAAAGGTACATGGACCTCTTCAGATGGCAAGACTAAAAACCAGATTGATCATGTCACGATAAACCAAAGGTGGAGAATCTGTATTACACATTAAAAATTTATCAGAGAAGCTGATGTTGACTCAGACCACCACTAAATTCTCTGCAAAATGAAATTGAAACTAAAGAACTGGTAAAAAAACAAAAACATCCCCAAACTTTTTGCTTCTTCTATACCAAGAAACCCGCAAATGCACATAGCTTTCTACAAAGAGATATCAAATAAATTCTACATTCTACAGACGCGTCCCCAGGTTTCGGATAGGGGGCGGGGAGACCTTTAGATATAAGGGTTAGCTGTGAATAACCAATAAGCAGTTGTAGACAAAACTGGCGCTAGTCATAGAGGGCTGGATGGGATTGTTGAATGGGAACTCAGTCCTCAGAAAATACTCCAATGGGCTCGGTGAAATAACTAGCAGGCGAACAAAGGCGCCTTTATAACCCCCCCCCCGGGCGGGTAAAGTTTGTCAGCTCAGTAAAGCGGTTTACCTACAAGAAGGAAACTTTAATCTCAAACCAAGGATAGGCAGGACTCTATAGCTCGGGCGAACAACCGGCCTAGGAGGGTACCTCAAAAATATATCTTATCCCCCCAAGTCTGGGTGTTGGGCGTAGGGCTAACAACCCAACCCTAGAAAAAACATCATGTTACGGAAACAGCAATGGAGGAAAATAATAGCACAAGGGCGAGCAATGGACTTACATAGTTATCGCAAGATACGTGTATGAATGTCAGTAGTGAAATCCGCCAGGAAGCTACTGACAAGATTATAGGAGTTTGTTGGCAACAAAATCTAAGACCAAAATATGGTTCTGGAATGTTAGAACCATGAACAGCACCGATAAATTAGCACAAATAACATCATAAATGATGTGCTACAATTTAGATATTCTAGGCATCAATGAATGCAGGTGGTCAGGAGCTGGAAAGATAAAAGCAAACTCAAATGAAACTGTTCTCTATTCTGGAAGGGATGATAATCAACACTCAGAGCCATTATATTGAAGAAAGGAAGAGAAAAAATATGATGGAATGGAAACCCATTAACAACAGATTGATAAAGATAAGAATGAAAGGAAAGCATGTCAATGTTTCGATTATACAATATTACAACCCCACACGAAAGTAAGGATGAAGACACAGAGGATTTTTATGACCAACTAACGGCTGAATTGGAGAAAATACCAAAGCATGATACAAAAATTATGATGGGCGACCTAAATGCAAAGGTTGGTTGCAACAATAGTACAAATGAAAGAGCTATGGGAAAAGAAGGATGTCGCGTTATAAATTAATGACAACGGAGAAAGATTATTGGACTTTTGCAACACTAACGATTTTGTTATTGGTGGAACTTTGTTTCCTCATAATAAGATTCACAAGCTTACATGGTGTTAACCAAATAGAAGGGATAAAAACCAGATCAATCATCTTCTCATAAATGGAACATGGAGAAGATCCCTTCTTGATGTGAAAGTAAAAAGAAAGCTGGCGTTGGAAGTGACCACCATCTATTGGTTGCAAATCTAAAAACCAAACCGAGAAAAGCAAATACAACAGGAAAAGGCAGAGAACGATATGACACGGACAAACTTATAAATCCTAATAAAACCAAAACTTTTATGATAAGCTTGAAGAATAGGTTTCATGTGCTGACTGATATGGATGAAGACAAACCATGTGATGGAAACGAAATCAACAGCAGATGGAACACTATCAAACACGCCTACTTAGAGGCAGTTAAAACAGGCTTAGGAACAAAAAGACACAAAAGAAAGAATGGCTATCAAATGACACGTGCAAAACAATTGAAAAGTGGAAGGAAATTAAGAAGAAAATACTTGATGCAAAATCAAGTATATTGAATGAAAGATTGTCAACTAAATACCAGGAAATAAACAAGGAAGTCAAAAGGAATGCAAAATAAGACAAAAGATCATTCATGGACAGACTTGTCAATAACGCAGAAGAAGCATCACGAATAGGAGACCAAGGCAGAGTTTATAAAATTGCAAAAGTAATAATTGGAAAATATCAAGGAACTTCAGACCCACCTATTACAAACAAACAAGGAGAGCTTCTCACGACTGAGGCTGAAAAAGATGCAAGATGGATCGAACATGTTATGGAAATTTTAGATAGGCAGCCCTCCAACATAAGCAAGCATTGAAGAGGCACAAGAAGATTTGAATATAGGTATAGAACCACCTAGCTCAAATGAAATAACAGTAGCTATTAAAACTCTAAAGAATGAAAAAGCCCCAGACATAGACAACTTAAATGCTGAACTTTTAAATGCTGAAACGGCTTTTGCAGCAAGAATACTGCATCTGCTCTTCACCAAAATGTGGACAGAAAAGTAAACTCCGGATGAATGAATGAAGATATAATAATAAAGATTTTTTTAAAAAGCAATTTGTGGGACTGCAATAACTGGGGGGGAATAACACTCATGTCTATCCCTAGTAAAGTAATTGCAAAAGTAATGATACATCGAATATCAAATGCCGTTGATACCTACATAAGATATGAACAGGCATGTTTTAAGAAAGGAAGAAACTGCTCGGACGAAATTTTAACATTAAGAAACATTATAGAGCAATGCAATGAATGACAGAGAGAACTGTATATAAACTTCATTGATTTTGAAAAGGCATTCGATAGCCTCCATCGAGAAAGCATTTGGAAAATTCCAAGGAATTATGGAATACCCCAATATCTTGTTTAGCTCATCAAAAGTTTTTACAATGAATTCACATGTAAAGTTGTAAATAGCAATCAAAATTTTGCAATCAAGACTGGTGTCAGACAAGGCTGCGTGATTTCAGCAACCATCTTCATTATTGCTATAGACTGGGCGACGAAGCAAACAACCAGTGATCAACGCAGAGAAATTATATGGACTCTCTTCTCTTCGCTAGAGGATATAGATTTTGCTGATGATTTGTTCTATTGGCACACTCACATCATCACATTCAAGCGAAAACATCACGGTAAGCTCTTTTGGTCAATATATAGGTTTAAAAATAAGCCTTACAAAATCTGAACTAATGACATTAAATATACAAAATCCCTCTCCAATCCTCATCAATAACAATAGCATACAAACAACCAAGGAATTTACATATTTAGGCAGCGTTGTCACAAGCAGCGGAGGAGCTGTCAAATATATTAACATACGGCTAAACAAAGCAAGAAACTCCTTCAAACTACTTCAAAGTATAGAAAACAAAAGAATATAATATTAAAACAAAAATAAAAATCTACGAAAGCTGTGTCCTATCAACTTTACTATATGGATATGAATGCTGGAGGAGGACTGACAGAGACATGAACAAGTTATCCTCATTCCACTCCAAATGCCTGCGAAAAATCCAAAATACATTTAGCCAAACAAAATTTCAAACGAGGCTTTTCTCCGAAAATGCAAAATAAACCAGATGCAAGACATCCTGCTTAAAAGAAGATGGAGATGGATATGGCATGTTTTAAGAAAAGAAGAAGGGAACATCACCAAGACTGCCCTACATTTGACCCCTAAAGGGAAAAGGAGACGTGGCAGGCCAAAAACAACTTGGAGAAGAGCAGCAGAGAATGAGATTAAAGACTGAGGCGAAACCTGGAATTCCATAAAGACACTTGCCATGAAAAGAGAGAGATGGAGATCCTTCATTGCTGTCCTATATGCCAACTGGCATAATGAACAGTAAGTAAGTAAGTATGGACGAAGTCTGGCAAATTTCAGGCGGAACGCTATTCCACAGTCGTGGTTTGAAGCATTGGAAACTTCGTACACCAGCTTTCAGTCGACAGTGGGGAATCTTCAATCTGAGAGCATTGTTTGTTGAACGAAGTGACCTGCCGGGTTGGTAGCGCTGTAACAGGTTACAGGCATACGCTGGAGCCGTACTGTTTACACACTTGAAGACAATGGTTGTTACCTTGAACTGCACCCATTGCTCAACAGAAAGCCAGTGCAGTTGTCGAAGGAGAGCAGAAGCGTCGTCTTTCTTTGTCTTCTGGAGAACGATTTGAGCAGCGTTGTTTTTGGAGTTTCTGTAGGCGTTTAAGCTGTACTCGTGGAAGACAAAAAAATAACGAATTGCTGTAGTCGATCTTTGAGAAAATCAAAGATAGGATAAGCTATCTGCACGTTTGTATCCTAATGAAAGAACTGATGGTCCTGGTGTTTTTAATGGTCATCATGACACACGTTCTTATCTGACTAATGTAACTGTCCATTGATAAGTCACCGTCGAGGATAACGCCGAGATTTCTTGCGTTGTTCGCTAGTGGTATATCAGTGCGGTCAATGCGCAGTGACAAGTCTAAACTACGGTCTTTATAGACAGAGTTGCCAAAATGAACATGGCCTCTGTCTTATCCCAATTCAATTGTAAATTGTTTGCAGACATCCAATTCCGAATATCTGAAATACAACGTTCGTAAACATCTACTTTCGATGACATATCTGATAGTAGACACATGCTGTAGATTTGAGTGTCGTCCGCGTACATGTCGTAAGAAAACGATTGTTCTTCCAATATTCTGGTTACTGGGGGGGGGGGGGTATATAGAACGAATATAGTAAAGGGCCCAAAACAGAACCTTGGGGTACGCCACAGAGAATGCTACGCTCTGTGGAGGCTGACCCACCGATTTAAACTACTGGGATTATTTTCGATAGATACGATAAGAACCAGTCGAGAGCGAAGCCAGAGATACCAAAAGTAGTCCTAAGCCTTTCGGGTATCGAGGGCTGCGGAGAGATCTAGTAAACCAAGGATTGTAGTCTTTCCGCTATATATAACTTGAAGGAGATCATTTACAATCTTCATGAGTGCTGTCTCTGTGCTGTGGTTCGCACGATAGGCGGACTGAAAACATTCTTGAAGATTATTGTCTCCATTATGTAAAAAGGGTTGAAGGACTATTTATAAATACAAGAAAGATGTAGAAAATAATGGATAAGCAAGCATTTGTGGGGTCTCATAAATGAAAGGAAAAAATTGAGACAGAGGCTGTTAGCACATCAAACTAGGAGGAAAGAAGATGTAGCTAAGGCATATTCAGAAAAGTGCAAGGCGGTAGTGATATCTACAGGGGCAGATAGGAGAAAATACATGGATGTAAAAGCATCAGCGGAAGTCCAGGATGCAGCAGCAAATGGAGACTCAAGCAAACTATACAAGATCACACGAGAGCTATGTGAAACAGGAACAAAAAAGTCCACAGTCGTTAAGAATTGTGAAGGGAACTTTCTCATCAAAGAAGAGGACCAATTAAAGAGGTGGGCTGAACATTTTCCAACAGTTCTTAAGCGTCAATACCCAGATTGGATTGCTGAAATTAAAATTACTTTTGAAGACATGGATACAAGGAAAGGTCCAATTACTGAATCAGAGATAAATGCAGCAATCAAAGAAGGAAATAGTGACAAAGCTATGGGAGAAGACACAATTACAACTAACATGCTAAAGTCCAAAATATAGCTAAGTGCGAAATGTCTTGTAAACATTTGCAACAAATTATTGACGGAAGAAAGAGCACCTCAGGCATGGAAGGAAGGTATCATTGTGAAGATTCCAAAGAAAGGGGGTCTATCGACTGCGGAAATTGGCAAGGGATCGATTTACAATTCATCCCACTGCCCAGGAAATATGTTTTTGCAGAGTGATCCTACGCAGAATAAAGATCAGCTTGGAGTAAGCCCCACGAGAAGAACAAGCAGGGTTCCAAACATCTCATTTTGCATTCACCAGATTTGTGTAATCCGCACGACCATTAAACAGTCTAAAGAATGGAATGCAATATAAGGCGTTTGACATTGTTCACAGTAAATCTATGAGAAAGACTGAAACCATATGGGTTCCCAACCAAAATTATTAACATACTTGCCGATGATGTGTACAAGGATTACCAATGCCGTCATAAACACAACAATCAAGAGGGTGAATGGTTCAAGGAAAAGATGGAGCGACAAGGCTGTGTAATTTCACCCTTTCTGTTCCTTGTGGTTATTGATTGGCTATTGAACTAAGCCACTAAAGACAAGCATAGGAAGGAAATTACATTATACATGTATAATATTAAAGCCACATACGAGAAAAGAAAAGACAGATACAAGGAAGAGACAGACACAAATCTTGGCCATCATGAGGCCTGAACCCGCAACCTCTGCGTCGGCACTCATCACATCGCCATGAAAAGAATGCGTGCCACCAACCGAGCTAACTACATAGAGGTCGCGGCTTCAATCCCTATGGTGGCCAAGATTTGTTTTGTCTATTCCTTATATTTGTCTCGCTTTTGCCACTTTTCTTCTATTTTGCTATCATTCAGATCAATTCTATTTTGCTATCATTGATCATCTTTTTTCCCTGGACCAGTATATCTATTTTACTAATGGTTTATTTTAGTTCTTCTATATTTTGAATTTAGTAGCTCTCTTTCCTTTCCTTTTCTATTTGTTTTCCTCAGTCACTAATCATATTTTTGCAATCACGAGGTGATGATCACTTAATAAATCAGCTCCTCTGTTAATTCTTGCATCCACTGCACCGTAAAAAAAAGGAAGGGAACTGCTAACTATTATGCAGTCTATAATTGACTTTTCATTTCTGTTTTAATTTACTTTTGTATATTTGTGAATACCTTCATGGAAAAATTGTTGGCTATTTTCATGATATTCTTTAGGCAGAGGTGTATTATTAGGCTCGCTGTCTCTCCTGCTTTACCTATGACTCCATGTCCTGATGCCTTCTATAGCATTTACATCTCCTAAAACCATTAGTTCCTGTTTGGTTTTGAGATTATTTGCAGCTCTTTGTAAATTGTTCTCAAACATATTTTGTTCTTCTATGGTGGTACCTTCGTTTGGTCTATTTGTTATAAATAATTTAATTTCTCTTTCATTTGCATCATGTTTATCTCTAATAACCGAAAATTAATATATTTCCGACTTTCTAATAGCTTTTCACGTCAGCCATGCATTAGGAGGCATACTCCTACTTTAGCTCTATCCTTTATATCAACTCCTGAGAAGAGTAAAGTATAATTTGGTCCTTCGTTTTCTATTTCTTGTGTCTTTCCTTTATCTCTGGGAATACCAAAATATTTACTTTGAATTTTTCTGATTCTTCAGCTAAAATTATAAATCTTTTCCACTTATTGCTCTAACATTCCCTGTTCCAAAAATTAAAGTCCATGTTCCTTTTCATGGTGGTCTTCCGAAGTTCAGTCCGGATCTAATATTTTTGTTTCTCTGAATATTATAGTTTTTGGTAAGCAAGCGATTATCCCACTGTACCCTAGGTAGCTGGTGAGATTGCCTCCTTGCCCCCTACCGAATCCTGGTTTTTGTCGGGGTTACCTCCGTTAGCCTTCGGTCAGCCAAGACCGGCCTGCAGGGCAGCAGGTTGTGATTTTCTGTCGGGGCCAACTCCCTTAAGGAGAAAACACAAAAGGATCCCGAAAATAAATATCCTTAAAATAAGTTACTTATGGTAAGGAACTTATTTCTTTTGTGTGCACACAAAGGATACTTATTTCCGATCTATTCTATTTTGTCAGCACAGTGTGTTGTCAGGCAGTCGAAAATGGATTCGTCGTCTGATGAAGAGTTTTTGTTACTTGATAGTGTGATTCCTAGACTAAAAAAGAAGACATAGAATCTATGCCACCAATTATAAGCAAACTTTTGGTGAATATCACCACTTCTTTCTTCGTTTGAAAGATAATCAACACCAATGACAAAGGAAACATTCCTTCAAGGGCTTCTTTTAAAAATATTGGCAATAAGCAAATCAACATCCATTGTTGTAGATTTTGTGTCTATCTAGAGAAAAACGTTACTGCATACGTGTTTGATACGGAAGATTCAATTTTCCCTATCAAACACGTGGATAGTGTATAGTATTGTTTCTCTAAATAAATAAAGATAAATATTATTTTCTAAATTATAGAGAAATAACGAATTCTGCGGGAACTTGCTTTAACTGGATGATGCTGATTTTAAAAATGTTATTAGATTTTTCTACGATCAACGGCCGCTCTGCTATGGTCATTTGAAAATGTCCCTAGTACATTCCAGACATCGGGACGCCCACGCCTTGTGACGAGACGCAAGGAGCGACGGTGGTGCCGGTGAGTTTCGGTCGCAATAAGTATTGTCCCTGAATACTTATAAGATCGATACGAACTACCTTTACGGATCAGTATCCACAATAATGATCTTCTATTTGTGCGTTGTTGGCTTTGATAAAGGAATACTCATACTTAGTCGTCCTTATTCATACTTATCCGGAAATCGGGATCCCTTTGATCAGTCAAGACCCACCTGCAAGGCACCATGTGTGTGGTTTTCACTCGGGACACACTCATCTAGCCTTTGGTCAGCCTTCTTCTTCTTCTTGCACTTCTTCTTCTTCTTCGTCTCCTTGAACGTCTTCTTCGTCGTCTCCTTGCACTTCTTCTTCTTCTTCTCCTTGCACTTCTTCTTCTTCTTCTCATTGCACTTCTTCTTCTTCTTCGTCTCCTTGGACTTCTTTTTCTTCTTCTTCTCCTTGGACTTTTTTCTTCTTCTTCTTCTTCCTCCTTGCACTTCTTCTTCTTCTTCTCCTTCCACTTCTTCTTCGTCTTCCTTGCACTTCTTCTTTTTCTTCTTCTCCTTGCACTTCTTTTCTTCTTCTTCTCCTTGCTTCTTCTTCTTCTTCTTCTTCTCCTTGCTTCTTCTTCTTCCTCTTCTTCTTCTTCTTCTTCTTCTTCTTCTTCTTCTTCTTCTTCTTCTTCTTCTTCTTCTTCTTCTTCTTCTTCTTCTTCTTCTTCTTCTTCTTCTTCTTCTTCTTTTTCTTCTTATTCTTCTTCTTCTTCTTCTTCTTCTTCTTCTTCTTCTTCTGTTCTTCTTCTTCTTCTTTTCTTCTTCTTCTTCTTCTTCTTCTTCTTCTTCTTCTTCTTCTTCTTCTTCTTCTTCTTCTTCTTCTTCTTCTTCTTCTTCTTCTTCTTCTTCTTCTTCTTCTTCTTCTTCTTCTTCTTCTTCATGACGATGAAACAGAATTAATGAACAACTCAACAAAATCTTCCGAGGAGACCAAAGAAACATCGTAGATGACAAACGATTACTCCCTGCCAATATGGCGGCCTCCATTGTTTACATGTTTCTTTGAGGATTTGAGGTTTCGTCTTCTCGCAATCGGTAATATTCTGAGAAGCGAATGCCGGAGTCCTAAAAAGCTATGGAGTTAGACTTGATTATTTCATTATATAGAGCTAAGAACTGCAAAGAATCTAAAATCAAGATCTGGAGATAGATCTAGATCTAGATCATTTAGATCTAGAGCTAAGATCTAGATCTAGATCTAAGATTCTAGATGTATGTAGTTCGTGATCTTGATCTAGAGATCTAGATCTAGATCTAGATCTATGTAGATTCTAGATAAAAGTAGATAGGCATATATCTAGAATCTGGATGATTCCAGATACTGGAAATTAATTTGTCTTCACAGGGGAAGACTAAGTACTAGATTAGATCTAGATCTATAGTCAGGTACTGTTTGATTTTCACAGTGAGCCTAATTCATTATACATAAGTTACAAAACATAACTTTGGAAACCTACGGTTTAGCCGCATATAATAATACTAATGTGGGCCAAATTTGTACCCGTAATCAAAAATCACTCTATTTACATATCGATCTACTAACCAGACGTAAATTGTAAGTCAGTAAATTTCTTATTGCGGAAAATACATACTCCCAATTTTAATATTAGTACCGCTTATAATCTACAATAATTCCATCTAGTCGGATAAACGAAAGAAATCAATCACAATCCCTAAAGCCTGACACAATAATCCATCTAGATCTAGCCTCTAGATCTAATATAAAGATCTAGATTTAATTAGGTGTTGTGGCGAAACTGTGAGTTTGTGGTCACGACACTGATTCGAAATCATTGACTGGCCCAAGTGTTTTTTCACTTTCTTAGGATAGGTACTTCACTCTGCTTTCTTCACTCAACTCTGGTGTGAATGAGTACTCAGTTATAAGTAACGAAAGATCTTGTCAAGGTGACATGTAAGTACAAAGTGCTTAACAGGTTGCTGTGCTGTATATATATATATATATATATATATATATATATATATATATATATATATATGCTCTCAGGGAGTTGATAACTTTGAATGAACTGGCCTGCTTGAGAATAAATGATGTTTTACAATCGATGAGCCTGTACTTGTGTGGGGATACATACTATAAATCTATCTTTATCCCCCCCCTACCCCACCCCCAGTTTGGCAGATATGGCCTAAAGCCAGTCACAATTTAACTCTGCAGCAACTGGAGGCAACCTCTTTTTTTTACCTCAATTGTTTTTTTCAGTTATGTCCCTTGGGTGTGCCAGATTATGGAAATCCGTTCATCTACTAACCTCTAGAGGTTGCTACGGCTAGGTTGCTTTGTCAAACTCAAGGATAGTTTTTTTGGTTTTTTTGTTCCATTTTTTTGTAGGATCAATTTTTTTATTGGCAGGAGGGGGAAAGGGGATGTGTTGTGTTGCAGTTTGTAATACGTGTCATAGAGTCTGACAGTGACGGCAGAAGAGTTAGGAATGGTTTCCATAGTTGGGCAGAGGCAGATCCAAGGGGGAAAAGACAGTGCATGTTTCTGAGAGGTTGCTTTCAGTTGCAGCCGTGTCTCGTGACTGTCGAGACAACACTCTGACATGGTTATATGGTCAATGACAACGCACAGTGTGACATATCAGACTGGGACCAACAATTGAATCTAAAGTATGAGATGTTGTAGCTGAACCGTAGTGTTGTGAGCTAGTAATCATAACGACACTAGTTCAAGCCCCACAGCTGCCGTAGATGGGTTTCTTTTTACAACGTTGTACTCTTAAAAGGTACTTCACTCTACTTTCCTCACTTGACTCAGATGTGAATGAGTACTCAGCTATAGGAAGAGAAAGATCTTTTCTGAGTGTGAGTACAAAAAGTCTAACAGGCTTGTGTACTGTATGTTCCCCAGGAGTTGAGAAGGGCTTTGAATGAAATGGCCTGCTGGGGGATCAATGATATAGTGTGAACCTGCATTATCTTTTATCTTTTTAATCGAGTTTGGTTTGATTATAACTATATTGACCATGTTCCTTCATGTGAAAATCAGAATCTAATTTTGCATTATCATTTGCATAATACTGCATAGATGCTATTTATAATAACAGATTTACCTGTTGTAAAATCTACCACAATCTTTAAAGGCTACCCCCCCCCCCCCCTCTCTCCATTAGCACACTGGCGATATAACATCAATGAGAGAAACTTAAAACTCACTGTCAAAACCAACATTTTCCCCAAAATTGTGTGACTGTATTATAGAATGAGGAATTTTCTTATAAATCCTTATCTGTCTTTAAATTTCTTTCAGTGTCAGATGTCTTGAGGTTTGAGTGAAAATATGGCAAACAGGCCTATGCCAAACCGTAATCTCAGGTTGGCTGTCAAAACAACACTATGGAACCCGACACAGAAAGAATGGAAGCATGCAGCACAGTGCGTACAAGTAGAAGAAAAGACAGAATTGGAAAGTTTATATTCAAACGGGATGCAAAGTCGGCCATGGTAAGATTGAGTTCCAATTTTGAGTTCATCAAATGCTTAGAGATGCGTGTAAATCCTTTATATTTTCCTGTCTTAGCGTTCGGAAAAGATATAGATATTACACTTGAATGGATTGAGAAAGTTCAGAAGTCTTTGGATTTGTATGAACTAGCATTTCCTTTACAAAAGTAACCAAGAACATGATACAGTTGTTCTTTATAAGGAGGTTGTCATGTTATGTGTTCCATTGCATGACACAAGTTCATGCCTTTGACCAACAGCATACATTAAAAGTCATTTTTATCATAGAGTATTTTTAAATACTTTCAGACTAATATTAATCTGAGTTAATCACAAACATTATTTTAGAATAAGATAGACAATAACTGTATACAAAATTTGGCCATCCTGAAAGCCAGTTGTCACTCTAGAGCCATGAATTTGTAAAAGTGGTTCATCTGCATTTCTGAATATCATGTTATTTATACAGGCATTTGTTTTATTCTGTTCTTTATTGATAGAAGAACAATTTCAAGTATTTTAAGTATTAATCTTCTGGGTTTGGGTTTTTTTCCAGTATATTATTGAGGTGGGTATTTTTATTTGTTTTTCAATTTATTTCCATTTTTGACTTGAATTTGTGTATAAGATCTATGTCCATTATTTAAACAATTACATTTAAACTTTTCTTATTTCCTCAGGTTGGTCGCCTTCTCTTAAGATATGCTGTATCCAAAATTCTCAGTGTCCCTTATCGTTGTTTACAATTTGATCGCACAGAAAAGGGTAAACCGTTCTTGTTAAGTCCTGTAGACAAATCAAGTAGGAGATGTGATTTAAACTTCAATTTGTCCCATCAAGGAGATTATGTGGTGTTTGCAACTGATCAACCTCGGCTTATTGGAGTTGATGTGATGAAAGTTGAATGGACAAGTGAGTCTACATGTTTATTCAAATTGTGTACTAATGGAAATTTTGTGATAAACAATAATTTTATGTAATGAATATTCTTTGGGTTTACTTGAACGTCACCAATTTTTTTACACTGAATTTAGGCCAAATGGACACATTTAAAAAAAATTGATACTTGATAAAGCTGCTATTGATCAAACGCAGCAATAAAAATACAACTATATGAAAGAATTCTGAACATTTGAAATGCAGACGAACAAAAATAAATAAAAATTGTCTTTGTTTTCTGATTTTAATATGTTTTATTCAAATACGATGACAAACTCAAAGATGATCCTTGGACCATAAATTTTTATGGACACTGATACGTATATTCCTGGAATTATAGTCGAATAATGTTAGGCCAAATGTTGTTGCTGGGAACCAGCTATTTTATCGTTATAACTTCAAAACTTTCCCCTAAAGTGATGTTTAGATATTGTGATTTAATGTAGAATTCCCATGAAATTTGCTTAAACCATATGTCCCAAAGTTGATGATACTGAAAGAAATCTCAAAATCATTTAACAATGAATCAATAAAACTTCACACAAATCTCAAACAATAATGTGGATTCAATACAGTCAAATTTCATTACAGTGAATTGATTTCATTGAGTTTGCATCATTCATGAAATGCTCTATATAGCGACCACCGCATTAAGTGCATTCTGTTTTTGTGATGTAAGAAGTTATTAATTACAGCTGAACATTGCTCACGGAGAACTTGTCTTACAAAGCTCCACATTTTGTCGCAGGGCACGAAGGTCGGGGAATGTCTGGCCACACATTTGATCCTTAACGTAATCCCAGAGGTAAAAGTCAATAGGGTTTATAAATTCAGGCTGTGTGAGGCCCAGACACTGGGTGTCCTTCGGCTGATGATTCTTATTTGAAAATGACTCTGAAGCCATTTAATGGCTCTTGTCATATGTGGTGTGGCACCATCTTGTTGAAATCACTGTTGATTTTGAGTCTGGGATTCACAAAACCTTCCCAATGATCGCCAAAACAAAGATGAAATGTTAAGGTATTGATCTGTGTTTACCTGCCAAGGGGTCCCTGGGGGCTCTCGCAGCTTTCACACGCTTTCGATGATGTGATCTGTGTTTACTGTCAATGTTTCTTCATTTTCATCCGCAAACCAAAAGGTCTGCCAATGATCCCTTGGTCCCCCATTGCGATCCAAGCTTTAGCCTTTTGAGTATGACATCTTTACTGACCACCTCCTCAGGTTTCTCTGAGCTCCATATAACATAGTTCCTGGAGTTTACATAGCTATAAGCTTCATTGGAGAACCATTCTTGCTGAAGTAAAAAAAATTTCTTGATTTGATTGACAGTGATAAATCTCAATTGTTCTTGTAATATACATAAAGCAATGATGAATTTAGACTATTGTTCATTTTGCCCATGCAAGATATAGTGCATCATGATGCCACGCTCATTCACTGTTCATGGCCTATGCTAGACGATGACCATCATTTGCTTGGCCCAGGTGGATAAAATTGACAACTTTAACAAGCACCTTGCCATCTGGCAGGTAGAGAGAGTTCTTCAATGTTTCATGATATATCTTGCAATCAGGTTTTATATTTTCTTGATCAGGTCCTTTATATTATAAGTACATCTGAGATGGATGGGTGAGTATTCCTTGATCATCTACACATCTGGTTTAATTGAAATGTCTTCATATTTGAAATCCACAAAAAAAGACATGTCTTGACAACTTTAAAAGACAAGTAAGGTGTCTGTTAAAAAATTGTATTGTTAGTCGCTCAGGTGTGTTGTTAAGAGGGCCAAATTATTGAAAAATTGGTAGGTGGACAGTGGTGTTAGATCTAGCATGTTGTTCGATTGCTACTACTGTATATATGACAGTAAGTGACGATTTCAAATGAATAATGGCTTGTTCTTCAATGTTTCATGATATATCTTGTTGCATCATTTCTTGACTGTTTCTTTAATAGGATTTTTTTTCTTCTTACAGGTGAAGAGATCCAATCTCTGAGCTGTTTAGGCACATGGATAGACAACTTACTAAAAGTGAATGGGCTATTTAAAAAAGAAAATAACGTGAGGAAGGACTCAAATAGTTGTGAATAATACAAGACATGGAACAACTAAAAACATTTTATAGATTTTGGGTGAGTATTCCTTTCAATGAAGATTAAGTATTAAATATGTCAACAAACACAATTTGTTTTGACTATAGATCTAGATGTATTAGCATTATTTAAAAATATGATGAAATTCTCAGAGATGCTTTGAATTAGAAAAGAGTAAGTAATAGAGAGAGAGAGAGAGAGAGAGAGAGAGAGAGAGAGAGAGAGAGAGAGAGAGAGAGAGAGAGAGAGAGAGAGAGAGAGAGAAAAGAAAGAAAACAGGCAGGGGAGAAAGAAAGGGAGAGAGAGACGTTGTCACAATTTGTTTTGATCTCACTTCTAGAAAGAAGAAATGATCTAAATGGGTCTAGAATGAAGAAATGATAGATAATGAATGAAAGCAAGTATAAATCAAGACAAAAATTGTTGAAGGTGCGAAATGAATAAATTACAAATTTATCGAAATTTTTATAGAATTTCAATATCAACAAGAAATGAGTTCACTTGATCTAGGTTTTTATATTAATGCAGCTCGAACACAACTTTAAAAACGGCAAAACCAAGTAGCTAAATGTGTTCTTATGAGACGATTTGCTTCTTGAAAGGGAAATCTTATAATATGGATCTCTTGTGATGATTTCTTTCTTTCTTTCTTTATCATTTCCCATTCTACCTTTCGGTGTATGGGTTCAGATGCCCGAGATGATCTTTCTCCAGGATGCCCTGTCCTGGCATTTTCTGTTTCCTTCCAAAAAAGTTAAATTTCTATTCTTCAATGCCTCTTTTATATCTTCTTCCCACTTTCTTCGAGGTCTGCCTTTTGGTTTTTTACCTTGGGCTTTAGCACTGTATACTGATTTAGCTATTCTATTGTCATGCATTCTGTTAACATGCCCAAACCATCTCAATTGATTCATTTCTATCTTAGTTTTTATGCTATCTGCTTTGGTTTGATCTCTTATTGTTGTGTTTCTGATTTTGTCTCTTTTACTTTTAGTTTTCCCTACTACCCTTCTTAGATATTTCATTTCGGCTGCCTCCACTCTACTGTATTCCCTACTGTCTAAGATCCAGGTTTCACTGCCATAGAGGAGAGTAGGACAATAAACTGTGTTATATACTGCCATTTTGGTTTTTGTTGACAATTTTGTTTACCTACAAATGCTTTTCCTAGATGGTTATATATTGCACTTGCCTTTTTGATTCTCTGGCTGATTTTTTTTCTTAGTTTTCCCTCTGAGTTAATCATTATTCCTAGATAATTGTAGCTGTGAACTTATTCTAAATTCTCCCTGCCCAATTTAAGATTTTGTGTTTTAGCTTCCTAGTTACTAGCATTGTTTTGATTTTCTTTGCATTTACCCTCATTCCTCTTATATTTAGTTCATTGTTCATAATGTTTATATTCGACTGAAGGTCACTTTCTGTTTTTCCAAACAGAACTAAATCGTTGGTAAATGAAAGCATTGATACATTTACTGGTTTGAGCTTCCACATACCTACATTCATTTTCTTCAATTTTGAGTATGCCTTTGCGACTGAATCCATAAATGTGATAAACAAAAGAGGACCTAGGATACAACCCTGTTTCCTATATCTACATCAAATTCTGCAGATATGTTTCCAGCTACTCTCACTGCACATGTTGGTTTATTGTAAAAACTTTTAATTGCTTCTATCAAATTTTGCTCTACATTGTGTTCTTTTAAGGAATGCCATAGTTCGTCCCTCCTCACAGTGTCAAATGCCTTTTCTAGATCAATAAAACACAGGTGCAAGTCAATGTTTCTCTCAAGGAATTTTTCTATTATTTGTCTAATTGTAAATATGTGGTCTTGTACACTTCTTCCTGGTCTAAATCCGCTCTGATACTCTTCAATCTGATCCTCTACTCTTTTCCTTAGTCTCATTTCCAGTATCCTGGCATACACTTTTCCTGGTACGCTAAGTAGTGATATCCCTCTTTAGTTTGAGCATTCCATAGTTGATCCTTTCTTATGTATTGGTACTACCGTTCCTTTATTCCAGTCGCCTGGCACCTGTTTGGACTTCCATGCTTGTTGGCATATTGCATGTAGTAGGTTGTCTGCCTCTCTCCTTTGGTTTTTAATCATTTCTGGATAAACTTGATCTGCTCCTGGGGCTTTTCCTAATTTCTTTTTCTTATAGCTGTTTGGATTTCTTCCATTGATATATCTACATCTTCAGCTGTCTCCTCTGGATTACATGTTATTCTTGCTAATTGATCTTTACTCCTTGTTTCATATGTTCTGGAGGGATTATGTAATTGGTGAAAATGCTTTCTCCATGTTTCCATGATTTGGCTGTCTTTCATTATTTCTCCTTTGGCATTCTTAATTTGTCGTATTGGGCATGCTTTGGTCTTTCTCATGCTCTTCATTGCCCCCAGAACAGCTTTTGATTTCCTTGATAGTTTTCTTGAAATCTTTGTCCAAACACTTCCCATTGTTCCTGTTTTGCTTTCCTCACTTCCTCATTGGCGATAGTTCTTTTATTCAAGTCATCTATCCTATCCTCTGGTCTCTTTCTTTGCAAGTATTTCTTCCAGGCATCCTTCTTTTCTTTGATCTTAGTTTTGACATTCTCATTCCACCATGCTGGTCTTTTCCCATCTCCTTTAATTTGTTTCCTACCACAGACCTCTTCAGTACAACTGAGCTGTGTTTCTTTATACAAATGCCACTTTTCTTCTATTGTGCTATCATTCAGATTTATCTGCTTTTCACTGATAAATCTTTTTATCCTAGATTGGTATATCTCTTTTACTATTGGTTTGTTTAGTTCCTGTATTTTGAGTTTAACTTTCTTCTCTTTCCTTTTCTGTTTGTTTTCTTCAGTCAGTAATCTCACTTTGGCAATCACTAAGTGATGATCACTAAATATTTCTGCTCCTCTGTTTACTTTTGCATCCAATGTACTGTTAAAAAGGGAGCTGCTAACTGTTATGTAGTCTATCATTGACTTTTCACACGTCTTCATTTGCTTTTGTACATTTGTGGATATCTTTATGAGGAAAAAAGGTGTTGACTATTTTCATGTTATTCTCTAGGCAAAAATCTATTAGTCTCTCTCCATTTGGAGAAGTCTTTTCCATTTATTGACCTCACATTCCATGTTCCAAAAATCACAGTCCGTGTTCGTTTCCATTTTTGTCGTTGAAAAGTTTAGCCGGTTATATTATATTTTTTCTCTGCATCAGTAAGGTTTCGAATAAGCAGGGAATTAGCCCACTGTACCCTAGGTAGATGGTGAGGCTGCTACCTTGAGGCCCCCTACCAGGCCTTATTATTTTCTGTCAGTGTTAACTCCCTTAGCCTTTGGTCATTCAAGACTAGCCTGCAAGGCAGCAGATTGTTTTCTCTCAGGGTTAACTCCCTTAGCCTTTGGTCAGCCAAGACCGACCTGCAAGGCAGCAGGAGACTTGTGGAGGGCGGGATCATCTACTCCCCGTACAAGTGCTTACCTGTCCACTGCCGGGTGATGATTTCATACTTCATAATTGTCATGTAGGCAAAACCTTACAATAGTCGCTTTTCCATCACATATTTAATCGTAGTTGACAATATTATTGAACATAATGTTATGACATTTGACAACTTAAACATCTTTCTTTCTCTATGTCTTTCCAGTGTTTAAAAAAAGTCTTGTCAAGGCCCTGGGAACTGGGATAGGCTTTGAAGTGGGAAGACTGAATTTTACCTTGCCACCCAGCGAGCTCAGTGCTTGCCGTGTAGAGACTGACACCAAGGTTAGCATTGACAACGTTGCATCCCGTGATTGGACATTTGAAGAGACGATGCTGGAGGACCATTGTGTAGCCGTAGCATTGAAAACAAATCCACAAGTAAGTTCTCGTTTCATTTTTATTTCACGCGTTAAAACTCAGTATTGTAAATTTCTGTCAAATGTTATATTATTTATTTCATTTTTACGTTTTTTTGCAACTGTTTAAAGGTAATGCTGATATTATGGCTTTTTCTTTCATTTTTGTTTGTTTGTTGGTTGGTTTGTTTGTTTATTAGAGTTGTAGGAATATCAGCAACAACAACTTCATCAGATCCTCGAATGACAGAGAAGAATGGAGATCCGTGATCACCAATGCCTGTCTGAGACTTGGCACATGAAGTATGAAGAATTAATTTAGGATTTGGGAGGAATAGATGTTAATTTCAGAAGACTTTCATTTTATCATTGACAGTTCTACAAAAACATACGAAAATATAACATGTCCTCAACATTTATGTTGCCCAACCCACGATAGGGTAGATTCACACTGAAATTTGAATGTGGTTTTTGTTACATACACACACTTACATACACATACACACACACACACACACTCACAAATACTGACAACTGTTAGGATCACCACAACACCAATATATTTCATCAATGATGAGTTACAAATGCTGTGTTTTTCTCTGGGGGTTTTAGTTTTGCTCTGAACCTCAATGTTTTATTCTGTTGTTTTGGCGTTGTGGCGTCTCGCTGGTTGAGAGTAATATAGTTGAAGGTCGTTGTTCAATTTCAGTCTTTTGTCTAGCTGTTGTTGGACATCTGTTGGCAGTTGACGGGAGCTGTTGATAGATCTTACTTCTCTGCTTTTATTCTTTCATTTATCTTTTATCTTGCGGTTTCCTCTTAATTCACCTTGAGATCACCGCATATGATGGACAGGGTAAATTACAATTAAACGCGGGAAAAGCCGGACATGTGTTAGCAAGCAATGTACTGTTTCCTTCTCTTCCCTCACCGTCAGACAACCTTAATACATAACCACCAATCCCACCCCATGTCCACACACACACATACACACACACACAAAACACAAACGAACACGTGGCATAATTCATAATATGCCCTTTAAATAAGGGGTTGTTGGCAGTTATTTATACTTTATGAAGGAATAATATAAAGTTGTTTGAGTCGTCATGTCTGCCGTTCCGCTCGAGACAAAAGGGGTAAACAAGTCTGGACTATATCCGCCATCACATTACCGCCCTTACCAAGCATTACGCATTGTCAAGAATCTCTTGGTGTAGACAAATCGTCCAATTAAAGGCAACCTTGGGGAAACTACATAGTAAACTTGAAAAGGGGGAGGGGGGGGGGGGGGGGCACAAGCAAAAATCGCGAGCCAAAGATGGAATAAAAAGAAAGCAGAGGGTGGGAGGAAGAAAATCAAATGGCATTTCTTTTGTTTGTGTCTTTTTTTGTTCACCCCTGAAAAAAACCCTGGAAAATAGAGAAAGGACAAGATAGCACTGAGCTTGCAATACAATACAATGCAGTAGGATGTTTCACTATCACGTGCACACTAAACGCTTTAATGACCAATGGCAGTTTGATATTTTAGTGTATGGGACACGTGAAATACAGTGTCGATATTGTGTGTAAAACGTGTCGAGTCTCGAGAAGATGACTTTACCGGGGACCCAGGGACTACTCCTTACGGTGGCTATGATGAGTCACGAGTAAATATATTACCAATTAATCGTACCCTGTCCTCTTTGCCGTGTTTATAATAATAAACAACGATAATACGTAGATATATAACACATATACGTAAATGACGAGAATTGTCGTAATCTTACTTGTGTTTTGTTTCGACCGGAGGCAATACCAACACATGTATTAAAATACAATTAAATACATTTCCAGGATCAGTTAGATATTTCTGTGTCTTAGGTGGGCGGTCGGAGTAGCTGTTTGTTGGTCTTACTTCTTCCCTTTCACTATTTCATTTATCTTTCCTAATGCTGTTTCCTCTGAATACTCCCTGAGCTTATAAGATCACTGCGTATGGTAGACAAATAAAGTTTCAATGAGTCAATATGTGTCTTAATTTTTGGACCCATTATACGACGGCAGTCTAAGAATTCTTTCATCCTATTGAAAATATTTCCTTTTCTCTTTTCTCCTGGTCGCCTGTTCACTACCACTCTCTGTTCTTCTTTCTTTCTTCCTTTTGATTTTCACTTTACACGCCCTGTCTTTCCTTTTCCTTCCTACTTCTACTCACTCTGTGTTCTATCTAGTAATGTTCTCTTTCCTGGATTTCTTTTTTTCTGCTCTCCAGTAACCTCATTTTCTGTTCGTCATTCTCACATCACACTGTGTGGTGGCTGTATAATTGTGCAGACATTAGTGGTTTGCTGTCTGTGTCTGACGAAGGGTCATACCTAGAAGCGTCACCTGTTTATTCCTAATTCTTTGGTGGAGTTGTCATCTACTTCCGTTTATCACTTTAAACACGTGGATTGAACAACAAAGCGGTTGATTTTAGGCATGGAGGGACACGAAGAAAGAAAGACGCAAACGCCGAGGAGAATGATAGTTAGCTCTTATATGTGTTCTGCGTTTGTACTCCTGTGTTCCTCTGTCAATCCTGTATTGTTTCGAGAGCTTATTTTTTCTTTCTCCATTTATTTACTAGATATCTAGTAGATTGTCCACAGTTTCGCGGGTAAGATAACACTTCAGAAAACATACTAAAGATTCTCACCCTCATTTGATTAGAGTAAAATGTATTTTGATGATCCTCTCTTAAAAGTGGGCGGTGGGCGGGCGCTGCTGGTAGGTCCTACTTCTTTCCCTTTTTCTCTTTCACTTCTTTTTTATCTTGCTGTTTCCTTTTGATTCACCATGAGATCACATCAATGGTGGACGTGGTAACTTTCAATTAAATAAACATCTTTTAAGAAATTAAAATCTAGATCTGACTCCTCAGTGTACGTTGCTGTGATTGTAGCATGTAGCTCTGGATGCGTGTTTTGTGGCCATGTCTTCGTTATCTGTTGTAAATACCGTGAACGGCGTTTCTGTTTTTCTTTCCCACGATTCACCATGTCTCCAAAGCTATATTTTTTATCTAGATTTAGATCTTTTGGTCAGTCACATCTATATGTATATCTAGATCTAAACTGAATGGATCTTACCGTACTGCAGATAGATCTATGTATATATATATATATATATATATATATATATATATATATATATATATATATATATATATATATATATATATATATATATATATATAGATTAATAACTCAAAACTATTACAAAATCAATTTAGGTAATTTCGCAGTTATACTCTTCCGATCGCTTTATAACATATTTTATTCAGGTGGGCTCAACGAACTTAGAATGGGAACACGGTTTATTTTGATTAATTAATTACACGATAATCAATTGATAGAGTAATAGGAATATGAAAAAATAAGATTAAACTTAAACTTAAACTTTCAAACCTTTGAGTGTTAGCGTTCAAAATTTCGGCTCGATTGGTCGCTTTATAAAGGCAGTAGGCGTGACAGAAAATGTGCGAGTTTTTGTTAATATCTCAGATATGTCATTAGTGTGTTTATTTTTAATGAATGCCTGCAAACGATGGTTGAGATTACACAGATTCACAATGAAAGCAGAGACGAGACCAGTGGCCAATTAGGCTGCGTTTGGACAGGTAGACTGCCGCGTATGCTAATTGTAGGTAATGACTGAACATATCGCCGCCTGGGAAAGTAGATGTCACGACTGTGAAATTTATCCTGATCGCTTTTGCTTTATCTTAACATAACACATACAACATGATATATTATAACTGCATCGGCATCAGCTTCAGCAGATAAATCATCATCAGCAACATCATCAACATCAGTGGTAGTAGTGGCCATAAGTGTAATAGTCGTAAAAGAAGCAGCAGCTCTACTTAAAGTAGAACCCTGAGATCATCGCAATGGTGGACGGGGTAAATTTCACAAAAACACAAACTTAATGTAGCAACATTGTCATTATCTCTTATTATCCACGTCATCATCCACATCTTCATCATCATCATCAGCAGCAGTAATAGTAGTAATACAAATAGTAGTAGCAGCAGCAGCAGCAACACTAGTAATAGCAGCAGCAGCAGTAGTAGTAGTAGTAGTAGTAGTAGTAGTAGTAGTAGTAGTAGTAGTAGTAGCAGCAGCAGTAGTAGTAGTAGTAGTAGTAGTAGTAGTAGTAAAAGTAGTAGTAATAGTAGTAGGAGTAACAGCAGTTGTAGTAGTAGTAGTAGTAGTAGTAGTAGTAGTAGTAGTAGTAGTAGTAGTAGTAGTAGTAGTAGTAGTAGTAGTAGTAGTAGTAGTAGTAGTAGTAGTAGTAGTAGTAGTAGTAGTAGTAGTAGTAGTAGTAGTAGTAGTAGTAGTAATAGTAGATAAAGACAAACAGTGAGGCAATTGGCGTAGTTAGCTCGGTTGGTAGCACTTTTCATGGCGAGGCGACGGAGAGATGGCGGGTCCGATCCCCATGGTGGCCAATATTTTTTCTGTCTATTCCTTGTATTTGTCTCGTCTTTGTTCCTGTGGGGCATTCATATTATCTTATGTCATTACCCTCACTAGTAGTAACTGTCTCTGTTATACCTGTTAGGCCTTCATATTCAATTTTGTATTTCCTCTCTACTAGTTACCGGCCTACTGAAGTACTATTTCTTTTATCATTAGATACTAACGCTTTTCTGCATTCCTCTTCGTTGTCTGTTTCTGTGTTTGCACATTGATTTTGACCTTATCCCACTGGGCTTTGTGATTCACACTTACCGTGTGAAACCCATTTTCATCTGGATTTCTGGATATTCCATTCAAGTGAGCCTTCATTGTGTTCCTCTTCATTTCATTTTTACAATCATCATTATTGTTTGTTATTAGTGTGGTTATACTTCTTTTCATATGTATTTATCTATATATATGTTTATATACATGAATATACATGTATATATAATTATGTTTCCTTTTGTATAATTTACTTTTATTCTCTTTCATCACTACTCGTGATCGATATCCTCCTTCCATCACCTTTTCTCCACGATTCCTTTGCTTATATTTATCCCTATATTCCCTTTCCCCTACAATTACTATCTGCTCTTTTCATCTACACCGATCTAATTTCCCTCAACATGACGCAATCCCTTTCTGGGAAAGCCCACCTTATTATATTGTCAAACCAATTACATGCATTACGTCAAAACCTTAAATATCTCACTTCGATGCCAACGTATCAGCTCATCAGCTTCATCATCCACACAGTCAAGCAGCAGTTATACATCACCCTCATGGAAAATAAAAAAAAAGCTAAGTTACTTAAACTTAAACCACAAGACGCCCATAATGCAACCAGTCCTGAAATATTTCATCAGAAAGTTGTTTGTATCCCTCATGACATTAATTTGACAGATCACCAAATGTTTGTACTCAGTCGTGGTTTAACATTCGTTCCGGTCAATAAGACCTTGAACCCATACCAATGACTTAATGACGTCCATGATCGCTGCCGGAAACTTCGTCTCCGTTTCCACTTCGTCATAATGATCGTGGCCAACGTTTGGATTCGCAACCCACTGACCGCTTTATTAGTTTCGGTCTAACCAAATATAGGTGGACACCTGATGCCGGAACCTCTCGGGCCCTCGACCTCTTTATCAACAACGTAATTCATGACCTTCAAAAGAAACAAATTCCTCCTTTCCCGCCACTTCAACATGACCCGTGAAGAGATCCGGGCCATCTTTGAGCTACGCCACCGCAGTGATATTATTATCAAACCTATTGACAAGGGCGGAGGCGTTGTGCTATGGTCCAGAGATTTATATCTTGCAGAAGCAAAACGCTAAACTCAGCGATACCTCCTTCAACTGTCCTAAAAGCAGCGATGCTATTGTCTCTAATAATCGCATCGTTAAATCTACTATCGATCAACTGATCAAGACGGATGACCTACCACCTTCCGCAACCCACCTTGTCTTCGACAATAGCACTTTGGGCAATCCTTGTTTTTATCTTCTACCCAAAATTCATAAGACCAACAACCCTAGTCGCCCTATCGTATCCGCTTGTGTTTGTCCCACTGAACGCATTTCGGAAATTCTTGACTCCGTTTTTGCCCCTATAGTTGCTTTTCTGCCCACATATCTGAAGGACACTAACCACTCCTTGGAAATCTTTAGGTCCATTCACTTCTATCATAATGTTGATCACTTCATTTTTCTTCTTGATGTATGCTCATTGTACACATCAATTCCTCATTCAGATGGTCTTAGAGCCATCAGTTTCTTCCTCGAACAGCGCACTGATTGTACTATCCCTACTCCTACTTTGCTTCGGCTCACAGAGCTGGTACTCACATTGCACTCGTTTGAGT
>JAXRKP010000664.1:77500-130000 GCA_037039925.1 Doris montereyensis | reverse complement strand
AAATGAAAACAACAATAACAACAACACACGAAATGAAAACAACAATAACAACAACACACAAAATGAAAACAACAATAACAACAACACACGAAATGAAAACAACAACAACAACACACGAAATGAAAACAACAACAACAACAAAGGAACAACAACACACGAAATGAAAACAACAACAACAACACACGAAATGAAAACAACAATAACAACAACACACGAAATGAAAACAACAACAACAACACACGAAATGAAAAACAACAACAACACACGAAATGAAAACAACAACAACACACGAAATGAAAAAAACAACAACAAATGAAAACAACAAAACAACAATGAAACAACAAAATGAAAACAACAACAACAACACACGAAATGAAAACAACAACAAACAACACACGAAATGAAAACAACAATAACAACACACGAAATGAAAACAACACACAAAATGAAAACAACAACACAACAACACACGAAATGAAAACAACAACAACAAAACACACGAAATGAAAACAACGAAATGAAAAACAACAACAACACAAATGAAAACAACAACACACGAAATGAAAAACAACAACAACACACGAAATGAAAACAACACGAAATGAAAACAACAAAACAACAACACACGAAATGAAAACAACAACAACAAAACACACGAAATGAAAACAACAAAATAACAACAACAACACGAAATGAAAACAACAACAACAACACAAATGAAAACAACACACGAAATGAAAACAACAACAACACAACAAATGAAAACAACACACACGAAATGAAAACAACAACAACACACGAAATGAAAACAACAATAACAACAACAACACACGAAATGAAAACAACAATAACAACAACAACACACGAAAACAAAACAACAACACACGAAATGAAAAACAACAACACACGAAATGAAAACAACAACAACAATGAAAACAACACAAAATGAAAACAACAACACAACACACGAAATGAAAACAACAACAACAACAACAACACACGAAATGAAAACAACAACAACACAACACACGAAATGAAAACAACAACACACGAAATGAAAACAACAACAACAACAACAAAACACACGAAATGAAAACAACAACAACACACGAAAGGAAAACAACAACAACAACACACGAAATGAAAACAACAACAACAACACACGAAAGGAAAACAACAACAACACACGAAATGAAACAACAACAACAACACGAAATGAAAACAACAACAACAACAACACACGAAATGAAAACAACAACAACAAAGAAAACAAATAACAACACACGAAATGAAAACAACAACAACAACACACGAAAGGAAAACAACAACAACAAAACAACACACGAAATGAAAACAAACAACAACAACACACGAAATGAAAACAACAACAACAAGACACGAAAGGAAAACAACAACAAGACACGAAAGGAAAACAACAACAACAACACACGAAATGAAAACAACAACAAGAAAACAACAACAACAACACGAAATAAAACAACAACAACACACGAAAGGAAAACAACAACAACAACACACACGAAATGAAAAAACAACAACACGAAATGAAAACAACAACAACAACACACGAAAGGAAAAACAACAACAACAAGACACGAAAGGAAAACAACAACAACAAGACACGAAATGAAAACAACAACAACACACGAAAGGAAAACAACAACAACAAGAACGAAAGGAAAACAACAACAACACACGAAAGGAAAACAACAACAACAAACACGAAAGGAAAACAACAACAACAACAACACAACACACGAAAGGAAAACAACAACAACACACGAAAGGAAAACAACAACAACAACACACGAAATGAAAACAACAACAAGACAACGAAAACAACACACGAAATGAAAACAAAACAACAACAACACACGAAAGGAAAACAACAACAACACACGAAAGAAAACAAAACAACAACACACGAAATGAAAAAACAACAACAACACACGAAAGGAAAACAACAACAACAAGACACGAAAGGAAAACAACAACAACAACACACGAAAGGAAAACAACAACAACAACGACACGAAAACAACAACAACACACGAAATGAAAACAACAACAAATGAAAATAACACACGAAAGGAAAACAACAACAACAACACACGAAAATGAAAACAACAACAACACACGAAAGGAAAACAACAACAACAACACACGAAATGAAAACAACAACAACACACGAAAGAAAGAAAAACAACAACACACGAAGGAAAGGAAAACAACAACAACAACACACGAAATGAAAACAACAACAACAACACACGAAAAGAAAACAACAACAACAACACACGAAAGGAAAACAACAACAACAACACACGAAATGAAAACAACACACGAAAGGAAAACAACAACAACACACGAAATGAAAACAACAACAACGCACGAAATGAAAACAACAACAACTCACGAAAGGAAAACAACAACACACGGAATGAAAATAACAAACACGGAATGGAAACAACAACACACGAAAGGAAAACAACAACAACACACGGAATGAAAACAACAACACACGGAATGAAAACAACAACAACACACGGAATGAAAACAACAACACACGGAATGAAAACAACAACACACGAAATGAAAACAACAACAACACACGAAAGGAAAACAACAACAGACAAAAATGAAAACAACAACAGCACAAAAACAACAACAACACACGAAAGGAAAACAACAACAACAAGCGGCTGTAAAAAAAAAAAAAGTGGTCATTACAACAACCGTTTCTTCATGTTGTAGTTGTAGTAAAATGAAATCAACATACCTCGTCTAATAATGGCTTTCGTCTCATCATTTACCACCTGCCCTTCTCACACGACAGGGCAACAACCGACAAACCAACACACCCCTTCCGTCAGGTTTGTGGCTTGTGGCTTGTGGCTTGTGGTTTCACTCCGAAATGCCCTGTCCTCGTTATTATAATATGTCGTCTTGTCGGTCTCATTTAATCTCCTCCACCCGTCTTGGGTTTGATACGTTACATTTGTAAGGAGTCAACAACTTTTCGAATTGTTGGGCTTTTTTTCACCTCAACCTTTCGTCTGCATGTCTGTCTGGCGCTTTTTTTCTTTTCTCCTTCAACATCTTAATGGTGTGTAATGCATTTAACGTGTGTCATACTGGTATGCGTAGCTATCTGATTTATCCTTTCAAATGTAAAAGTGTAGTTGAAAACAATCCATCTATCTGATTGTCAAAACCCATTTCTCTTCCAATTGATTTTTAATGCTGTTTATTTGTAGATCTACACACTTGTCAACAACTTGATGTGTGTGAAAACAAAAACAACACACGTGTGTGTGTGTGTGTGTGTGAAAACAACAATAACTTAAATAATAATGATTAATGAATAATAATAATAATAATAATAATAATAATAACAACAACAATAATCATAATAATAATAGTGATGGAGATCAACATGAAGATGAAACGATCATGATGATGATAACAACAACATTATTATTAATAAAACAATTACACACATTAATGATTATACAATTATAAGTAGTAGTAGTAGTAGTAGTAGTAGTAGTAGTAGTAGTAGTAGTAGTACAACAGTAGTGGTGGTGAAAACAACAACAGTACACGTAGTAGTAGCTGTAGTAGTAGTAAAAAAGTGGTGTAGTTTCTTCATGTTGTAGTAGTAAAGTGAAATCAGTATAGCTATCTTCCAATGTTGTTGTAGTATTTCATTAGTAGTGTGTATGATAATGATAAGTAGTAGTAGTAGTAGTAGTTAGTAGTAGTAGTAGTGTAGTAGTTCAAAACCAGTAGTAGTAGTAGTAGTAGTAGTAGTAGTAGTAGTAGTATTAGTAGTAATATTATTAGTAGTGGTAGTAGCAGCAGCAGTATTAGTAATAGTAGTAGTGGTAGTGTTTGTGTTATTGTTATTATTTGTTATGATGATTATAATAATTATTATTATTTTTATTGTTCTTCTTTTGCATTATTATTATTATTATTATTATTATTATTATTATTATTATTATTATTATTAATTCATACTATTATTATTAGTATTATTATTTATCCTTTCAAATGTATCCTTGTACTTCTTAATCCATCTATCTGATTGTCACTTCTTCTTCTTCTTCTTCTTCTTCTTCTTCTTCTTCTTCTTCTTCTATTTCTCTTCCAATTGATTTTTAATGCTGTTTATTTGTAGATCTATGTCTTCTTCTTTTCTTGATGTGTTCTTCTTCTTCTTCTTCTTCTTCTTCTTCTTCTTCTTCTTCTTCTTCTTCTTCTTCTTCTTCTTCTTCTTCTTCTTTCCTCTTCTTTCTTCTTCTTGTTCTTCTTCTTCTTCTTCTTCTTCTTCTTCTTCTTCTTCTTCTTCTTCTTCTTCTTCTTCTTCTTCTTCTTCTTCTTCTTCTTCTTCTTCTTCTTCTTCTTCTTCTTCTTCTTCTTCTTCTTCTTCTTCTTCTTCTTCTTCTTCTTCTTCTTCTTCTTCTTCTTCTTCTTCTTCTATTTCTTCTTCTTCTTCTTCTTCTTCTTCTTCTTCTTCTTCTTCTTCTTCTTCTTCTTCTTCTTATTATTATTATTATTATTATATTATTATTATTATTATTATTATTATTATTATTATTATTATTATTATTATTATTATTATTATTATTATTATTATTATCATTATTATAATTATTATTATTATTATTATTATTATTATTATTATTATTATTATTATTATTATTATTATTATTATTATTATTATTATTATTATTTTTATATTGAACATGACGATGTTCATTATAATAAAACAGACACAAAAAAAACAATAGCATTTATAATTATAATAATAAATAAATAATAATAATAATAATAATAATAATAATAATAATAATAATAATAATAATAATAATAATAATAATAAATAACAATAATAATAATAATAATAATAATAATAATAACAATAATAATAATAACAATAATAATAAAATTATATTGGTAAATATCTGCACCTTATGGGGCCTGTAGGGAGGGCCGAGTTCGATAGTTTTCTGGCTCTCTCGTCGACCCAGTTAGTGGTAGTGGGTAGCTAGGTCTATTCAGATTCGGCGAAAGTAAGGTCGGCATGGAAAGCATTGACAGTATAGCACATTATGCCGCATGCCTAGAAAAGTCACATTTTTTGTCGTTAACATCTCCTTACTTCCTGCCACCACAACAACAAATTTAATGATTATTATAGTATGACCTCGACGGAGCTCGATTCCATGATCTCTATTCCTCAAACTGTTTAAGATCACCACCAGAGGTGAATCATTGTTCATGAGTGCCGTAACCACCACAATAGATAGTTTTTCTTCTTCTCTCTGCGATCTTTTTCGTACTATGTTCGACTGCCAAGGAACCTGTAAATACATACATTTAAACAGAGTTTTAAACTAAATTAATTCAGCGCGGAAGGAAAATAAAGTGCTGGTGTTGCATTTGAATTAAGACTCACGAAATAACCCACAGTGTTGGTGCATGTATTGCCCTAAAGCTCACCCGGCACTGGTATTGTAGTGACGCTCACAAAGTAGGCCTACCTGTGTTACATTAAAACTCCCAGAGTATCAGTTCTACCCTGTGACTCACAAAGTAGGCCTATCTGTGTTACAATAAAACTCCCAGAGTATCAGTTCTACCCTGTGACTCACAAAGTAGGCCTACATGTGTTACAATAAAACTCCCAGAGTATCATTTCTACCTTGTGACTCACAAACTAGGCCTACCTGTGTTACAATAAAACTCCCAGAGTATCAGTTCTACCCTGTGACTCACAAAGTGTCGATATTGCATTAAAGCTGACATAGTCCCAGAATTGTATTATGGCTCACAAAGTCCTGGTATTGTCTTAAAGCTCACAAAGTTCATGTTGATGTATTACTTACAGTAAAACTCAGAAAGCACCGATATTGCAGCAAAGCTGAAAGCCTACCAGCATCGCTTTAATACTCACAAAGTACTGGTGATTCAGTATAGCTCCCAGAGTACCAGTATTACATTAAAACTCACAAAGTACTAGTACATGTATTTATAGCAGTAAAACTCCCAGAGTGCTAATATTGCAGTAAAACTCCCAGAGTGCCAGTATTGCAGTAATTATCACAAAGTGCTAGTATTGCAGTATAGCTCTCAGACTACCGATATTGCGTTAATTGTCAGAAAAGACTATATAACAAATATCACCTTCGTTATATTGTCCATTCAACCAACAGGCTGCTAGTGCAGAGAATTCAAGATCGATGGAAGCCACACCATTCACTGTTCTGGAAATCCAGGAACTGCTGGCAGGGTGTGAGCCTCTGAAGGGGTCCAGTCCAGATCAGGAGTATTGGGAACAGTTCAGCAGTCGCCAGGAAGAGCCAGGCTATAGGTGACAGCACATGAAGGGCATAGCACTAGTAGTACATGTACCACTACCAGGTTATTAACATACACATGTGGATGTGGAAGTAAAGAAAGGATGTATCTGACAATGACAGATTATATCATCCTTTATGACTTTGTGTAATTTTTTGGGGTGAAATTTGAATTTACGAATTAAAACCACTTCTATGCAATCAAGTCTATTTTTCTATCTGCTGAGTTGATGAAGAAGAAGAGGTTCATGATTTATACATGGTCATATTGTTTTTCGGGCTGTGTCTCCTGAGTTTATGTTTCTCCATCTCTTATTTTATCTGCGTCTCTGTCTGTTAGTAGGTCTGTCTGTCTATCTCATGGGTGGTTGGTGGAGGCTGCTGGTAGGTCTTATTTCTTTCCGTTCACTCTTTCACTTATCTTTGATCTTGCTGTTTCCTCTTATTAACTCTGAGATCACTGCATATGGTGGACAGGGTAAATATCAATGAAACTATATGTCTCAATCTATCTCTTTGTCTTGACCTCTTTCTCTGTCTTAAAGTCTCAATTTTTTCTGTTTCTCTGTGTCTCACTCTCTTTACTTTGTCTTCTTCTCTCTCTGTATGTGTCTCTTTCTCTACATCTCTCTCTCTCTCTCTCTCTCTCTCTCTCTCTCTCTCTCTCTCTCTCTCTCTCTCTCTCTCTCTCTCTCTCTCTCTCTCTCTCTCTCTCTCTCTCTCTCTCTCTCTCTCTCTCTCTCTCTCTCTCTCTCTCTCTCTCACTTATAAAACAAAAATTCCTCTTTTTGGCAAACGATCTCTCATTCTCAACTTTTCTGTTCACGGGGTTGGCAGCTCTGTAATTACTCTTTTTTTGTCCTTCTTTGGTCATATCTATAACTTCTACAAACTATTAGAACAAGTTCAGACAGTATAAAGGGGGTCGTGGACATAGGCAAAAACACTTGGAACATTAATTTATCTACAGAAATGATTTTGTTCATTAGACTTGTACACGTCAATTTAACAAAATTTTCCGCCATTTCTCTTAACCCTGTGGAAACTCAAAAACTAGGAATTGTCAAATTTGAATTGGTCTTTGCATGTTTTATATTCAAAGTTTGTAGTTTGTGTTTGCTTAAAACAGATTGAGATAATATTTCATATCAGTGCAGGTTCACTGATTTGACCATTGATTATTCACCACTCACCTTGCTCACTCAACTCTGTCTTTGTGTTTTTAGTAATCTTACTGATCTGTTTGTCTGTCCAGTGTCACGTCATATTTTGTGTAGGCTTGGTGAAGGTTTTGTAGATCTGTCCTTCGTCCTATTATTATTATTATTATTATTATTATTATTATTATTATTATTATTATTATTATTATTATTATTATTATTATTATTATTATTATTATTAATATTATTATTATTAGTATTAGTATTAGTATTAGTAATATTATTTATAATTATTATTATTAGTATTATTATTTTTATTATTATTCTTATTATTAGTATTTTTATTATTATTATATTAGTAGTATTATTATAGTACTATAATATGTCATTTGTTAGGAAGGGTTAGGGGGGGGGGGCAATATATCAGAGATTGTGATTGGAGATGTTATTAGGTCACATTGATTTATGAAGTCAAATTGTGAAAGCATGTGTCATAATGATTACCGGTATGTCATATTAAATTCTTTGTATGTGTCAAAGAAAAATAAAAATTGATTGTATTGCAGCATGTGTACGGATATCATAACAAAGATTGACATTTTTTTTTAAAGACTGCTTTAGTCATTCTCACTTGATTATAGTTAGTGATTTCATGTCTGTGGCGACCTGTGTGAAGTGGAAGAAGACTCTAGGGTTCTTTTGATTGGTTGCGAAAGCATGCATGAAAGTGAGAAAGCAAAGTAAATGCAAATTTTATTATAAATAGTGATTGTTTGAGCTGTTGTCATTGAGAGACGAATCACTTTTTTATTTTCAATACACATCATTTGATTCTTTTCATAAAATAAACCAATCCAAACCAAAGTCATTTACATTTACATGGAGTTTTTTTATTTCAAAGAAAAAGTGTAACCATTTAATGTCATGACATTGGTGAAGACCCTTCCTAGAAGCAAAGTCTTGACAGAATAGCTTTTTATCTTTTGTCCTTGAAAATGCTGTTTATTTCAATGGCTTTCTAATAATTTCATAAGAAAAAATCTTGCACTGAAAATGTTCTTGATTAAGGTTTTGCTTGATAAGAGTGCTATCACTGAGATATGTATGTTTTACCTAGAACTTGATATTAGATGAATTAAAAGATAATAATTCGTGTCATGACTGTTGCTGTGTTACATTCTGCAAGGAAGGTGATATAAATGTGTGAACAAGGCTGTGAAAAGTGATGAACCTTCTAGTCTTAGCTGTGAACGTCAATAAAGCACATAGTCATATAGACAGACTATTAACTTGAAAACTCAGAGTTGCCTGGTCTTTTTTCAATCATGTGTAGTCGAGTCATTCACCTTGTTTCTTACATAATTTGTCAAACGTGTGTCTAATTAGACCTGAACTCTTTCTAAAATTCATTGCTTCTAAATGAGACTATTTATCTTACTCCTACCTACCTATCCACTTTATACCAGGTGGCACACAATGCGTCCATTAATCCCATCAAGAGTCATGCGCCTAGCTCTAGGAAATCTCAGATATAGGTAGTTCCAGGCCTAGCTCCATAATATGATCCTCATACCCATTGCCTTTTAATAGTTCCTCTCCGAGGAGTGTTGGATCCACGTTTCCTAAAACCCCCAAAGGCGGCCTATATTAATATTGTTGAGGTACGGCCATCCTTTTCTCCGTACTTCATTCATAGCAGCCATTGGAAGAAAATTAAAATAAAGTAGGATCTCATCCATGGGATAGGCCAATAGGTCCTTGGCAGAGTTATGACCAGAACAGAATCTCTACTAGGTCACAGCAAAGAGGTGTGTAAAAGAAAACCGCTATGAAATTCAGCACTACTCAAATTAAATTCAGTCCCTCTATTATCTATAGTTTGAGCATTACATAGTTGATCCTTTTTCATGTGTATAGGTACTACCGTTCCTTTATTCCAGTCGTCTGGTACTAGTGGTACCTGTTTGGACTTTCATGCTTGTTGGCATCGCAGTAGTAGTTTGTCTGCCTGGTTTTTAACCATTTCTGGATAACCTTGTGATAACCTGATCTGCTCTTTTCCTATTTCACTTTTTTATAGCTGTTTAAATTTCTTCCATTGATATTTCCTAAATCTTCATGTCTCTGGATTTCTTGTTACTCTTACTAATTGATCTTTACTCCTTCATTCTTCTCTGGATTTCTTTCTCCTTGGAGTAGATTTATGATTATGACCTTTTCTAATTTCTTTTGGCTTCTTAATTTGTCGTTATGCTATCTTTCTCTTCATCTTTCACTTATTTCTCCCCCAAGAACATTTTGATTTCCTTGATAGCTTTCTTGAAGTATTTGGCATTTCATCCATATCAAGTAATTGAGCTTTCATTGTTTCCATGATTTGCTTTCCTCACTTCCTCTTTGGTTAGTTCTTATAATATAATCAATTTGGAAATGCTTGTTGGCATATCCCATCCTCTCTCCCTTTGTTTTTAACAATAACCTTGATCTGCTCCTGGGGCCTTTTCCTAATTTCACTTTTCTTATAGCTGTTTGATTTCTTCCATTGATATATCTAAATCTTCAGCTTTCTTGGATTTCTTGTTACTCTTACTCCATTGATCTTTTCTTTTTTCATACGTTCTGGAATTATGTTTTGGCCTTTCTTTATGTTTCCATGATTTGGCTGTCTTCTTTCATTATTTCTCTTTGGCTTCTTAATTTGTCGTAGGCATGCTACTTTCTCACTCTTCATCGAAGAGCTTTTTGATTTCTTTAGCTACAAACTCTTCCCATTGTTCCTGTTTTGCTTTCCTCACTTCCTCTTTGGCTAGTTCTTATAATCAGTAAAATCTATCCCATCCTCTGGTCTCTTTGTTTGCAAGTATTTCTTTGATCTTATTTTTGACATTCTCATTCCACCTGCTGTTCTTTTCCCATCTCCTTTAATTTGTTTCCTACCACAGACCTCTCACGTAGGCCTACAACTGAAGAGTGTTTCTTTATACACTTGTCACTTTTCTTCTATTGTGCTATCATTCAGATCCATCTGTGTTTGATTGATAAATCTTTTTATCCTAGATGGCTACATCTCTTTTACTATTGGTTTATTTAGTTCCTCTACTTTGAGTTTAGTAGCTTTCTTCTCTTTCTTTTTCTGTTTGTTTTCTTCAGTCAGTAATCTCATTTTGGCAATCACTAGATAATGATTACTAAATATTTCCGCTCCTCTATTTACTCTTGCATCCAATGTACTGTAAAAAGGGAGCTGCTAACTATTATGTAGTTTAGACTTTTCACACCTGTCTTCATTTACTCTTGTATATTTGTGGATATCTTTTGAGGAAAAAAGGTCTCGGCTATTTTCATGTTATTCTTTAGGCAAACCTCTATTAGTCTCTCTCCATTTGGGGAAGTTGTTGTCTCTCCTTCTTTACCTATTACTCCTCCTGATGTTTCTATATTGTTGCCTACTCTAGCGTTTAAATCTCCTAAAACCATTAGTTCCTGTTTGTGTTTAAGATTCTCTGCAGCTGCTTGTAAATCGTTTTCGAAGGTATCTTTTTTCTTCTTTAGTGGCGTCTTCGTTTGGTCCACAAGCTATTAATAATTTAATTTCTATTTCTTTTGGTTTAATATTTACCTCTAATAGCCGTGGGCGTATAAAATTCTTGCGTTCTAATAGCTTTTCATGCCTTTTATGTACTAGGAGACCTACTCCTGCTCTATCTTTGACATCTACTCCTGAGAAGATTAAAATATGTTTTGGTCCTACATTTTCTATTCCTTGTCCTTTTTTTCTTTGTTTCTGTAATAGTAATAGCCAAAATGTCTACTTTGAATTTTGAATTTTTTAAAATTCGATATAATTATATCAGATGCCGGTAGAACACACAAATACTCTTCTTAAGGCGATTGAATGCTAACCCACTTTCATCATAAAGTAGACTTGATATTGATAATCAAGTTAATTTCTAAGGGTGACGTTGTGGTCTTGAGGCAAGGTGTTGGCCTCTCAACCAAAAAAAGGTCATGGGTACAAGCCCTGACAGTTGAAATATTTTCTCAAAATTGTTTTTAGCAAAAACCCGTCTCCCTTGTCCAGGTACGTGAATCACCACTTAGTCCCATCGGAGACGGAATATAAAAAAGGAGGTCCTGTGTGTATATCACAACACTTTTAGCACGTTAAAGTTAAAGATCCTATTGGCTGTTTACACTAGAGCAGTACAGGCAAATTAAGAATCCTACCAAAACCCATGAGATGACCTTTGTTGTTGATGTGGGTAAAATCAATTCAAATCAAACTTAATTTCTGAACTAGGACCGTAGTAAGATAACCATTATGTCCTGAAAACCCTACAACTGCCAAAATCATTAATGTGTTACAGGTCACAGGAAATGTTGCTAACCCAGTGTTGTCTCTGCATCCTACCTCCAGCTTTTCTTTCTTGAAAAAAAAACAACATATTAATACCTTGTCTAAGAGTGGTTATAAATATCAATTTTAGTGACATGCCTTACTTATACAATCTTGATAACACCCCTTGTGTTGCAGTATTGGAAAGACATATATTCTAATATTCTTTGTGATGTCTTTACACTTTGCAAACAAGTCAAGCTTTTATGAGCTCATTTCTGGAAAAAGTACTACTAGTTAGTACTGAGTTCACAATGTATTGTGTCATCATCATCATCATTAGGAATAGGAGTAGGAGATTTTGTGACGCTCGAGCTCTTCTTACCATAACCCTTGGAACGGAGACTCATAACTTGGCGCTCAGCTGGCTCGGCGCTCAGCTGTGGGTCGGGGCCAGTTGTGGGTCCCTTGTGGCTCAAGGCCGTCCTCGGCGATCGGGTTGGGCCGGGGCCAGAATCTACATTGGGTAAGATTAAGAAGTAAGAAGAAGAAGAGGAGGGCCAACCTTTCAATGCCGAGGCTCACTTAACTCCCAATCTCGGAAGGAGGTTTACTCTTGGTCATTAGAAGTCGTTTGGGATGTGTTGTGTCAAATTGTTTTCGGTCTCAAAAAAGGCCATACATCTACAGTTTGAATGAAACTTTTTTTTGTGTGTGTGGACATCCATTTCGCAAGTTAAAAGGTCAACTTGGTATTTTCAGTTCAGGGTTATAAAAAAAAAGCAAAAGATAAAACTGTCTAAAGCGATGAAGAGAATCCATGGTGAATGTTTTGAATAGAGTATGTCAAAGACAACTAGTCAACTACATTCAAACTCAATTCTTGCTATACCGCCAACTGTTGTGCCAGTGGAAACGTGGCGTTATAACAGGAATGACGTTAAAATTAAAACGAAAACACCCTTTTTCAATATTACAATATTTACAATGAGGGAAATAATTTATATTTGACTAATCCAGTAGAAGAAAAACGATGACTGTCGCGACAATGTAGGCCTAATGCATGTCAAATGGTTATTGTAGCTGTAGTGTTATATAGTAATTCTAGTAGAATCGCCCGTCTTTTATGTTGTCAAGTTTTTAAAAAAATCGACAAAAACACCCTTAACTCAAAATGAACTAGCCTAAGTTTCGACACTGCTGTGAAACCTAATTCTCACCACTCAATTGGACCCAATCATAGCCATGTCTACCCCGCCAAGATGACACAATCTGGGCCTATGCCGATGCTACTCTTCATTCGACTCACCTAGGCCTCAAAACCTTCAGTGCCCTCATTCTCACAAAGAAGAAGTTTTGTGTCATCAGTGCCAGCGTCATTTCTGTAAGTGTAAGAGTACTAAGACATACAATCATGTCAGTGATCCTTGTGTCTGTATGTATAGTGTGTGTTTGACTTTGATTCCATGACCTGTGACCAAGCCAAACTATATTCTACTTATACCTGCTTGCATCACTTCAGGGTATATCTAGGTTTGGGTGTAATGATATACTCTCTCAAGACAAGATTATGATCATTTTCATACATAGCAATAGTAACACTAGTAACAGTACGTAATGTCTGTGGCGTCGTTGGCCGAGCGGTTAGGCTGTCGGACTGGGGATCATGAGGTCCCAAGTTCGAATCCTAGCAATGCCAGGTCCGACGTTATGTTCCTTGGGAAAGACACTTAACATGCATTGTTCTCCACTCTAACCAGGTATAAATGGGTACAAGCACTAGCTTGGGAGTAAAAACCTACGTCAATCTAGCGTCCTGGTCAGGAGGTGATTATTGTTACCCGTTCCTCTTAATGCTATAAAAATCGAGATAAGCTCTGGCTCTATGGGCATTGAAGGAACTACTTTATGTAATATCTCCAGTATAAAGACTGCTGATCTAAAACCTTTGCACAAACTCTGATATTGATTCAATGCCATATCAAATTAATATTAAAAAAAAAGAATAATTTTTAAATCTTACTTCATGCATTTTCAATACAAAGTTCAAATCCTTCCCTATAATAATTTGCTTGTTTGGAATTTAGCCTGTTTACTATACCATATACTGTCATCTCAGGGAGAATAAAAATGCAACAGGAAGATGAAAGACATGTAAAAGAGTAAAAGTAGGAAAGAAATAGGACCTACCACAACCAGTAGCACTTTAGCTGACGACAACGCAAAATCTGCCAACTCACCACTCTCACTCTCATAGATAGCTAAATGACTTCTGGTACATAATGATCCACACAAAGAAATAAAACATAAAATCTGGCTGCACTCAAGAATATTATATTGCATTAAGCAAAAGATTATCAGACTGTGTTTTCAACAATGGAAGGACAAAAGTAAAAGTAAAAGTAAAAGTAAAAGCATATCGACGGTGAAAGTCGCAAACTGTGTAAGTTCAACATTAGTACAATGTAATACCTTTTCTCTCATTTTTTAACATTAGGAAGCCTCTATGCTTCGTCTAGTTAGTATTCCATGGTACAATAACCAATAGAAACCCATATAATAACCATATTAGCAATCCATGTATTCTTATTGGGTCCGGTTTTTGACAATTGCAAAACATGCATGTCTGTGTGAAAATAGATTAAAATGCGCGACATCATTTTCTTTGATTTTCTAAAAACATAAAAATTAGGACTTACACCGGGGATATAGTAACAAATCTGCCAAATCAAAATTGAAATCTTGAAGATACACTCTAAAATATCTATTGTCACATTTTTGGGATCGCTTAATTATCTTCATAAAAAAACTGTGCAATATCAATCACTGTACACAAGACAGCCAATCAAGCTGTAGGCTGTCCTCTTAGTTGTTATGTTAAGAAATGATAGTAAAATAAAAAGGCACCGTTCTTAGACAGAGCAATGCCATTTAATTTTAAGCAATAGGATAGTGGACAGCCAACCAAACACTATAAAAATAAAACCTATTTTGTGAAAGCAAGTATAGCAGATTCACACACACACACCCCTGCATTCTCCCCCCCTCCCCCCTCTCTCATTCTTCCTCCACAAAGGTAGGCTTGTATAAGCACACACCTTTAACGAATCACTCAAATGCCTGTTAAATGGCTTAACCCAAACACAAGGTCATCCACACACCACAGAGATTGATAAAATAAATATTTAATTAGATACTCCATTATATCATTACCAAACACGTAAGAAAAAGAAAATGGCTGGTACCAAAATTGCAGTAAATAAGACTTGCAAAGAAGATAAATCTTTTTTGCAGTAAGTCCCTGGTTCATTAATGCAATGTAAATAGCTAGAAAGAATCATCTGGCAAAGACATTAAAATTAAACACTGTAATATTGATATTGAAGACCAAATGGTACTTCACAACACATGAAAGTTTTATCTTTAGACAAAAATCTTCTGAAAAGCAAGAACAAAAAATTTACCATTTCCTACAATAAATAATATGAAGATTTGAACTGTTAGTGTCAATACTTATGAATCTAAAAATTATAAAACAAACAAAATACTTCAAAAATGAAAGTAAAGGACATATAATATCATAATATATATATTACTTTGATAGATGAAATATATGTCAAAAGCAAGTTTATAATATAAATCAAAGAGAAATAGACAGTGAAATCACTATCAAGATGAATTTTGGAATGCTGTGATTAGGCATGAAAAAAATACTCCCAAGAAATTGATTTCTCGACTATATTTTCCAAAATCACGATGTCCAATGATTAATAAATGTCATTCTTTTATTGCAACACATCCTCTAAAAAGTGTTTAAAATATCATAAAAGCAGACTACAATGTATTTATTATTGTTTTGGGCAGGCAGATATTTTCTTTTCTCTTAAAACAAAGAAGACTCTTAAAATTGGTTGAGAGCTGTATGATAATTGATAAATCAAATATAGTTTGAATCATTAAACAACGGTAAAGCTCATTTGAACATATAAATCGTCACTGGAAGTACTGGAACAAATTGCTGGGGAAATCAAATGCAAAATTTTCTTGTCTCCTGAAGATCATCCATTTTGAAAATGACTACTACTAACTAGTAAGTACTAGACTTAAGTATCTTTGAAATGCCTATTGCTGAAAATTCATTTACATCTGCGTCTGAGTGAATCATAAAAAGAAAGCTCAAATAAGTCATTTCCAAGAAATAAATGTGTAGAGAAACCAACAGCCAACTGGTTTCCTGCTACAATCTGATTACTATAAGTTCATACTGTTGACAATGAAGCTGCAGTTCATAATACGTGTACAAAAAGACAACAAAGCATCTTGTGATTAACACAGTCAGAGCAGCTAAGAACATTGTTGTATGGAAAAGTTTTATGTTCAACTTTCTACATAACATTTCATACAGAAAGTGCATTTCAACTAGAATCTAGTGCTCAGTTTTAAAATTTGCAAATACTTAAAGTTGCTGCACATTGGACAGCCTCCTCTTAAACTGAAGATCTTTCATACGATTCCTAGAAGAACTCACCAAACTGTTTATTTATTTTTCACAATTATTCCACTTTTTGTTCTCTGTGGGTTTCTTTTAAGGTTGGGATAGGTTATTTTCCGTTATTATCGTGTACTGTAGTTTCTTTTTAATTTAAATTGGGCAAGGATAGTGAACATGTAGATGTAAGTGGTGTTCTCAATAAAAATTAACAAACATGTGCATTTCTTTGATATTATTAATTAGTATGACTTGACTAGCATTTCAATGTTATGATTTTAAAGTTTTTCTTAGATTTTGATTAAAGATACAAACCCAACAGGATTGTTTACCACACACGGACTCCCAAAACCAGTAACATTATAGCTATTTCAACAAATGCACCTTCAATTCAAATCAGCTCTTATGACTAATCATATGAGGATTTTGATATGTCAATTTACCAGCTAGATACTTACATATGAACAAATTATTTTCCAGTTCATACTCATAGTCATTCATTTATTGACGATGTTGAACTCACACACATCTATCATATATAATCTGATAGTGAGGAAATACTGTATGCAGAAACCGCACTCAGCCCCCACAACAGTATAACACTCTTTTCAACTCACAAGAGACTGCACTACCAACCAAGCTAACTAAACTATGTGTAGTTAGCTTGGTTAAATAGTGCTTCTCTTTCATGGTGAGTGCAGCGGGTTCAATTCCATTGGTGTCCAAAGTTTTTATGCTGTCTATTCCTTTGTATTTGTCTTTTCTTTGTTTTTATGGGGCTTTAACATTATTTCATGTCATTATTCTTCACTTTCGACATGCCCTTGCCTCTTTGAGATGTTGAAAGCATCCAAACAGGAATTGCATAACCCAAAAGCTTTGGCTTTTGGAGGAGGTGGAAGAAAGGTTGTGGTGACAGGTAGTTTTTTTTCAGGGCTATTGTTTTGCTTTTAGATCAATTCAGCTCTTTGAAGACGGTTTAAAAAAAAAGTTACAAAACAAAGAGAACCATTGAGAACAAGCAATTTTAAAAAACAAAACAAGACATCAAAAAACGAAAACCCAGAGAGATGAACCATCTTAAAGAAAGCGATTTCAAGCATCAATTAAAAGTAATGTAAAATTCTGACGAAGACTACAAATTATGAAAATTCAATTTGAGACCATGAATTGAAGCTGGTATAAAAAAATACATCTTTAGAAATATCAAGCAGAAGTTTGAAAAAATCTGAAAGGCAAAAAGTGTTGGAAGGATAAAACATAATATACATGAGCATTGAAAAAAGAAGAAAAAAGGGAGAAATAATAAAAGACAGGTTTATGGGAGTCATGATTTGTTGCACACAAAGTGCAGTTTGTCACCATGACAATATTTTGAAACAGAAAAACTCATCTATTACGATGACACAAATTAAAGAAAGAAAAAAGAAGGAGAAAAAATCCTGTAACAACATTACCATGCTATGTAAAGCAAACATAAAATCTATGCCCATTGACCGAAGTGAACAATTCTGGAGTGAACCAGTCCCCTGACACATCCAGCCCATGTGATACTGTAACCAGCTAAAATCTCATGCATGGCAACCAACAAGCTATCTGGCCATCATCATCAATAGCTGAGTACGTTGAGACATCCTCAATTTTTTCCATAACTGAGACACAATTTGGCACACATAATGGACAAACAATGACTCTGAAAAGGCAGTTTTTCCATAAATGGGACAAAACTCTTTCATTGCAGTACTGGATAGAGCAGTTTATTCCTTGACTTCATACCACGACAAAGGCTCAGTATCGATTCTTTTTATTTTAATTTTATACGATTGTTTTAGAAATGATACTGGCCTAACTTTTAACACATTGGTTATACCATAAAAGTATTAAAAGCCGGAAATTTTGTTTAAAGTATAAGAAGTTGGTACTCATTTTAATTACCCCAAAGTACTCTATCCGAAAATTCTATCTTTGATGAATCATTGTCAATATTAGCTAAGATCGGCCGAATAGTACGGGAAAAATGTCATCCCGACATAAGTATAAGGTATCTGGAGCAGTTGAAATAGGGTCGACATGAAGTATTTGATAGCCTCTCACGATTGTATAATGGTTCAAAGTTTTATATTATTATTTAATAGGTTTATATGCAAAAAAAACCCATTAAAAAACGGAAAAAATTGTTAAAAATGTGATTTTCTCAAAATGAAACCTTTTGACAGTGCACTGGTATGCGATCTACTTTTTATTTATTGTCCGATTGCCCCCAAATTTGGTTTATAACATCTATAACAAAGACACATTAAGAACTATATGTCAAAATAAGGGCAATACCAAAGAGCTTTTTAAAATAACATCTGGTCTGCTCAGTCCTTATGTTCCCAGTATTGTTAAAGATTCAACGAAAATGTGTGAAAACTTCAACAATTTCTTTATTGATAAGGTAGCTAAAATTAGAGACCACCTTAATCATCAAAACCCATCTACTTTATGTATCGATTCTGAGAATTCTAATCCTGGACCTAGCTCTACTCTCTCGAATTCGAGCCAACATCACCAAACGAAATTGAAAATTTAATCAATAATGCCATCTAAAGCGTGTGCAAAGTTATAGCCAAATTTGTTTACAACTGAAGAAGCCTATTTGAAAGGAAGTTGTTATTTTTGCAATGAAATCCAAGATGGCGGCGTTCCCATGATAAATAAAATGTTAAAAATATCTTTTTCAGGTTATTTAGACATGCCCAGTACAGTGGTAGTGGTTAAAATTGTCTCTGTCAAATAATAATTTTAAAAAATGCTCACTTTTGGTTTTGTGAGTTTTCAGAACATTAATAATGATAATAATTTATTTTTATTTAAATGTAATTCAATTGTCTCAAATCTCACATGGCTGTTATTTTATTATGTCTTCATTTTATTTCATAATCCAACTTGTAACACCTAGTGTTACTACAATCAATGTCAAACCGATTAAAAAAAAAATTCATTATGCATCATCCAATTCAACTTATTCCCTTAATATCTTCACAAGGCTAATCTGAACAAAGGTGACATTCAAACTGCCATGTATGAATTATGCATATCACTTTTGCAACTAGCATGTACACATCACACATGAATTATGTCTTTTCTCTTCTTCCCATTTTTTTTTTAGAGAATGAAAGTGAAAGACTAAACACATGCATTTACTATTGCCTTCCAATCTACATTAAGCAAAATAAAGGTAACATTTAAAATTGTTTGTAGGCTTCTCAAACATGTTTCTCAATCTGCATACAACGAGACCAAAATACAAGAACAACTGAATAAAGCAAAAATGAAAACGGACCATGTAATTGCTTTCCCTCTTTTTTCACTTAGTCTATTCAAATGTATGCATTTATTGTGCAATATGTCCTTCACACTTAATATACACACAATTGCATCGCTTTCAGTCAGTTAACTTCCACTCATCGCTTTTTTTTATTATTACCCATTTGCCTGTTTTTCGTGTTTTTAAGTCCGGCACTTAAGGGGGGGGGGACCAAAACGTTGATTTTCTGTTCTTTGCATATTCGGGTAGAACGATCATTTATCTACAAGTTCATAGCAAAAAAATGTCCATATGACATATCATTTTTTTTTTACAAAATATTTTGTAGGCAAGGGTAGGTAAAAACGGTCACTGACTGAGTTTTGATTGATTTTATTCATAACTAAGGGAGGAGATAGATTTTGAAAATTGAGTCAAAGTCCAAGATGGCGGCCGTTTCTATGGCAACCAAGACACTACAAACTTTTCAATGATAAAGGATGACTGTATTTTGACAGTTACTCATGTACATACTGAAAGCAAAAAACCTAAACTCAAAAGCAAAAAAAATCACTTCAGGTGCCCCCCCTCTAATAAACTTGTGAGTATTTAACTTCTTGTGTACTGGTATATTGTGCACTGGCAGTAATACTACAGATTAGAACTGAGGTGGTCAGCTATTATGAAGTAGAAGAAAATTGAATTATCTTAAAGGAGAGGAAAGTCTGTACTTTAAAGCTAACATGTAGCTCTATATGCTTGATTAATGAAAGAAAGAAAAGATGACAACCCTTCCAAGAGAAATGTCTATGAATTATTTTTGTTTGTGTGTTGTTATCACTGACATAGTAAATATTTTATTATTTTATTACATTGCATCTCAATTATATCAATGAACGCCATGAATTACTGAAAATTAGACAAGCATTGCAATTTTTCTTAAAAACAACTCAAATAATAGGTAAAAGGCACAAGCAATCAATCAATAAAATATCTGCAGTAATAGCTTACAGCACAAACCATCTTCCTTTAAAAAATGACACCCCAAAATGCTAAATCAGTCAAGAAGGGAAGAAGAAAACAATCCTAGCCTTGACATCGGTGCTAGAATAAATTGACTCAGCATTTCATTAAAAAACTTTCAGACACTGAGGTGAAAAAGAAACAGTATCGTATGATTTCTGACGGAAGTGTCAGAAGTAGAATTTTACATGTGAGTTGTTTTGCGACTGGAGCCATCATTCTTTTATCATCATATTGTCAAGACATAGTTAAAGGGGTTAATTGTGATTTAAAGACAAAGAATTTGGTTTTATGAAGATGCTACTTCCTTGGTTAACCGTGACTCACAATTGCATTGTGCACATGGATGACTCACGTTATTGTCAAAACCCGAAACTAAGTTTCGAGGCGGATGATAGGAAGGTTGTTGAACATGACGTCAATGATGGGTGAATTACACCCCCCCCCAAACTATGAAAGTTTCTTATGTTCTTGTGTAAAAAATAAATAATAAAGTACTGGTGGTCAGTCTAGCATCTGTACATGTTAAACAGATCTTAATATCATGACATTTTACATTGCCGGTAGGTAGATCTGTCAACTTGAGTTTTTAACCATGTTATGTTACCTTATTATTAAAGCTGAGATACAAAAAAACACAAGCTATTGCATAATATTTTTTTAAAATTGCGCTTTTGTAGTATGAATAGGAAAGTTTTCCTTTTGCTTTTTAATTTGACACATCCGCCATAAAGCCTTATAAATATAAATGTAAGTAAGTATACTCTGAAAAGGTTTGTAAAATGGATCCACAAAGAAAATCATCATAAACAAAACCAACGAAAGCGACAGACTGCAGCAGTATTTTAAACGTACAAATACATGCATGCAGTTTTTAAAAGTTTAAAATACCCACACAAATGCAACTTAACAACATGAGCAATTAAACCCTGAAGCTTCAATACTGTAGAAAACAGTCACAAACTGTTTAGCTCTACACTACTATGCGGTACAGTGGTCTCAGTCTAGGAAAGAGGCCGATCCTTTAGAGACAACAAAAAAGCGGCCTCTTAGCTGGACAGTCTCTAGGGCAAAAATATTAGATATACACAAGATAGTCATCATGTAATACTTATCAGTCAGATACCTAGGCCTAGAGCTCCAACTTAAAACAGGAGAGAAGAGGACGTGTAAGAAAGAGGAGGAAGGACGAAGCAGCATACATTTCTTTAGACTTTTCATCCACTTCTTTTTTTCTACTGATCACAGAACCAGGTAGCCATTGCACAAAACAGTTAGGCCTAATTCAGTTCTTTAATCCATACCATCATCAGTGAAAACATGTTTGCATTGATCATGGCGGTACCTTTAATTTGATCAAGATATTCCAATGGCTACAACAAGGAGTCAATTGCCTCATTTATCTGATAAGAGTCTGGTGTCAACATCAAATAGCCTGATGCTAGCTCGGAAGGATCTAGTAGAGATTCAAGGCCTACAACACGATATACATGTTTTAGATAGAGAAAAACGCAGCTTTGCCACTCTAAATTTTTATGTTCTTTTTATTGCATTGAGTTTAGCAGACTGAAATGTTTTCGTCTTATAAATGACGAGGAAATAATCCATTACACGGAAAAGGTGACTCTAAAGCTGACCTTTGACAGGGACCACTTTAATTTGCATTTTAACTTGCTCTTCTAAAAGGTTTGGGGAGCGATTTACACTTCCTTTTAGACGGGGCAGGAGAAGGTTTGAATTTGTATTGAATTTAGTTTTCAATACATGTCTTAAAAACAGTTTGATCAATACTGATGGTAGTACTAAAATCTATACATATTATTGATCATAGTGAGGATAATAATAATTACAACAACTATAACGAACAGCATATTTGTGATGCTAACCCATGAATCTTAATAAAAGAAACCATTGGTTTTATTCATAATTCAAACACCTCATATTTATTCATTTCTAAAAATAATTTCAAAACTAGGCCCTCCTTTCTAAACATAAACATGATTCAAATTCGAATATATTAAAATATTGGAAACTCACATTGACATAATGACAAGACTACCCATGACCTATAAGTGACTGAAATGACCTTATCTTAAAAAAATTGTTTTTAAACAGACCCAAGAATAATAAGAACAGAAGAAAAAGGTCATTTGAAATAATTGGTTTGGTTTTGAATAACAATACAGAAAGAAGGATACAAAAAAAGTTTAAAAATCACAAAAGATTTCATAAACCATGTATTAAAAAACAATTGCAATATATTTCAAGTATGATGTAAGAGTAAAATGTAATTTCATCTTAATTGTTTCCAAGAATAGAAAAGAAATTTTTTAAAAATAATTTTGAAATAGAAGAGACAATACATCATGAACAAAACATATGTCACAATAGATTTGTAATAGTAGCAGGCACATATAAGGGACGATTAGCAAAACACAAGATGCTGTTGTCATTGTTACTGGAAGGAATCATGAATGTGTCATGCCATTGGGAGTAAGCAGAGGATCGTCATCAGGTGAGTTTACAATGAGAGACTTCATATCCTAAGAAAGAGAAAAGAGAAACAAAATGAATGGGGCATTCATGATACTTAAATAATAACAATTTCATGACCAAACTAGACTTCATAGGCTCACCTAAATCCCATTAATAGAGAATTAATATACTCAACTCTATCCCTTTATTAGAGACTTCATATGCTCAACTCTACCCATTTATTAGAAACTTCATATGCTCATCTCTACCGCTTCATTGGACACTAAATATGCTCACTTCCACCCCTTTATTGGGAACTATAATATGCTCATCTCTACTCAGTTATTGGGGGCTCTAATAAATGCTCATCTCTACCGATTTATTGGGGACTCTAAATGCTCATCTCTATCCCTTTATTAGGGACTCCATATGCTCATCTCTACACCTTTATGGGGGACTCCATATGCTCATCTCTAATCCTCTATTGGGGACTCTAAATGCTCATCTCTATCCCTTTATTAGGGACTCCATATGCTCATCTCTACACCTTTATGGGGGACTCCATATGCTCATCTCTACACCTTTATGGGGGACTCCATATGCTCATCTCTACACTTTTATGGGGGACTTCATATGCTCATCTCTACCGCTTTGTTGGGGACTCCACATGCTCATCTCTACCCCTTTATTGGGCACTCCATATGCTCACCTCAATCCCATTATTGGAAACTCCATATGCTCATCTTTAGCCCTTTATTGGGCACTCCATATGCTCATCTCTATCCCATTATTGGAAACTCCATATGCTCATCTTTATCCCTTTATTAGGGACTCCATATGCTCATCTTTAGCCCTTTATTGGGCACTCCATATGTTCACCTCAATCCCATTATTGGGGAACTCCATATGCTCATCTTTAGCCCTTTATTGGGCACTCCATATGCTCACCTCAATCCCATTATTGGAAACTCCATATGCTCATCTTTAGCCCTTTATTAGGGACTCCATATGCTCATCTCTAGCCCTTTATTAGGGACTCCATATGCTCATCTCTATCCCATTATTGGAAACTCCATATGCTCATCCCTTTATTGGGGACTCCATATTCAGCTCTATCATTTTATTGGGGACTCCACTTGTTCATCTCTATCCTTTTATTGGGGACTCCACATGTTCATCTCTATCCCTTTATTCAGGACTCCATATGTTCATCTCTATCCTTTTATTTCGGCCTCCATGTTCATCTCTACACCTTTATTGTGGACTCCATGGTGGACTCCATATGCTCATCTCTATCTCTTTATTGGGAACTCCACATGCTCATCTCTATCCCTTTATTGACTCCATATGCTCATCTCTATCCCTTTATTGGGGACTCCATATGCTCATCTCTATCCCAATTTTGGAAACTCCATAAGCTCATCTTTAGGACTCCATATGCTCATCTCTCTATCCTTTTATTGTGGACTCCACATGCTCATCTCTATCCTTTTATTGTGGACTCATATGCTCATCTCTATCCTTTTATTGTGGACTCCATATGTTCATCTCTATCCTTTTATTGTGGACTCCATATGCTCATCTCTATCCTTTTATTGTGGACTCCATATGCTCATCTCTATCCTTTGATTGTGGACTCCATATGCTCATCTCTATCCTTTTATTGTGGACTCCATATGCTTATCTCTATCCTTTGATTGTAGACTCCATATGCTTATCTCTATCCTTTGATTGTAGACTCCATATGCTCATCTCTATCCTTTTATTGTGGACTCCATATGCTCATCTCTATCCTTTTATTGTGGACTCCATATGCTTATCTCTATCCTTTGATTGTAGGACTCCATATCCTTTGAGCTCTCCATATGCTTATCTCTATCCTTTTATTGTGGACTCCATATGCTTATCTCTATCCTTTATTGTGGACTCCATATGCTCATCTCTATCCTTTTATTGTGGACTCCATATGCTCATCTCTATCCCTTTATTGTGGACTCCATATGCTTCATCTCTATCCCTTTATTGTGGACTCCACTTGTTCATCTCTATCCTTTTATTGTGGACTCCACATGTTCATCTCTATCCCTTTATTGTGGACTCCATATGTTCATCTCTATCCTTTTATTGGGGACTCCATATGTTCATCTCTATCCTTTTATTGGGGACTCCATATGTTCATCTCTATCCTTTTATTGTGAACTTCATATGCTCATCTCTATCCTTTTATTGTGAACTTTATATGCTTATCTCTATCCTTTTATTGTGAACTTCATATGCTCATCTCTATCCTTTTATTGTGGACTCCACATGCTCATCTCTATCTTTTTATTCTGGACTCCACATGTTCATCTCCATCCCTTTATTGTGGACTCAATATGCTCTTCTCTATCCCTTTACTGAGGACTCTATATGCGCCTAGAGCTATCGTAAGATGGGAGTGGGTGCTATAGAAATGAATTATAGTATTATTATTATCTCTATCCCTTTATTGAGGACTCTATATGCTCATCTCTATCCCTTTATTGGAGACAATATGGTCATTTCCAATCCTTTATTGGGAACTCTATATGTTTATATCTATCCTTCTATTAGAAACTTCATATTCTTCTTCTTTTCCGTTTTCGAGCTTTTTTACCTTCTGCCGAACAACAACCTGAACAAAAATGATTATTATTCAATATGACATTTTTATGATAGTTTGACTTGATGATAAAACAGCAAAACATCTTTTACCTTATAAGTACTATATGCTCATGCCAATACAGACTAACACAATGGATTGAAATCTGTTCATGTCCAAGTTCCTCATAATAAGAGTGCTGCCAAACATTGAAAAATGGGTATAACTGATATAAATTCAAAACAAATTCTTCCTCATTCAACAAATTTATTTTGTACTTTGATTCTAAAGTGACCAAGTTAAAACTGGGCTGTGATGAAATAAAATGACATCCTTTTAATGGGCCATACCTTAATTCTCCTGATAAAAAGCCTCCTGGCTAAAATGACAATGACGATGAGCAACATGAAACCGCCTAGGGCTATCAACCCATACTTCACAGCTTCTGTCAGTGTGATCTTCCCATAGACTTCCGACTTGAAATCATCAGCATCCTTCTTGTCAATTAAGCCACTCTGAAAGAGATAAAACACAAACAAACCCCTGATAAGTTAATCATTAGATATGTGATGATTTCATCTATAAAACAAGAACAAATAGAAAAACGTAGAAGAAGTAATCAACTAATCAAGTCATGACAAACAAACAGACCAGAGCAAGACAAAATATCGCCAGTGATAAATAGAAAATCATGAAGATGAATAATGACAACAACAATAAACCATATGTAAAACAATTTCAAATTGAAATTAATATTTTCGTCCTTTCAAAACGCTATCAGGGTAAATAGAATTTACAATGCATTGATGTACTGGTTGCACATAGAAAAATATGGAATCTTAACACAAAACAATATCTTCTATACATATCAAATGTTTATAATTGTTTCCTTCCAATCCAGCAATTTGGGAAAGTACATCTCGGTCGCACAACAAAAAAGATAATTTTATTATCCCCTTTAAATGTCGATTGCAGCTGAACTGTGGTGTGCATGAAGCCAGGACCTCATAATCCCAAGTCCGCCTGCCTAACCACTCAACCATCTAAGTCGCCGCTTTGTCTAGAAGACAACATTTTTTATTGCTGATATAAACATGGCACAAACGGGGAAAAAGTTTCTTACTCAACATCTATATAATGAAGGACTTGTAAAACCAAGTGACACCTCTGACAGAACAAAGATTCCCCTTTTCTGGTATATAAAAAGCGTTCAAGAAGGAAATGGATAGAGTGAAAAGAAGGCCGTGGTAGGTAAAACATTTTTAACATCCACGGATGAGAGGCAGCTCAGTTACTTAGTACTCCACAACCTAAGGATAAGCATTCAAACACTGAAATGTGAACTGATTGCAAGGGGAAGTTCCAACGTCAGTTCGAGAACCACTCAAAGAGAACTGGCCAGTCGTGGGTGGAAAAATACAATGGGAATTCTCAAAATTTGGTTGAGAAGAGAGCGAAAACAGATGCACGTTCAGCGGTGTTTGGAGCAGAAGGATTTTAACAGTAACAATGTAATTTCACAGATGAAAGTTTAGTGTGGCTCAATCCTCATACCAAACAGCTTTTGTCTAAATCAACACATCATCCTAAATATAGGCACCCAAAACATAGTCCAAAATTTCCTTTATAGCATGGGGTGTCATCTGTCAGCTCCATTCCCTTGAGCAGAAAGTAGCATTGGTAGCCAGCCCAACATTGGTAGCTGTTGGTAAAAGGATTTTTTAGATTTTAGACTTTAAGGTCTTTGGTTTGAATCCTGACGAAGTTACATCCCATGTACTGTTCCTTGGGAAAGGCATACGGTACGATTTCCCTCACACGACCCCAATGCAAATGGGTATCAGCATGAGGTGGGAAGACGTAATAAAATATAAGAAACCATGTTGAAATTTTAAAGAGATAAGAACAGGAACATATCTTTTAAAGATTCCCTTTTCCACGCCTCAATCCAAACCTACGAAACAATTTTAAATGTTCTTCTGTCAATTTTGTGGCACCTTTGCACCAAATCTGTGAAAATTAGTTGAGCAGTATTCACATTATCTTTCTCACAAATGAACAAGTGACAATTGCATCATAATCTCTTTGATGGAGATAACAAGTTCATCTGAGGTTATACTGCATCGATGCAATTCTTGAACCAACCAGATTCTGACAATTTAGACTTCTTGAATTGACAGCAAAGCATAACTTACCTCATTTAACCACATTAAAGGCAGAAAAGTAGGTTTCAGATGATCGGTTACCCTGCAAGTAAAAAATTTAAAAAATACATCAGCGCCGACAAAAGTAAGATGAATGATAGAAATAAAAAAGACGACAAACATCTGTTTCCCTTATTTTTGTTTCAATCCATTTCCATAGCTGTCATGGAATCTACTTGTGATTTTACCCCTGCAGTTGTAGTTAACCATTACAGAATATGGTAACATATCTCATCCTTTTTCCCATGCAGGGGTCTATTGTACTTTTGCTTCATTTAATTACATTTCTATAGTGACTGTGTCAAGACATTCCTTACAAAATGTTCAAAATACATTGCTCTAATTTACGAATGACCACATTCAAATAGTCCAATTCATTGTACACTTGCTGCTATCATCTGTCCTTTAGTCTCTTTCCTGATTTTTAATTCTATACTTTATTAGCCGTAGGCCTTTTCCCACTTTTTGATGATGATTTAGCACTTTACACAAATATCAAATATGAGCATAAACATGTAAATGGGATACGACTCATAACCGTTTGAGTGAAATTATCTATTTCTCTCCTGGGTGAAAAGAAAACTTACTTGAAATCATCAATCTTGTCAATAAATACATTAATCTGCAGTCTTTTGCCAGCATTCATCACCACTCCTGTCATCTGTGAGGAAAGACAATAAATCTCAATTAATTTCTTGTCTTTTACTGGTTTTTTTGTTTTTTTTTAGCCTGTGATGAGATATAAAAAAAGGGGACAAAACCTGTGATGATTTCTAAAAAAAAAAAAAACGTAATTAAAAAAAACTCTCAATAAACGTATCAACACGTCATACACAAGTTTCCTGCCTGATAAAATTTGGTTCCTTGGAATATGAGATCAAATACACCGAACTTCAGAAAATTAAAGAGAAATCACTTTATATCTTCCTCAAATCTTGGAAAAACTTTTCTGCAGACTTTTCACTAGGACACTTCTATCTGAGCCAATCAGTGATCAGCTAGGTCTCTAGCCAAGTAAAAAAAAAAAAAGTAATAAGATAAAACATAACCCTTTATTCAGACTTGAATGAAAATGACAATTAAAAAATAACCTAAAAAACAGATGTCAAAGCAACACTTTTCACCCTCTAATAACACATATGTTGCTTAACCAGAATGCTAATGTGTAACATCTATCTTATTCAATTTTCACTCTCTACTAACACAAATGTTGCGTAACCAGAAAGCTAATGTGTAACATCTATCTTATTCAATTTTCACTTTCTACTAACACAAATGTTGCTTAACTCTTAACTTGCTATTTTTCGACATAAGTCGAAACTTCCGGTATGCATTGCCATTGTTAAGTCCGACTTAAGTCGAATTCACGATGTACCAAGTTTTAAGGAGTGAAAGCAAAAAACTGCGTGCCTATAGTTATTCAGGAGTAGCATCGCTTGATTCTGTAATGGCTGACCTCGATCTGTGAATTTTTTCTTCTCAAACTACCAAGGAATTCTTGATTTTTTTTTTCAATTTTTCGATCGTGACTGTACTTCATTGTGATTAAGAATGGAGTGCATTGACATGATGACGACTCAGGGGACGAATATTTAGCTGAAAATGATGATTCTAACAGTTCAACAGAGAGTGTTGAGTCAGACGATGATAGAGCTAGATCTAGAAATCTTGATTTTTTTTCAATTTTTCGGTCACACCGTACTTCATTGTGATTGAGAATGGATTCTGATGATGAGATTGAAGTACATAGACATGATGACGACTAAGGGGATGAATATTTAGCTGAAAGTGATGATTCTAACAGTTCAACAAAGAGTGTTGAGTCAGACGATGATAGAGCTAGATCTAGCAAAATTTCATGATGATATTCCAAGCGAGTTATGATTTTTTTAAATGGAATTACTTTTTAGTTATGATTTTTAGCAAGCTAAGGGTTAAATGAAAGCTAATGTGTAATATCTATCTTATTCAATTTTCACTTTCCATTTTGTTGCTTAAAAATTTTCACTTTTTCCCCTTGCATTTTTGCAATGGGAATTAAGTTACTATAAATGGGCTCAAAGAGGCTAGCAAGCTGTTGAATTTTGATGGTTAAAATCTTAAAATCAAAAATATATGGGCTATCAATGAAATTCTTTTTCAACATATCTATCTTATTCAATTTTCAGCTTTCTACTAACACAAAATGTTGCTTAAATCCAGAAAAATCTCTAGTTCCCTAAACAAATACTAGTGTAAAATTTCATCTGGCATCTTATTCAATTTTTTTTGAAAAAAAATATATGCATGTGTTTAAATCCTCTACTTATGAAAATTCCAGTGAAAATCTCTAGTTCCCTATAACAAATACTAGTCTAGCTGTGTACAAATTTCAACACTCTGGCTACTTTCTGAGAGTTTAACCGTTGTTGCTAGAAAATTCAACTTTCAGAATGATACAGCCATATTAAAATTGGCCATAGAATTAGTACTAATGTACTCGATTCTAAAGATGTTGAAGTAGCATTCTAGAGTGGATTTGGAAAATGGGTATTATGAGCCCAAGACTCTATCTGTTACAGCTCACCCGGACGCCCCCTTAACCATAAAGTTAATATCTATCTTATTCTTTTCACCCTCTACTAACAAAGTGTTGCTTAACCAGAAAGCTAATGTGTGATATCTATCTTATTTAATTTTCTTAACACAAATGTTGCAACCAGAAAGCTAATTTAATATCTATCTTATTCCTCTCCTCTTAAAATGCATTGCTGCCATTCCAATAAGTACTTATGAATATGGATTTTACGGAATTCTTACAGGTTCAATATCAATGAAACTCTGATGGTCTTCTTGACTTGGATGGAGACCAACGATGGAATCTTGGACAAGCGGATCGCAGCCTAGAAAGTGAGGCATGGACATGACGATTGGTGCGCCTGAAATTGAAAAGAAAAAAACGCAACATCAAGTAAGCATAAAGATAAAGGTTGATTTATTGATAGTCTGTATCCCCGCACAAAAGTGCAGGCTCACCGATTGTACATGAATTCATCCCCCAGCAGGTCATTTCATTCAATGTCCTTCTCAACTTCCAGGAGCATACAGTTCAGCAGCCTGTCAGGTGCCTCGTACTAACACTCTGACAAGATCTTTCTTTGCCTTTAGCTGGGTACTCATTCACACTTGAGGAAAGCAGAGTGAAGTACCTTTTCAAGAAGAGTACAACGCTGTGAAACAAACCCACTGGGTTGGAACCAGTGTCGTATTCATTGCAAACTCACAACAAAACGGTTTCGCTACATCTCCACAATAATCCTTATAATAAGCAACTAAAAATTTACTATGACTAAAGACAAAACAGAACATGTGAAGAGGAGTAAAATTGAACATCATGAATCATTAGTTAACAGGAAACAGCAAGATGAAAGATAAGTGAAAGAGTGAAAGGAAAGAGAGATGATATGTCATGTATCACAAAAAAGTTGTTTTGTGAAGAATACCAATAATGTACCAGCTGTTAGCATGAGCAAATAAAACGTATTGACACATATCTTTCTATTTTTTGAGGCTCATAACATTTTAAAACCAAACATGGGGCTGACTTATCTGTACACACACATACAAACTTGTGACAAAAAGCTAATTGAAACTCTCCTACCCATAAGGCATGTGCCTACATCAAAGTTTCCTATTGATGTTTTGATAAATTGTATTGATGTATTGAAACATAAATAAAGAGGTAAATAACATGCGTTGTAATATCTGCTGTTTTGGGTGTGAATGACTTTATTTTCTTTAGCTTAGTCAATATAGAAACATGACTTTTCGTGTACCGCAGATTGATTTTTCAAATTGAAAGAAATATGTTGTCGTCGTGACGCAGAATGTCTGTTCACATAAATTTGTTTGATATACTGGTGTAACATGCATATCACTTATCTAACTGCACAAACCTTGCCGACAGACACTGGCATTAAGCAAACCAGATGGAAGACAGTCTCCTTGGGAGTACAAAAGCCGGCATTGTACTTGTTGACTGTGGAGTTGGCAAACAAAATTGCTGGTGCCACAAAAACGATCCATATCTATTCCCAAGTTGGTCACAGGTTCGGTGAAATCCATGCCAAGAGACCTATGAATAAATCATACAGATAGCAAGATGAAACGAGAGTTGCAAGCTCCATAGAAAATTCAAACTATTCCCTAGACATGACACAGGCAAACATGCTTCCTCAAGACTTTCAGTGTGAATTGGAAATAAAGTTGTTCACCTGTAATCAAATTACAGCTTATCCACTGCAATAAAAATATAATTAATAATCTTATCACCCAAAGTGAAGGAAGTGACATTAAATAATATTAAAGCCCCTTAGCAACAAAGACAAGACATGTAAGTGGTGGGCTGCCACCTTGAGACCCCCTACCGGGCCTTGGTTTTGATTTTCTGTCAGGGTTAATTCCCTTAGCCTTTGGTCAGCCAAGATCGCATGCAGTGCAGCAGGTTGTGATTTCTATTGGGGTTAACTCCCTTAGACAGCAGGAGACTCATGGAGGGTGGGGACCTTAAAATCAAGTTTCAGGTAACCCCCCCCCCGGCCACTCCCAGTAATTCGACTTTAATATTATGAACGACACTTGCTTAGAGATAACTTGTGTCAAGCGAATTCAAAACAGAGAATCAGAGATCCAATTTAAAAAATAATTGAGATGACATTTTCCTAACTGATATATCCATATAATTGGTAAAACTGTCTAAACGCGCAGGTCCACAATATATAGGACACGAGATTTATCCTTCAAATGATCAAATGCATGCTTCTTTCACGTTTATATAAATATTGGAGGCCTTGATCCAATGGAAAGACACCAGTTACACACATTTCCGTTTTTCTTCCTGCCTTGAAACTCATAACCTCGTAAATAGAAGGATTGGACTTACTTGTTTAAATCTTTTTTAAAAATTCAACTCTAGCCGTTTGTCCATTTTATGCACAACCCATTATTTCTTTCCATTTACTTCATTCTAAAGACTCAAAAAAGTTATGAAATCCAAGAAGCATAACATAGTGTTTACAGCCATAATCAATGATCTATTATGGGTTTTTTTTACTTTGCCTGAAAAATTACAGCACACAGACATACATGTTTAGACAGTTTTACTGACGATATCTTTAAAAAGTTAATAAAAGACATCCTGAAAAAAAAGTCACAATGTCCCTTCTACTCTTGGCAACATTCTTCTTTTTTTATTCCTCATTCTATCACCCTCATCTGCAGTTGAGAATAACCAAAAGTTTGACAAAACTATGTAGGCCCAAGTTGTCAGAAGAGTAACACAAGTTCAACTAAGTAAACAAAAACAAAACCAGTGTCTCAGTGGGCAGATTGGGGAAAATGCTCAAACGTGATCTCCTCAGGATCGTGACCAGATTTACAAAGCAAAAAAAAAAAATTAAAAAATCCAAGAAAAAGATTCCCCAAAAAATAGACTCTCATATGAAAAAAAATACTTTACCTGCACAAATCGGATGAAAACAGATACTTAGTTTTATCTTTGTCAATATGGGGAGGATACAGTGTACCATCTGAGGAAAAAGTGAAAGAAAAACATGGGGATTTATAAAGATTTCTAATAATTTCAAAACTAAATATAAACATATTATCTGAAACTAAACCTTCTCGGATCATGAGGTGAGTTGAATACCATCACTGTGGTCAGTCATTTTGTCAATGAGAGCACTAATCACTGCTTTATGGTGGTTGGAAACCCAACTATGTGATCAAAATTATACATTCTGTCTCTGACAACAATGTCTTGAGTGATATTACATGAGCCATCAGATCAATAGATGTTCAACGAGACAGTTATTTAGGGTACCACAGAATTACATCATGCAAGCAGAAAATAGTTGTGTGTTCTTATTTAAAGGAAATACGAAATTGAATATGAAGGCCTAATAGGTAAAACAGAGACAGTACAAAGACAGAAATGTTTCGGGCAAAACCGCCCTTCCTCAGTCACACAGTAATGATACAAGAATGATTTAGTGGTCGTGAGTGACACTATATGGCGCCAAAAGGTGGCCAGTCATGTGATGACCCATCACGTAGATTCCATGAGTAAGCCTCATAATAATAGAAACCAAATGTATATATGTAATAAAAAATATAAGAAAGTGAAAAAGAAAAAAAAAAAAGGAAATAAGGGAATGAGGTAAAGCCGCTAATGAGCAAAGACAGACAGACAAATGGACAGGGAGAGACAGAGAGAGAGAGAGAGAGAGAGAGAGAGAGAGAGAGAGAGAGAGAGAGAGAGAGAGAGAGAGAGAGAGAGAGAGAGAGAGAGAGGGAGAGAGAGGGAGAGAGACAGAGAGAGAGAGAGAGAGAGAGAGAGAGAGAGGGAGAGAGAGAGAGAGAGAGAGAGAGAGAGAGAGAGAGAGAGAGAGAGAGAGAGAGAGAGAGAGAGAGAGAGAGAGAGAGAAAGAAAGAGAGAAAGAAAAAGAAAGAGAGAGAGAAAGAGAGCGAGTGAATGGTCTGACATCGCTCCGTGAACCCTCCTTTGGAAAAGCTCACGACCCGCCGCGACTCGACCTGCCTTTGCTGTTGTTGTGGTGCCAGTCTTCTATATCCTGTTCCCTCCTTCTAGTTGGTCTTCTCCTTACTCATTTACCCTCAATTTTTGTTTCTAAAATGTGTTTTTCTATGATTCTTTTCAGTATTTCTTCAATTCTTATTTTGTCTTTCCATGATATTCTCATTATTATCCTGCAACATTTCATCTCAACAGATGGTGGTTCTTAGAACTCTAATTTTTGTTTCATTACACTGCCCTTTCCAAATGCCATTCATCTTCTTCAGCTTTGCTGTTACCATTGTCAATCTCCACTTTGTTTATGGTGTTGATATGCAATTTGTTTCTATTCTGGATCCAAGGCATATTATTTTATGTTGAAATAGAAAGAGTGAACGTCTGTAGAATTTCAATATATTACACTTTTCTCTAAGTGGCCCCTTGTCTCACAGTTATGTCTATCACTCGGATGTACTGCGTTCTCTCTCACTCTCTCAGTAAACCGTCTCTTTACTACTAGTGCTAGCCGTGATTAAAGGGTTTTCAAAAAAACATTGATCAAATTATGTTTCCAATACTCAACAATACTTACATTCAGTAATATTGTCTCTTTTCTATTATGTTGATTTTCGTATCTGCAAATAGCAAATGATTCTTTTCCACTTGAGTTAGTGGAAAAACAGAAAGGAGGGAGAGAATGAGAGAGAAAGAGGAGGAGGGAGGAGTGAGAGAGAGAGAAGAGAGAGAGAGAGAGAGAGAGAGAGAGAGAGAGAGAAGAGAGAGAGAGAGAGAGAGAGAGAGAGAGAGAGAGAGAGAGAGAGAGAGAGAGAGAGAGAGAGAGAGAGAGAGAGAGAGAGAAAGAGAGAAAGGATTAGAGAAAGAACGTGGAGGTTGATTGTTAGTTTCTCTAGAATGTATCCCCATATGTGATGCCTCATAGCACGAGGAAAGAAAAGTGAGTAGAAGAATGAAAAGAAAGAACCTACAGCCTGTCTTGCAGCAAGAACGGATATGAGCGAAAGAAAAGAGTTTGTTTCATTGAATTTACCATACATGTATTTGTTTTGTTTTGTTTCATTGTAATTTACCCTTGCCCATCATACACAGAGATCTTAGGGTGAATCGAGAAGAAACAGTAAGATAAAAGATAGAAGAAAAGGTGAAAGGAAAGAAGTAGGACCTACCATAAAAATAGCAAGAGAAGAAAAAAGGAAAGAAAAAGGAAGCATAAAGTATACATTTTTTTTAAAAGAGGGCTGGAGTGAACAATGGAAGGCAACCAGGGAATATCTATAACATATTTGTATTCATACTCACCAGAACCATTTATCATGTTTGATATGCTCGAAGTCCAATAGTGGAGCCCTCTGAGGGAACAAATATAATGCCAACATTTCAGGTCTCCACAAATCATGATTATTAAGAACAGTATATAATCAATCATGGCAGCAACATTTTGAAATACAAATCAAGCTATTACACACATGGACATAAACACAAAAAGCACTGTTGCTTATAAAAAAGTAAACTAAAAAAAGTAAATGGAAGTGGAAACAAGCACTGACTTTCATGAAGACTAAAGATGTTTAATGAATTATCCTGATCAACCTCTCTCTCTCTCTCTCTCTCTCTCCCTCCCTCCCCTCTCTCCCTCCCCCTCCCTCTCTCTCCCCCCCCCTCCCTCTCTCTCCCCTCCCTCCTCTCTCTCTCTCTCTCTCTCTCTCTCTCTCTCTCTCTCTCTCTCTCTCTCTTACTTTAGTCCGTTCCAGGTAACTATTTCAGCAAAGCGATCCACATCACCTGCACCAGTGTAGATTTGATAATATCCATCATCTGTACCATTTTGCTGTGACAAAATTGTAAAAGGACAATTACAAACACAGGCTAGCAAGATCATTTGTCAAGTAAAATTGGAATATAAAAAAGGGATTTAGAAACACACCTTTAAAATTTATGTCTAGATTAGCTGAGACCAAAATAAGATGAAAATGCTGCCAATGATGTGTAAGTTATGGAAGTTAAATTGAGAACTCTTTTCATGATTGTGTGGCATCGGTGGTGGAGTGGTTAGGCTGTCGGACTTGGGATCATGAGGTCACAGGTTTAAATCTTAGTAAAGCTAGGTCCGACATTATGTTAAAACAATACTTGACTGAAACCATCCGTATGTGATGACTAAGAACTGCTTCCGCGCAGCAGTTCATCAGCATGACTGGTATAGGTTTATCCGCGCTCACCCCCCATTGAATCTACGCCACAAGGCCCTTCAATGTGTAAATCCAGATCCAGATCCAACGTTCCTTGTTGTTTATTATCTTATTTGATTGTACCCACATCCACAACTAAGGTGATCTTGAGGGTTTTGGTAGGAGTTTCAATTTTTTTCCTGACAGCCCTGCAAACAGCTAAGGAACCTCTAACATGCACACAGGACCTCCTGTTTATCATCCGTCTCTGATGAGACTAGGTGTCGATTCACCTTTCTGGACGCTGGGGGTATAGCTAAGATTTTGAAAAGAAATCGAGAAAATTGTTCAACCATCCGGGCTTGAACCCATCACCTTTGCCTGAGAGGCTGACCTCTTGCCTCTGGACTATCGAGTCCCCCTTGGGAAAGACACTTAAGACATTTTCCCCACCGGACTGAGGTGCAAATGGGTACAAACAATAGCATGGAAGTAAAAACCAGTATAAAATTAGAACCCCATCATGAAGATGATTATTATCACCTGTTCCCCTTCATGCTGTAGAAGCTGGGATAAGCTCTGGCTCTATGGGCCGTAACAGCCTTGAAGGACTCTTTTCATGATTGATGGTGGTGAAATTTAAAAAAAATTTTTAACATCAGCATTAAAAGATAATAGTCTGCATCAATGTGAGTGCTTTCATTATATCATTATAATCAAACTGGCAAACCAAGCATGCATTTTAATAGTGGACTTGTGAATCTACTAAATGCCTCAAATATGAAAGATGCTGCTTTATTTAACAGCTGATTGTAAAGGTTTAGATATATCTCCTTGCAACTGAAACATGACCCTAAGGTGCAGAAATGAAGATCTCTCTTCTCTCATCCTGGTAAAAATTTAAGCCTACAGAAGGCTCATCTACTCTATTAGATTTGTTAGATATGCCTCCATATAATTATAATGCATAACACATGGCTCTCGCAGACATCAAACCTCCTACTTTATAGAGGATGTCAATTCACGGACCATATTTCTAAAGGACATAAAGTTCAATTAAATTTTGAGCGAATTCTTCAAGCCACTGTACATGAAAGATAATAAAATTGCGCAGTCTTGCCTCAATTTCCTTCACATCGAAAATTAAACATACAATTGACAAAGACCTTCAATTTCCCCATGCGAATCGAAGAAACTAAAAGCATGCTTTCAACAGGCCATGAAATTTTAACAATGACAACTCTTATGACTCTTGCCTCTTATGAAAAAATCAAATCCTCCTCCAAAACATAAAAAGAAGTGACTCCCCCGATCCACTTCCTCCCTAAAAAGGTAACTCAACAATTCAACAGGAATAAAATGCATAATACAACACTTCCGTCCCAGCATTGATGCATGTCTAGGGAGAAAAATGACGAAAATGGATGATAAGTGATAAAATAATTATGTTTACAATATATTTTCATAACCATGAAGGGCGACCACTACTGGATAAAATGTTTTTGTGTATTTTGACCATAAGAGAGTACAACAGTAAATACACACACAAGCCATAATGTAGTGGCTGCGACAAAAAAAAAACATCGTCGCCATACTCACCCCCCCCGCCCCCTTTTTCTTCTAAAGTATTAAAGTGTTCACTTACATCATAAAAAGTCCAAACTTGGCAGGGATACTCATGTTGAGATGCAGTATGTCGTCAATTTTATGTAAAATAGAAAGAAGTGGATCATCATACCCCACATCAAATCTCCAACAGAAAGTGTTTTGAAATATTTCTCTGTCTCAACTTCTATCAAAGCTTGAGCAAGGCTCTTCTCCCATCGTTTTTTATAACGAAGCATATCATAAATGGTCTGAAATAAAATAAAAATTGGGGTAAAAAAAAAAAATCATGATGAATTATACACAATACTTCTTTTTTTGCTTGATTTTTTGTTTCATTACAATTTACCCTTTCTGGGCCTTTTCATCATATGCATTGATACCAATGTGAATTTTTAGAATAACAGCAAGATGAAAGACATGTGAAAAACAAAAGGCAAAAAGGAAAACCTAATAGTAGAGCCTGCCAAACACCTATCATGCATACATACACCACATAAACAGTTGTCAATGTTATAAAGCTTTATCAGCTTCCCCACTTTCCTTGCCATCACAATTAGTAAGGACAAGAGTTCTCCTACAAAGAGTTTTCAAATTGTTTAATGTTAATTTCTAAACACACAGTATCTTAATTTTTTAGCTCTTTTTCTTTTCTTTTTCATATCTGTTTTGAAACAGATGAGGCTTTCAATAGTTTCATTAGAATTACACCATCCACTATATATTATGGTGACCTCAAGGTAAATTACAAGCAACAGCAAGATGAAAAACATATACAAGAGTGAAAGGAAAGACAGCGGCACCTGCCAATTATCCCCCTTGCATGAGGACTAATGTTAAGATTCCATGGATACACAGATGGGACATCAACATACAAAGAGAGAAATTCGTTCTCACCAACGCAAATAAAGGACCTTTCCATAAACTTAAATCAAAAACATCATTTCGCCACGAGTTTGCAATGTAGCAGGAACCACGCCAACTACAACTGTAGTTAGTGCCTAAAGACTCACCGCCATAATGCATGTTTCTCCTAAATGCCCGCAATCTCAGTGAAACCGATTTTTTTCCTATATAAATTTCACATCTAATTGCCGGTGTAAAAACTAAGATTTCTCCCTAAATGCCTGGTCTCAACAGCGACTGCAGGTATAATCTTCTCAAAATTATCATAAAGTATGTCTGTAAGTGATTAAAAGATTTGTTTGTTTTTCTCTCTTAAATATGTAATCCCACCGCTAATATGGCTAATTTATGTCCGTCGACAAATTGACATGCATTGTAACCACCCTACATATACCTATCCAATGCAATATAACAACAGATGGCCAGTCTTCTTTTCCTAACTCCACACACTGTACAGAACAGTCTTTGTCTCATTAAATCACTAATTTGTCACTAGGCAATTAGAATTGAAAAGTCTTTCAGACTCTGCCCATGGCTCTTCCCTCAATGTCATAAGTTGCACGAAATTACCTGGTATTTTAATATCACATGTGAACAGTTTTAATAAGTTCTTCTATTGCTTCCCCGTCTCGCATTGGCTGTATCTATTGTACCTTTTGGTCTCATGGCAAGTAATAGTCAATCTGCCAGCATACTCATCACTTAAGTGCAAGGAACTTAATGGTTTCCAGGTGTTCTTATTTATCACATTCAATTTTACGTAAAACTAAGGACTCTTCTAAAACAAACGACCTGCTTATGAATCTTAATCCTTGTCTGTCCATTGATCTCCCGAATGTTTTGCCATGATCGATTTTCCCATAGATGCCTGTTTCACCTAAATGCCCACTTTTTCTGCTTCCCAAGCACCAGGCATTTAGACGGCAACTATTTTTTTTAGGGGGGGCCTGAGAAGGCAGTTTTACCCCAAAAGGGACAAAACTCTTTAATTGCACTACTGAATGGAGCAGTTCATTCCCTTAAGATTCGTTACATAACAAAGGCTCAGTATCGATTCCTTCATTTTATACGAAACGATATCGGCCTAACCTTCAACACATCGGCTGTACCATAAAAAGCCGGAAATTTTTTCTAAAGTATATCAAGTTGGTATTCATTTTAATTACCACAAAGTACGCTATCTGAAAAATCTACTTTTGATGAATTATTGTCAATATTTTTTAAGATCTGCCGAATACTAGGGAAACATTCCGTGCACCTGTTATAAGAAAAATGCCATCCTGACATGAGTATAAGGGATCTGGAGCAGTTGAAATAGGGTCGACATGAAGTATTTGATAGCCTCTCGTGATTGTATGATATTTCAATGTATTATAGTATTCTTTCATAGGTTTATATGCGAAAAAACATTAAAATAACGGAAACAAATTGTTAAATGTATGATTTTCCCAAAATGTTACGTTTTGGCAGTGATATGCGATGTACTATTTTATTTATTGCCCGATTGCCCCCAAATTTGGTATATAACATCTATAAAATAAATAAAAAATGTCGTCCAGTAGCTTTTTCGATATCTCTTCAAAGTTTTACTAAACAAATTTTTTAATGAGTAAATTTGCCAAAAATTGGAAAGGTTGCTGCATGCATTATCAAAAAATCCATAAAATGAAAACTGTTTCATTTGTCCAAAAAAGCTATAAGGTGAGCCTAGATATTGAACCAAATAACGTGTGTGCAAAGTTATAGCCAATTTTATTTATATTGGAAAAAGCCTATTTGAAATGAAGTTATTTTCGAATTGAAAATCCAAGATGGCGCCGTTCCCATGGCAACCATATGATTTTAAAAATGTTAATATCTTTTTCAGCTAATTTAGACATGCCAAGTACAATGGTAGCGGTTAAAATTGTCTAAATCAAATATTTTTTTAAAACATGCTCGAATCACCCCCCCCCTTAAGCTAATGGAAAGGTTTCTTATTGCACTATTGTGTGTGTGTTTAGTCTTTTAATTTTCCAAACCTATTCAACCTGGGCAAAATCAAAGGGTCTTCTTATTTAAGTCTGGATTCATGTATGGTGTATGTTCATGTTCATAGTTTTTCTTTATTTGCTTGCATATTTTGTTGTTTTTCTTTCTAATTTGTTTGGTTTCCTTCAATTTGGCTTGAGTTGGGTTTTTTTTTTCTTTGCTTTTTAAAAAATTATTTTGAGGTGGGTTCTTTAGTGACTAGGCAACATAACAGAGAATGATTCATTTTTGTTGTGGAAGCCAATCTGGCTAACGGTAACTTTTGTCCTACAACACTATACAAAAAGCCTATACACGCCACAAGGAATCAAATGGCAACACAACAAGAGGTGCACTAGAATGAAACTTAAAAAAAAGAGGGATCTGGATCACCAAAGAGAATATGAAAAGATGACATATATGAGAATGCAAAAAGATTGCAGAGAGCTTAAAAGAATTAAGAAATAAAATTTAATATTTCAAAACATATTATTTTAACAATCTATTAGATAAGGAAACATAACACCCTTTATCTGCAAAACTGTTTTTTTCATAATATAATGCAAACATACATGAAAATTATAGTAGACTTATATGACATAAATGCTTACCAGCAGGGGTAAATTCAATGTTGTAAAAGTATCTGATTCAGGTCCGGCAGACATACTCCGATCAAAGAAAAATGTGCGAGTTTCCCTGTAGGTCACAGTGTCATCTTTATTGAATGTAATATTGAGTTTTTGCCGTTTTTCACTGGAAAAGGAAAAAAATAAAATAAAAAGGAAGAACTTTTAACTTAGTAAAAATTCAATTGAAGCTTTTCTCTTGCAATAATTTTAAATTTTGACAATTGTATACATAAAAAAACTTGATAAAATATCTCATTACATTCACATCCTGTATACAGTATGAATTGTTTACAGCAAATTTGATGCCAATCTATTTTCCTTCATCAATATCACTCCTCTATACAAGTTATGCTTTAAGGAACACAAAATTATTCATTGCTGTGAAAGTTCATCCTCAAGACTTATGTTGCCTTGTCTGAATCTAAATAAGCCTTAGATGGATAAATCAACCCTCTTACTCAGTACATGACACAATAACATTACAACTGCAAATGTAGCAACATACAACAGATATATATGTAACAGAATGTTATTGAACAAGGAGAAGGGAAATTTAAGTATCAGTTAGCCCCTACAAAACCACAGTACTGTCTTTTTTAAGGGAGTGGATATGTTGTGAGTTCTTTTGGGAACCCTTTAACAGAGACTCATAGCTTACAGTCTCAGTACTGTCAACATTAAACAGATACAAGATATAAGTTTTCAAAATTTATCCTCACTGGTGTCTCTTTTGAGTCAAACTACAATTTTTTTTAAACCAAAAGGAAAGACACATTGTCTTTTACACAGCAAACCATGAAAAAGTTTCTCTGAGAATAACAGCTACAATAAAGTTAGACTGAAAGCTGTAAACAAATTAAATAAAACAGCTTTACAGTGACAGTAAACTTGATGGTGTTTGCAGTAAAAATGTGAGTTCATATCTATAGACCATTTCGAAGGCGAAAAAGCAAAAAAATGTATATTTGATGGGACAAGAACCATGTTACCGACAGAGAACTGTTATTCGAAACAAACCTCTTTTATGAGATTTTAAAATCAAGTCTTCATGTTTAAATATCAAAAACGCCAACTGCTTTGAAGAAGTATGGAAACATCACCTGTAAAAACTTACTAACCGTACCGATATGTATATGGTCCAATTTGTGACACAGCAGGTTTTCCTCCGGCAGCAACCTCTACAGGATTGGCAATATTAAACATCCATACTTGAAAGAAAATTGGTGTTGGAGGAGACTTCCATGCATTGAAGGTATCTGATCCTCGTTTTAAGACAATTTGCTGTAATTGAGATAGATAAAAACAGGTTCAAACAGAGGTACAAACTTCTTAAAAAATGCAAAATTTCTTGTCACCAACTAGTCCCAAAAAGAATGTGTAAGCAGGGGTAAGCCTTCTGATGTGATTTTTTTTGCTTTTGTGTTTAGTTTTTTGCTTTTAGTATGTACATGGGTAACTGTTAAAATACAGTCATCCTATATCATTGAACGGTTTGTGGTGTCCATGGTTGCCATAGAAACGGCCGCCATCTTGGATTTCAACCCAATTTTCAAAATCCATCTCCTCCTTAGTTATGAATAAAATCACTCAAAAGCTGTGCAGATCGACTTTTCCATTCAATACCTAAAGAGAGACGGATTTTTTAAAATATTTTAGACAGTTTTTTTAATGAATTAAAAAAAAATACTATATATCATGAATGTACAGAAACGGCATTTTTATTACAAAAAAAATTAATTTTCACAAAGTTTACAATATATAAAAAAAACACGACGTCATTCTATTAAATTGACAAGAGGAACCTTTCTTTCTTTCTTTATCAGTTCCCATTCTACATTTCGGTGTATGGGCTCAGATGCCCGAGATGATCTTTATCCAGAATGCCCTGTCCTGGCATTTTCTGTTTCCTATGCTTCAATGCCTCTTTTATATCTTCTTTCCATTTTCTCCGAGGTCTGTCTTTTGGTCTTTTGCCTTGGGCTTTAGCAATGTATACTGATTTAGCTATTCTATTGTCATTCATTCTGTTTACATGCCCAAACCATCTCAATTGATTTGTTTCTATCTTAGTTTTTATGCCATCTGCTTTGATTTGATCTCTTATTGTTGTTTCTGATTTTGTCTCTTTTAGTTTTCCCTACTACTCTCCTTAGATATTTCATTTCAGCTGCCTGTACTCTACTGTCTAAGGTCCAGGTTTCGCTGCCATAGAGGAGAGTAGGACAATAAACTGTATTGTATACTGCCATTTTGGTTTTTGTTGACAATTCTTGCTTACCTAAATATATATTGCACTTGTCTTTTTGATTCTCTGGCTGATTCCTTCTCTTAGTTTTCCCTCTAAGTTAATCATTACTCCTAGGTAATTGTAGCTTTGAACTTGTTCTAAATTCTCCTTGCCAAATTTAAGATTTTGTGTTTTAGTTTCCCTAGTTACTAGCATTGTTTTGGTTTTCTTTGCATTTACTCTCATTCCTCTTTTATTTAGTTCATTGTTTATAATGTTGATATTCGACTGAAAGTCACTTTCTGATTTTCCAAACAAAACTAAATCATCGGCAAATGAAAGCTTTCTTTCTTTCTTTATCAGCTCCCATTCTACCTTCCGGTGTATGGGTTTTAGATGCCCGAAATGATCTTTCTCCAGGCTGCCCTGTCCTGACAATTCCTGTTTCCTTCATTTTTGAGGATGCCTTTGCGATTGAATCCATAAATGTGATAAACAAAAGAGAACTTAGGCTGCAACCCTGTCTTACTCCTATAGCTACATCAAAATCTGCTGATATGTTTCCAGATACTCTCACTGCACATGTTAGTTTATTGTAAAAACTTTTAATGGCTTCTATTAAATTTTGCTCTACATTGTGTTCTTTTAAGGAATGCCATAGTTTGTCCCTCCTCACAGTGTCAAATGCCTTTTCTAAGTCACTAAAACACAGGTGCAAGTCAATGTTTCTCTCAAGGAATTTTTCTATTATTTGTCTAATTGTAAATATGTGGTCTTGTACACTTCTTCCTGGTCTAAATCCACTCTGATGCTCTTCAATCTGATCCTCTACTTTTTTCCTTAGTCTCATTTCCAGTATCCTGGCATATACTTTTCCCGGAACGCTAAGTAGTGATATCCCTCTATAGTTTGAGCATTCCATAGTTGATCCTTTCTTATGTATTGGTACTATCGTTCCTTTTTTCCAGTCATCTGGCACCTGTGTGGACTTCCATGCTTGTTGGCATATTGCATGTAGTAGTTTGTCTGCCTCTCTCCCTTGGTTTTAAATCATTTCTGGATAAACTTGATCTGCTCCTGGGGCTTTTTCTAATTTCACTTTTCATGTAATTGGTGAAAATGCTTTCTCCATGTTTCCATGATTTGGCTGTCTTCTTTCATTATTTCTCCTTTGGCATTCTTAATTTTTCGTATTGGGCATGCTTTGATCTTTCTCATGCTCTTCATTGCCCCCAGAACAGCTTTTGATTTCATTGATAGCTGTCTTGAAGTCTTTGTCCAAACTCTTCCCATTGTTCCCGTTTTGTTTTCCTAACTTCCTCTTTGGCGATGTTCTTTTATTCACGTAATATATCCTATCCTCTGGTCTCTTTGTTTGCAAGTATTTCTTCCAGGCATCCTTCTTTCTTTGATCTTAGTCTTGACATTCTCATTCTACCATGCTGTTCTTTTCCTATCTCCTTTAATTTGTTTCCTACCACAGACCTCTTCAGTACAACTGAGCAGTGTTTCTTTATACATCTGCCACTTTTCTTCTATTGTACTATCATTCAGATTCATCTGTCTTTCACTAATAAATCTTTTTATCCTAGATTGGTATACCTGTTTTACTAATGGTTTATTTAGTTCCTCTATTTTGAGTTTAGTAGCTTTCGTCTCTTTCCTTTTCTGTTTGTTTTCTTCAGTCAGTTATCTCACTTTGGCAATCACTAAGTGATGATCACTAAATATTTCTGCTCCTCTGTTTACTCTTGCATCCAATGTACTGTAAAAAAGAGAGCTGCTAACTATTATGTAGCCTATCATTGACTTTTCATACCTGTCTTCATTTACTCTTGTATATTTGTGGATATCTTTATGAGGAAAAAAGGTGTTGGCTATTTTCATATTTTTCTTTAGACAAAATCTATTAGTCTCTCTCCATTTGGAAAAGTTGTTGTCTCTCCTTCTTTACCTATTACTCCTCCTAATGTTTCTACATTGTTGCCTATTCTAGCATTTAAATCTCCTAAAAGCATTAGTTCCTGTTTGGGTTTTAAGATTCTCTGCAGCTATGTGTAAATCGTTTTCGAAGATATTTTTTTCTTCTTTAGTTGCGTCTTCGTTTGGTCTATAAGCTATTAATAATCTAATTTCTCGTCCTTTTGGTTTAATATTTACCTCTAATAGCCATGGGCTTATAAATTTCCAAATTTCTAGTAGCTTTTCATGCCTTTTATGCACTAGCAGGCCTACTCCTGCTCTAGCTCTATCTTTGACATCTGCTCCTGATGAGAAGATTAAAATATGATTCGTTCCAACATATTCTATTCCTTGTCCTTTTTTCTTTGTTTCTGTAATGGCCAAAATATCTACTTGAAATTTTCCATTTCTTCAACTAATTCTAACTCTTTTTCATTTATTGCCCTAACATTCCATGTTCGAAAAATCAGTCTGTATTCGTTTCCAAGTTCGTCTTCGAAAAGATCAGGCCGGTTATATTATATTTATTTCTCTGAATCACTTTGGTTTTGGATAAGCAGGGGTTAGCCCACTGCACCCTAGGTAGATGGTAGAGCTGCCACCTTGAGGCCCCCTACCAGGCCTTGTTATTTTCTGTCAGGATTAACTCCCTTAGCCTTTAGTCATTCAAGACCAGCCTGCAAGGCAGCACGTTGTTATTTTCGGTCAACGTTAACTCTCTTAGCCTTTGGTCAACCAAGACCGTCCTGAAAGGCAACAGGTTGTTTTCTGTCAGGGTTAACTCCCTTAGCCTTTGGTCGGCCAAGACCAGGCTGCAAGGCAACAGGAGACTCGTGGAGGGAAAATGTTTTATAAGAGATGTTATAAAATGTTTTTACAAAACAATTAATAAGACACTATTATATATATATATATATATATATATATATATATATATATATATATATATATATATATATATATATATATATATATATATATATATATATATATATTATATATATTCGTAAAGGCAAGCCTGACTTAGATTAATTGATTGTTTGTAAATTGCCCACTCAATTATAAATGTAAGACATCACTGTCAGTGCATTGAAACTGTGGTCACTTTCGACGAAGGTGATTGGCTCGGGACCATTAGATGACTTTTTAAAATGCTAAAGGGTTAACATGCCATAATATTTTTCAGTTTTTCTGAGAGAATTTTTTGTTTTGTGAAAAGCAATTCATCATTTGAATATTTAAGAAAGTTTTCAGAACTTCCCAACAGCATTTTGATTGAATATAAGTGACCAAAAAAAAAAGCCTGATCGATACAAAGTGAATAAATCCAATTAAACAAACATTAAGTTTCAAGCTACTTACATCATCAACCAGTGAATTGATGATCCCTGGAAATACACAGATCAGTACACCACCAGTTATGAGAAAGGCAACACCAAGAAAGCCAACCACAAACAAACAAACATTCCCCTTGGAAACCATCATGAAAGCCTGATCATAAATAGATTAGCTTCTTTCCTGGTTATATCAAACAAGGTCCAAATAAACACCAATGCAGATATGCTGACTTGCAGTCTCTTGACGTGACCACCTTGCCTCTATCCTTTCCTAAGCTATGGGTATCAACCTGCAAAAAATACAGTAACATTAATAGATATATAATAGCTCTCATTATAACTTATTATTTTGCTACATAACTTTTCTTTCAATCCAACATTTCACATCTGATAACCAATTACCTGGGCTGTGTCACCCTCCAAATCACATCGTTGTCCCTTATAATGGCATTCTCCATGATCACTCAGCCCAACACAATTCATTCTTCTTGTATTTCAACATACTGAAAGATTTTGTTACTGGCTCAAACACATTTTTAAAAATACAGAACCAGTGGAGTGATGTCAAAGGTGATCAACAACAACAAGAGGACAGAACAATGGTAGTCATAGATAATAAACTTATAATGCTTTATGATTTTGATTGCTGACAATTTTCCTGTGTCGACAAGCATTACTTGCACCTTCATTTTGGATCATTCATGGTCCGAAACTAAGTTGTTTTGCATTTTTCTAACTGTTATCTTTATTTGTTATTTTCAAATTATTTGTATTCTTTTCATACCTTTATTTTCTTTCACCTCTTTCCTAGTAGTATCTCTTCTTGTCTCTGATTAACTTCTCCATTCTAACATGCCTCTCTCCTCAGTATCCATTACACTGCACTCCTCTCTTTTCCTTCTTTTTCTCTTCCACTTTACAGACCCTTCGTTTACATTGTCTCTGAGTTGTGTACAAGGTTGGGAAGCTATTACGTGTTACTGAAATTATCGAAATGGTGTTACCACTTGATTGACATTGGATAGAAGATTACATTGGATAAAAGAACGCCTCTCTATGCTCTTGATCACTGGCATTCATTTAAGTGGTAAGCACTGGACAGGCACCGTGAAGCATTGATCCACACTCTTATCTTGCCGTGTTTAAAGAGAGACAACAAAAAAATCTCTTTCATGTTTAAACAACAAAGGTAGTCTCATGACCAAGTCAGCTAAAAAAAAAAAAAACAACACATAATAAAAAGAAGATTATTACCCCTCTGTATAAAATGTAATAAAAACAAATGACTAGACCAATAATTTTGATTCAGACTTACGAAAAATTAACAAAGGTATGAATCAACGAGACAGTCATCATTGACATGTATCTAATAGATATAATGTAAAGACAAGTGTGGCAACTTTTCTAAAAAGCCTTCTAGTTTAGGGAGTTTTTATTCACAAGACAAATACATGACGTCATAGGATCTTAATCAAGAAATAGCTTTTCAATGATGCCCAAAGTTTGTGTCATTTCATACTTTAATGAAGTCACAGTGATCATGAATTACAATAGCAGAGTGCATGTAATTGATAGGTCATTTAAGCGGGCATCCTGCAATCATTACACAAGAATTGTGATATAATATCTCTAAGCTATATGATATAACACATGACGATTTCAAAGGACATTGAACGCACAGATATATAGCCTAAATATCATAGGGTTAAGTTTTAAGTAATTAGATAGTACACCAGAATATAAATATTTACTCTGTCATACATGATTTATAAAACAATAAAAGGGTGAAAAGAAGAAAAAATTGTTTCACTGAAAATTTTATAGAAGATAGAATCTACAATTTATGTTTTCAATTAAACTGGCTACTGCACTGTGAAGGACAGAGCTTGAATTGAAATATAATGTAAACCGAAACTGTGCTTCTCTTCAATGAACAAAAGGGCACAGAATCATCAAGAAAAATGCAAAAAGCCAGTGCAGCCACCAGACTAAAAGAAAATATATGTATAATAAAAAAATCAAAGGGCAAGTCTACCCAAAAAGAAGTAAATAAAAAGTATTTATATTCAATAATGGGGGTGTCGATGTCATATTATGCTATCACAAGTCACACGTAAGTCAATTTTGTTTTCTCGTTCTTTGTCATTTTCTTCTAGTCGTTGTCGCCTTCTTCGCCATTCTAATAAAATAATGCTTTCATTACATTTTTGTCTGTTTTGTTTTCTTCATCCTCACTGTCTTCTTTGTCTTTGACATGTTTTTATAAATATCTTACGTATTTCTTCTCCCTATCACAGACCACGTCTTTTTTATATCCTATGTCTTCTTCCTCTGATTGTTTTGTTTTCCACCATTTTGTCTTTTGTCGCCACATTTGTCTTCAAAAGTCTTCATTTGTTTTGCTTTCTTGTTTGTTCTGTTCATGATCTGTTTTGTTACTTGTGAAAGTGATGATAAACGGACAGCACATATGCAAGGGAAACAACACACAAACTTCACAAGGTTTTTGTTAGATCTATCTGTTTTTGGGGGGTTCAAGGGATAATTTATATTATTCAACTTCAAGTAATATCATAGTAAATAATTTCAAGTTTTTTTTTTTTTAGAAATGATGTTTCATTTATTAAACAGCATCTATCCAGCACTATGCAAATTGGATTACATATTTATGAGTTGCCGATTTACAAAAAATGTTCCATTATATATAAAACTAACTGCAAATTTCACACTTTCAACAATGTCTCAAGAAGCCAATGCTATCAAAATGGTTGGTGCAGTCCCCTATCACACTGTCCGATGTCAATGTCGACAAGGCATTTTCGATGGCTCCAGTCTCGATGAGATCTATGTCAGTTTCAATATATATCTCAGTACCATGTCGCACAGTCCGCTGTCTTAGTCTCACACTGTGACCCAAAGTCACATTCAATAATGAAAGACTGCTGTAACTCAACGCAACCCCTCAAAAACATACATCTTTCTTCCCTTTCTGATCCTCCACAAAAACAAGCTCCAACTTTTTATCTCATCCCTTCAAAATAAAAAGCCTCTTTATAATTTCTCTTGGTGTGTGCCTGACTATGGAAGGACTAAGATTTATAACGCTATGCACTGAGATCCGACATAAAAATTAATAAAAGTCTGATCTAGAAATTTGGGGGAGCCGGTAGTCCAAAGGCAAGGTGTCAGCCTCTCAACTAAAAGGTAGCGGGTTAGAGCCCCGTCAAAGATTGAAAAATGTTCTTGATTTATTTCGAGCAAAATCTAACCCTCTAGTCCAGGTAAGTGGATCAACATCTAGTCCCATTGGAGACAGAACAATAAAAAGGAGGCCCTGTATGCAGATCACAACACTGTGCGCATTAAAGATCCCTTAGCCGTTTACAGGGCAGTCCGAGCACTTATTAGAATCCTACCAAAAAACCCTGAGAACACCTTAGTTGGGGATGTGGGTAAATCAAATCTAATTCTAGATCTCATAAATCTCAATCTAGATTCTAGATCCAGGCGTTAAAACAAGAAAGATCGTGGACTAGGAAATTTACTTATAAATCTATTTGACATTTGAGATATAAATCGAATCTAGATCTATTCAAGATCTAGAGATCTAAGATTACAATCTAGATCTAGATATTCTAGATTTAGATTAGAGGTATATTTAAATTTAGGGGAACAAACATGAAACCTTGACAACAAACAAAAGGCTTAGATTAGTGTTATATCTAGGGGTTTGGGGGTCTAGGCAATAGAAACCGAAATAAAAATGCTGTAGGCTAAATACCATGGGAGTGATTATTTGGACCCGGGTGCCCAATAGGCAAAAATGGTTATTCGGACCCGGCCTGCTGACTTCCGCTCCTGCAATCTCTTTTCTAACTTCTGAAGTCCAATTATTCAAAGATGACACCATGTTGGGTTTTTTTAATTAATTGGACTAACAAAACAAAAAGAGACTTAATTTTTAAATAGAATCTTTGCTGAATCGGGTCTGTCTTGATCAATTTGAAAAAGATAGATCTAATCTAGATTCTAGAGTAATTGAAAGATAAAAGACATCTGAGCATATCATAAAGTTCAACTACTGACTTTATTCTATTAGAACATAATCTAGATCTATGTGAATGTGTCACATCAATCACAGAGAGGGGTTGATGGTGAGAAATATTGTACGATTGCTGGTACATTGACTAGGTCTAGATCTGTCTAAAATTCTGAATCTAGATCTATCTAGAGCTAGATTAGATCTAGAGCTAGATTAGATCTATAGTAAATCTATTTCTAGATCAAGTTTCACTTCATCACCTGAGACTTGATGATAACGACCAGTCAAAGTGTCCACCGCATTCCATCCAAGCTCATTGTTAGTTGTCGATAGTTGTCATAGGTAATCCTATTTTTTCCAGCAATTTTGCGGTTGGTTTTGGTTCAGCTAAACCAAAGAACAAGGAATACACTAATACACTGATTATTGACGACTGACGACGATTCGGCAGATGCGTCCTCATTGCTCATTAGGCAAGCTCTAAATTGGGTCACACTCACAGTGTGTACGGTTAGTACTGTGTAGCCACCACGTGATAAGTTTATCTTATCAACAATAGGCCTTTTGGCTGTACACAGAATATTATTTATCAGAGTACATTCTGAGCAGAGAAATGTGGTACCGGTATGGCCATGGTGACAAAGATCAAGAGCGCTACCTAACAACATATTACAAGAAGAAAAAAGAAGAGTAGTATTTGTACCTAAATAGTCTTAAAAATGTTACATGTAATAACATACACAAGGTTGTACTTGGATACAGGTACAAGACGTAAACTCATGGCCGAAACATATTCCAGCACAACAGTAAGCATTGCATTCAATCAAAGTAATATGAAGCCATCTGTCTAACCATTCGTCTATCTATCTATCCATCTAGATTTCTCTCTCTCTCTCTCTCTCTCTCTCTCTCTCTATATATATATATATATATATATATATATATATATATATATATATATATATATATATATATATATATATATATATATATATATATATTATTTTCATCAATATATCTGTATATCTATATATCTATCGATCTTTCTATCTATTTATATA
>JAXRKP010000664.1:50000-72500 GCA_037039925.1 Doris montereyensis | reverse complement strand
CTTTGCAACCAGTGTACTGCCTGTATTTTCCATAATGCTACCTAGATAATAGAAATCGATCTTGCTTGAACACATGAGAAATAAGAAGCGTTAAAACGTGTTTTTACAGAGATTTGATTTCGACGATAAAACAAAAAGTATTACAGATTCTTATTAAAAAAAACGTGTTATACGTTGTAAAGGATCTTTTAATAAGTCATTGGAAAAAATGAATAAGCTTATTTACTGACACATGGCCGACTCGCAAAGCTTACATAGTTTTTTAAAGGAGAATCAAATATACTATTTGATACATACATCAGCTATCACTATCACAAGCTTTTGTGTATCAAGGAATGTTTGAAAGTTCCTAAATTAAACAGGCACATTTGACAAAACAAGGCCGAAAATTGTTCGATATTGTCATCACCCAATACCTTTCAAACCCATAAAAATGTACCAAAAATACATTTTCGTAACTTTCCTTCAAGGAAGCGATGTATAATATTATGTTGATTTGCAAGCGAATGTATAAAAGTGAATATCGTTTATTTTGGCCCAAACCTCCAATTTCATAGGTAGCTCTTACTCTTACTCTTAGGGTCTAGCGAATCAATTGGATTCTGATCTTACACACAATGATCATTAAACCTCCACGCTGTGTTTATAAAGTAGAAATAACAACCAAGATCCGCTTAATGTACTTCTTATTAAGTACGCACTATTATAAGTATAGTAGTAGTAGTAATAGCAGAATTAGTAGAAATTGTAGTAGTAGTAGTAATAATAGTAGTAGTAGTAGTAGTAGTAGTAGTAGTAGTAGTAGTAGTAGTAGTAGTAGTAGTAGCAGTAGTAGTAGTAGTAGCAGTAGTAGTAGTAATAGTAGTAGTAGTAGTAGTAGTAGAAGTAGTAGCGGTGGTGGTAGTAGTAGTAGTAGTAGTAGTAGTAGTAGCAGCAGTAGTAGTAGTAGTAGTAGTAGTAGTAGTAGTAGTAGTAGTAGTAGTAGTAAGAATAGTAGTAGTAGTAGTAGTAGAAGTAGTAGCGGTGGTAGTAGTAGTAGTAGTAGTAGTAGTAGTAGTAGTAGTAGTAGTAGTAGTAGTAGTAGTAGTAGTAGTAGTAGTAGAAGAGTAGTAGTACAAGAAGTAGTAGTAGCGGTAGCAGTGTATTATTGTCATTGCTAAACTGATCATTCTTGCACGCGTGTAATCACAAAAGTGGCACAGCAAATCACTAAACTTGTAATTGTTGATGGTCGTTCAATAAGCTCGAAGATGAACATAAGTATCAGTAAGCTTTTGATCACACTTTCAACTACGTGTGTGGGAACAATGCAAGTGAGATGTGATACTTGATACACGTCCTGCATTCAAACGTTCAACGGTTACACTTCAATTATGATATCATTCACTTGTTAAACAAACGTAATATCAATGTCACATTAGTCACTACAGATTGTATTGCTTGTAAGACAAAGGAGATCAGATAAAAGAAAGAAACAAGGTAAATCATGGTAGTCATGGAGCTCTTTACACAGAGACAGACACGCAGATCGATGATATATGTATATATATATATATATATATATATATATATATAGAGAGAGAGAGAGAGAGAGAGAGAGAGAGAGAGAGAGAGAGAGAGAGAGAGAGAGAGAGAGAGAGAGAGAGAGAGAGAGAGAGAGAGAGAGAGAGAGAGGGAGGGAGAGAGAGAGAGAGAGAGAGAGAGAGAGAGAGAGAGAGAGAGAGAGAGAGAGAGAGAGAGAGAGAGAGAGAGAGAGAGAGAGAGAGAGAGAGAGAGAGAGAGAGAGAGAGAGAGAGAGAGAGAGAGAGAGAGAGAGAGACAGAGACAGAGACAGAGACAGAGACAGAGACAGAGACAGAGATACAGACAGACAGACAGACAGACAGAAAGGCAGACAAACGGTCTGGCAGACATACGAATAAAGAGGCAGATTATAATCATCTCCTGGATAGGACGCTAGTGTGACTTAGGTTTTTACTCCAAAGCTAGGGTTTGTACCCATTTGCATCTGGTTCGAGGGGGAAATGCGTGTTAAGTCTTCCCCAAGGAACGCAACGTCGGACCGGATTCGAATTAGTTTGGCAGCCTAACCACTCGGCCACCGACGCCACTAATGCATAAAAAGACATGCAAAGCAAATAGAAAGTTGGAAATGTATTAGTCCGTGGCTATTAGCGGTAAACATTAAGCCAAAAGGAAGTGACATTAAATTATTAATAGCCTATGAAACAAGCGAAGACGCCACCAAAGAAGAAAAAATATATCTTTGAAAACAATTTAGACACTATTCGCCAGCAGTTAAATCTGAACCCCAGACATCTTTCCTTTTATTAGGGAGGGTGGTGGGGGGGAGGCAAGACATCGACCTCTCAGCCCAAAGGTCGTGGGTTCAAACCCCGCAAATTGGATCAACACACATCCAGTCCCATCGGAGACGGACGATAAAAAAGAAAGTCCTTGTGCAGTTCAAAACACTCTGTGCACGTTAAAGATCATTTGGCTGTTTACAGGCAGTCCGGGCAAAATTAAACATCCCATTAAAAAAATCCGATATCACGTTAGTTGTGGACGTAGGTAAATCAAATTAAATCAAATCAATTCCCTGAAAGGGGTAGTTGTGGTGACTTCCGAAAGCGACAATTGTCGTTGGTAATGAGGTGATAAAAAATTACCAAAATGTATATGTTCTTGGTATTAACAAAGAAACAAAGGAAATGAATTTAAAAGGATGTAATAAAAGCTTAAACAACAATTTAAAGTAAAACGGGATTTTCTTTTGAACATCAAATGCATAGATCTATGTGACACGGCGAACCATTACCAACACAAAAAAAAGAATAGGATGGAAAACGAAACCAGTTTTGTGTATGTCGGATTCTTTCTCATATAAATCTTGCACAACGTTTAGATAATTGAAAATCAAACATATACCCTAAGTCCTATCGGCACAAATATGTTATAACAATATTTTTAAAAGGAAAGAAAATGGTTACAACAGGTCGATATCATAAAAACTTTTAACAATTTTATGATTAAAAAAAAAAAGAGGTCTGTGTGAATGAGATGACTTTTAATAATGAGACTTTATACACACAAACATACACACACACACACACATACACACACACACACACACACACACACACATAGACTATTTCAAGCGGGACCCTAGTTGACACAAATTAATTGTCTGTGCCATGACTATTTTTTAATTGACACTGTTCTTGTTTTTCTTTTGGGGCATTTCAAAGTCATAATAATAATAGCTGTCTTTGCTACGTTCACAAATGATTATAATTTTTGGAACATGCGTTGAAAACAATCATTCACACCACATGCTGGAAATAAAGAGCTTTAAAAAAGAAGATTACTCAAATAATTTTGATGGGTATTTTAGTTATTCATTGATTTGTGTTGTTCGTTTGTTTGCGGTTAGAACTCTCTGATACTGAACACATATGACAACATAATAGATCAAATGAAATAAGAAAGAAAAACATTATAAATTTCATGCAAAGAAAGCTATATATTTTCCTATTGTAGACAATATGAAGAGAATATTCAACATTGTTAAACATTCATTGATGATTCATGAATAGAACTAGTATAATTATTGATGAACTTATTTGATTGAACGTTAAAAAAATATTGCACTCGTTTTTGCTGTGAGTGTTTTTTTGGGTTTTTTCCCCTTCAAGGCCCTTAAGGTCTATAGAACCGGAGCTTATCCCGATTTCTATAGCGTGAAGCGGAACAGGGAACAATGATCACCTCCTGGCCAGGACGCTAGTCTGACGCATTTTTACTCCCAAGTTAGTACTTGTACCCATTTGCACCTGGACAGAGGGATGGGGGCGGGGGAGATGCGTGTTAAGTGTCTTTCAAAGAAACAAAACTTGGCTTTGCTAGGATTCGAACTCGGGACCTCATGATCGGGACCTAAAATTCGGCCACCGACGCTGCTTTTTTTCCTCTGAGATAGTTATATTTTAAATGATAGCGGAAAAAACCCAATCTTTGTGCGAATAGTGAGCAAGAGAATCGGTATGCAAAATCCTGGCATTGAAAGGATGTAAAATAAGCAAACAACAGTGAGCCAACTCAAATTCTTTTCAAAAGTTCATAACAGGCAAAATGCAACAAGTAAAAAAAAATGCTGGACATTATTCGATTGCTTTAGAGCAAGCAAGCACGTGCTTTTATAAAAGTTATACAAACTGTTTGCAACATCAATCAAGGTGAAATTAAATGTCTTTCAAAGATGTCTCCTGTATACAACTTAATGGTTATTCTTTAAATGTTATTATTATTATTATTACATTTTTGGATAACTTTTTTCTCATTTCTTGTACTCGAAGAATTTGACGGGTTTTTTCTCATTACATCCGGATGGTGAATATATATATCTGGGTTCCTTTCATTCAATCAACCATTTATACATCTTTCTCTCTCTTACAATCCTCTCTATCTTAATTCTTTAAATGCAATACTTTGGTACTATTTGTATTTAGTTCCATCTATTACCTTTCTCTCTTCTCTCTCTCTCTCTCTATCTCTCTACTTTCTCTCTCTCTCTCTCTCTCTCTTTTCTCTATCTTCTTATTCCTATCTCTCTCCTGATTGTTTTCCCCCTCCACAATATCATCAATCCAGCGACAACATCAACAAGATCATCTCTCTGATTTAATTGCTCTGGACTCTCTCTCTCTCTCTACATACCCTCTGCTCTCTTCTACCCAGACGTCATGAAGAGCAAGTCGAATATCTCTCTCTCTGTCTCTCTCTCTCTCTCTCTCTCTCTCTCTCTCTCTCTCTCTCTCTCTCTCTCCCTCTCCCCCTCTCTTCTCTCTCTCTCTCTCTCTCTCTCTCTCTCTCTCTCTCTCTCTCTCTCTCTCTCTCTCTCTCTCTCTCTCTCTCTCTCCTCTCTGCCTCTCTCTCTCTCTTCTCTTCTTCTCTCTCTTCTCTCTCTCTCTCTCTCTCTCTCTCTCTCTCTCTCTCTCTCTCTCTCTCTCTCTCTCTCTCTCTCTCTCTCTCTCTCTCTCTCTCTCTCTCTCTCTCTCTCTCTCTCTCTCTCTCTCTCTCTCTCTCTCTCTCTCTCTCTCTCTCTCTCTCTCTCTCTCTCTCTCTCTCTCTCTCTCTCCTCTCTCTCTCTCTCTCTCTGCTCTCTCTCTCTCTCTCTCTCTCTCTCTCTCTCTCTCTCTCTCTCTCTCTGTCTCTCCCTCCTCTCTCTCTCTCCTCTTCTCTTCTCTCTCTCTCCTCCTCCCTCCCTCCCTCCCTCCCTCCTTCCCTCCCCCTCCCTCCCTCCCTCCCTCCCTCCCTCCCTCCCTCCCTCCCTCCCTCCCTCCTCCTCCCTCCCTTCCCTCCCTCCCTCCCTCCCTCCCTCCCTCCTCCCTCCCTCCCTCCCTCCCTCCCTCTCCTCCCTCCCTCCTCCTCCCTATATTTATTTATCTGTCCCTCCATCTCCCTCCCTCGACTCCCTCTATATTCTCTCCCTCCCTTTTATTTTATTGCGATACACATATTTATAAAAAATTTATCACATGTAGGATAAATGATAATGATACTAATACTAGCCAATAAAAGGCAATCTGAAAAGATCATTTATAATTGATCGACCATGTGTCCACAGGTACTTCTTTTGAGAATTCTTTCGAAAAAGGATAATTCTGAACCTTCTTCTTTCAATCATTTCACAAATTTCAATCATGAGGGACCAGATTGACGACAGCAACACGAGCGTGTTCTGGTTCTGAACAAAATCAGCAGTTAGGGTGAATACATCATACCTCATCACAGGGAAAATAAGTCACGATTAAACCCGTTATTTGGCTTGAAAACTTTGAAAACGAGGACTAGATAGATTCAATTGCTTGAAAATTTGTAATGTGATTGATATGATGATAACCTAATTGATAACGGATTTAAAAAAATAAATCTGAAAATGATAATTTATTGCACAACATAATATGTTGACAAAAGATCATTTATAATGATCGACCATGTAATACAGGTACATGTATTGAGAATATCACGAAAGGGATAATATGGATATAGAACACGAGCGTGTTCTGGTTCTGAACAAAATCAGCAGTTAGGGAAGTGAATAGCATCATACCTCATCAAGGGAAGATAAGTCACGATTGTGTCAGCTTTGATCAACAATGTGAAGTGGGAAGCAAATGGAAAAGATTTAAAATAAATCTCTGATGATGCAAACATGGAAAAGATTTATACATCTCCGATAACGCAAAGTGATGAAAAGTAAGTGGAATAGATTGCATACATCTCCGATAACGCAAAGTGGAAAAGTAAGTGGAATAGATTTATACATCTCCGATAACGCAAAATGAAAAAGCAAATGGAAAAGATTTATACATCTCTGATAACGCAAAGCGGAAAAGTAAGTGGAATAGATTTATACATCTCCGATAACGCAAAGTGGAAAAGTAAGTGGAATAGATTTATACATCTCCGATAACGCAAAATGAAAAAGCAGGTGGAATAGATTTATACATCTCCGATAACGCAAAGTGGAAAGTAAGTGGAATAGATTTATACATCTCCGATAACGTAAAGTGGAAAAGATACCTATTGTTGATATTAACAAAGAACAAAAAGGAAATTAATTTAAATGGATGTTATAAAAGCGTTAACAATAATTTGAAGTAAAATGATTTTCTTTGAATATCATAATACTTATGTAACACAGTGAACCATTTAAAATAAAAGAATGTGATGGAAAAACAAAACCTGATTTTTGTGTGCCAGATTTTTTTCGACTATAAGTCCTGACCAATGTTTAGATTTAGATATCGAGAATTAAACATCCACAAACATCATTCCAACCTCTAAAAGAACCTATCTGCACAAATACGTTATAAAATTTATTTATTTTTAAAGAAAAAGACATGGTTACAACAGGTAAAAAATCATGAAAACTGTTGACAATCTTATGAATTTTTGAAAAGAAGACAGTGTGAATGAGATGACTTTTAATATGATATACTTTATACACACGCATGCACACACACATACACACACACACACTCACACATCACTTCAAGCGGGACCCTAGTTGACAATAATTAATTATCTATGTGATGGCTTTTTATGTCACTGTTTCTGCTTTTCTGTTCGGGCATTTCACATTACTTTCTAAGACACGATGATCATTAGCTCTGAGTACAATAGAGTAAGCATCATGCATGTAAAAAAATAAACAAGATGTAGATCTAAAAAGAAACACGTTGTAAACACATACAAACATGAATAAAAAGGGATAAGGGGGTTAGCTCATTATTTCACCCCTTCACCTTGTCTCCACTCCACACATTCACATTGAGTACATAAAGTTAAAATAGCTGTCTTTAAAATATCCAAGGAATTCAATGTCACTAGCCGTTTGACCGTGGTTGTTTATCCATACCAACTATTATGATTACTATCCTACTATTAAACCCTTTAAAAAAAGATAAATTCATCAGGTTTTTCAGTGGATGGTTGCTGTAATGTCAAGTATAAACTGGATCAGCCCAATTTCCATTTTAACTGTTGATGCTTGAATCCAGCATTAAATGTGACTGGTCATCTAACATCTGTTTACCCTGTTGAGAGACACAATATCATATGTAAAAATTGCATTTTAATCAATTATCTATTGAACTAAAAACCAACCCCACTTCAATATGCTTTACAAATATGTTATAGAAACGCGGTGTTTTTTGTTTATTTGTTCAGACTTAATGCTTACAAAAGCAAATCTACAAGCTGAAAAAGACTTGATGAAAAGTAATATTCCTTTACGTCAGAAACTGCCTAGATCTAGATCTAGTTGTTGATTGAGTGTTTAGTTGCCCCTCAGAATGCTGTGAAACCGTATACGTTTATGTTTAAAACTCTGATTTAGCATAATATGTGAGAGTAATTTTGAAATCATGTGGAAAAACAATGTAAAAACTACAAAGTTTGTCAAAGCTAACTGATGAGGATAATTGTGTTTTTTAAAAATCTTATCCATATAATAAATCATATACTTTTCAAACCATCTTCTACTTTCGTAGCTAATTCTATAAAAATTGGCTTTTGACTTCATGACTGTCGAAGTGATAACTTTGATTGTCTTCATAAAGATTCAATATATTCCTGATTATTTACTCGGAGAAGAAGAATACACAGATGGAAATGTAAAGGCAAAAAGGAACAAGATAGAACAAGACTGAGAAAAATTTCAGGCTGTAACAAAAAGCAGTTGAGATAGTATTATTATTTTGATAGTGCCTATTGAATCCAGCATCAACAATGTTTGTTAACTAAGAATTTTGTAAACTATTCAACAGGTACAAATAAAATTCGTTCGCTAAATATCTTTTTTTGATGAAAGCATCTACTTAATAATGGGAAGAAAAAGTAAGTTGAATTTGAATAGATTATAATGAAAGAAGCTTTTGTACAAACCTTTCTATTATAATAAAAATGAGCAAAATGCCCGCAATTAAAATAAAAAGTACTTACAAAACAATGTTATTCTCAGATATGGCAAAGCATCAAGGACAGCTTGTATCAATCACGGAACAAAGCAGTGTTCTCAGAATCCAAGGTGACAACCTATCAGGGTAATAACAACAACAACAACAACAAAATGACATTATGCTCGTATTGTGCAATAACAGGACAAATATAATTTATCAATTGTTTATTACATCAGACATTCTATGATTTTATGAAAATTTTGTGGAATTAATTGTGAAAGCACACTTTAAACTTGATGATTTGTTTTTGGCGGTCATTATGATGTTACATTGCAAAATACGTATCCGAGTTATTTATGTTTGCTTTTTAAACTCCCCTCCTCCCAGAACCCATCTAGGTAGATCTAGCCTAATAATTATAAAGTTAAGGAATCGCACATAAAATGCCGATTTTTGTCCTCCATATATCCAAAAAGTACGATTAAATTTATTTACCCCGTCTAGCCACAAAATGGGTAGATAGGAAAGTTGAAGGTTCTCGAAGTCCCTGTTTGAAAGATAAAGAGAAAAGCAGCATCTATAGAAGAAGTATAGTCCAGATGGATTTTTATTTCACACACTTATGTTGTTACAAGAGACATACAAATGAAGGAATGTTGAGAGAGAGAGAGAGAGAGAGAGAGAGAGAGAGAGAGAGAGAGAGAGAGAGAGAGAGAGAGAGAGAGAGAGAGAGAGAGAGAGAGAGAGAGAGAGAGAGAGAGGGAGAGAAAGGGAGGGGGAGGGAGAGGGGAGAGGGAGGGAGAGAGAGGGAGGGAGGAGAGAGAGCGAGAAAGAGAGAGAGAGAGAAAGAGAGAGAGAAAGAGAGAGAGAGAGAGAGAGGGAGAGAGAGAGGGAGAGAGGGAGGGAGGGAGAGGAGAGAGAGAGGAGGAGAGGGAGAGAGATGGAGGAGGGAGAGAGAGAGAGAGAGGGAGAGAGAGAGAGAGAGAGAGAGAGAGAGAGAGAGAGAGAGAGAGAGAGAGATAGAGAGAGAGAGAGAGAGAGAGAGAGAGAGAGAGAGAGAGAGAGATTTACGAGCAGTTTAGACCATATTATGTGGGGAATAGGCTTATAGCCATTTTGAATTTATCAATACAATAATTTATATTCAACTTTCATATACAACACATTCAAACCATGATAATATTCATTTAAAGTTAGAGTTGACACAGAGGAGGATACCATTGTTTGCAAATCCACACATTAATATGATATCGGAGTAGTTCTGTTACGGAACCTTCATTTATTTTCTTAAAAAGCAAAATAATGCGGTTCTCGAATAAAACAATGATTGGAGACAAAATCTGTGGGAATATCATTAGATCTGTAGATACAAATTGACGAAGAAATGTATGTCAGTTTGCATACATTATGTAGGCCCAATGTCAAAGGAAAAACATTAGAATTTTTTTATTTGAATTTCCACAGGCTGTTGGACTTGCTTTCTTTACTTTATCTATTTGGACACATACAATACTTCTATAAATCAATATCCACAGTTTTAAATCAAAGGTGGTTTTACATATCTGGGGAGATTTCCTAGAGTCAGTTAGAGACAAAATCATTTGAGTTTGTCAGACAATTTATCTCCCAAAAGGAATTGTCAGTATTTTGGGTTTGAGAGTTTATATTGTCTACTTTTGTGTGTACTTTTGCCATTGTATTTTCTTATTGAAACTTGAAAATGTTGGAAAAAATGCGAGGACATATTTTCGCTTATTTTGAGCAGTAAACATGACATGATATTGGGCAACCAATAAATCTATTATCTATCTTGAGTAAAACGTATCATGTACATTGATTTATACAGATACACACACACACACACACACACACACACACACACACACAGAGAAACAACCAAAAAGCAAATTAAAAAAAACAACAAATTTATCATGTGAATACATAACCTTCTTGCTGGAGGTAACAATGTTAAAGACTGTGAATCTCTGTTTTGAAAATGAGATAATGAATCCAGATATCTCAATAGATCATGAAACACACTAAGCGCATCTTGCAGATCAATACTAGCAATAAGAAGAGTCAATGTTGTGATTATTTTCCAATACATTAAAGGCAGGAATACTCCTGATTCGCAAGACTATGATTTCACACGTATTTATCTCTAAAAAAGTTGAAGTAACAATAAAACATTAAACCGCAGTTTTTTACTCACGTAAAAGTTTTTAACTTGTCCATCCTGACATTCATTTGATATCGTTTTGCTGCATTAAGAGAAATTCCTGTCAGCTGTTAAATATAATACATACACATATTTATAAATATGTATCATAAATTATATCATAATATATATTTAATGATCATAAGGACACAAAATAGATAGAATGAGATGAGACATAGAAATACATAGAACGAACGAGAGAGAGAGAGAGAGAGAGAGAGAGAGAGAGAGAGAGAGAGAGAGAGAGAGAGAGAGAGAGAGAGAGAGAGAGAGAGAGAGAGAGAGAGAGAGAGAGAGAGAGAGAGAGAGAGAGAGAGAGAGAGAGAGAGGGGGGGTACGAGATAGAGAGATATATAGATAGATAGATAGATAGATAGATAGATAGATAGATAGATAGATAGATAGATAGATAGATAGATAGATAGATAGATAGATAGGGTATATATATATATATAATATATATATATATATATATATATATATATGTATATATATATATAGAGATAGATAGATAGAGAGAGAGAGAGAGAGAGAGAGAGAGAGAGAGAGAGAGAGAGAGAGAGAGAGAGAGAGAGAGAGAGAGAGAGAGAGAGAGAGAGAGAGAGAGAGAGAGAGAGAGAGAGACAGACAGAGAGAGAGAGAGAGAGGCAGATAAACAGACAGACAGACAAACAGATAGAGACATGCAGATACATACAGTTGAAACAGACATAGATAAAGACAGACAGACAGAGTCATACAGAGACAGGAGAGAGACACAGAAAGACAGAGCAAAACAGATTTACATATATTAATTTTTAATCGCACATTTAGACATTAGACATAATTTAACTCACTTATGCGGCAAGGCTGATACTTAATTGGAGTTAGTAAAGTCATCAATAATGAGAGTTTTGTAGATTTTGATTTGATTTGATTTTACCCATCCACAACTAAGGTGATCTCGAGGTTTTTGGTAGGATTTTCAATTTTGACCGAACTGCTCTGTAAACAGCCACGGATCTTTCACGTGCACAGAGTTGGATGATCTGCACGCGGGACCTCCTTTATATCGTCCGTCTCCGATGGAACTAGGTGTGGGCTCGAACCCACTACCTTTTGATTGAGCAGCCGACACCTTGACTCCTGTACTATCGAGTCCCCGAGTTTGTAGAAGTCACCGAGTAGCAGTGGGTGCTCTACATAGACCACTAAAGTGTAGTGAAAGGTGGATTTCAGTAGGGGGGGAAGGGGTATACTGGAGACTACAACTACTTATCAGTGTTTAGCTTGACTTTTTGTTCTCGCGCACATACCATAGAAGGCTTCCAATATTATTATGTTTGACAGAAAAGGAGTTTTTTTCATTTAACCCGGGATGTTGAAAAAATGACAATCCTCCAGTGAATAATATGAATCTCAACTCATTGAAAATGCAGCAATTGGATTGGCTCTGAGATGTGATAGAATACAAGTGCACAGAGAACATACGGTGAAATCCTTTGGTGACATCTCATGATGAAGGGATTTCTTTTGTATAGCCAACGAATTTAACTACATATGAAATATGAACAAAATGAGATTAATTTGTTGTTTTGCAAACGCGTTCTCAGATATAAGAGACATGCAGATCGAAGTTGTACAAGTACAATCTTGTCTGTCTCCCAAAAAGCTATACAGAGAAATGATGAGTATCAGAGTAAAGTAAACTTAAGTGTTAATATCAACAATATACATGTACCTAAATTTTGATATTTCACAATGCACCACTTTTTCTTTACCATACCAATTACTAACATAAACGTGGAGGGAATCCTTCAACGGGCGAAAAAAGGGATTATTTGGGATTTCCTCTCCACTGAAAAGAGGCTACTAGGCTGGATTATAAAATAGTAATAATAAAAGTTTGTTATAAATGAAAATTAGAGGAAAGAGATTTTTGTAGTTTCCTCCTTCATTTCTTATGCGTTTTTTAAATTATTTCCCCTGTCCTTCTTTCTTTATCAATTCTCATTTCTACCTTCTGGTGTATGGGTTCAGATGCCCGAGATGAACTTTCTCTAAGCTGCCCTGTACTGGCATTGTCTCTTTCCTTCCGTGAAAGTTAAATTTCTTCTTTTAATGCCTCTTTTATATCTTCTTCCCACTTTCAGCTGCTTTGTACTCTACTATATTCTCTACTGTTTAAAGTCCAGACTTCGCTGCCATACAGGAGAGTAAGACAATAAACTGTCTTGTAACTGCCATTTTGGATTTTGTTGACAATTCTTTTTTACCTTAAATGCCTTTCCTAAATGGTTATGTATTGTCATTGCTGCCTTTTGGATTCTCTGGCTGATTTCTTCTTCTTAACTTTCCTCTGAGTTAATTATTACTCCTAGGTAATTGTAGCTTTGAACTTGTTCTAAATTCTCCTGGCCAATTTAAGTTTTTGTGTTTTAGTCTCCTTAGTTACTAGCACTTCCATGCTTGTTGGCATATTGCATGTAGTAGTTTGTCTGCCTCTTCCTTGTTTTTTTAATTACTTCTGGATACATTTGATCTGCTCCTGGGGCCTTTCCTACTTTCACTTTCTTATAGCAGTTTGGACTTCTTCCATGGAGACGTCTACATCTTCAGCTGTCTCCTTTAAATTACTTGTTAATCTTATTAATTGATCTCTACTCCTTGTTTTATACGTTCTGGAGAGATTATGTAATTGTTGAAAATACTTTCTCCACGTTTCCATGATTTTGCTGTCTTCTTTCATTATTTATCCTTTGGCATTCTTAATTTATCGTATTGGGTATGCTTTGGTCTTTCTCGTGCTCTTCTTGCCCCAAGAATAGCTTTTGATTTCCTTGATAACTTTCTTAAAGTCTTTGTCAAAACACTTCCCATTGTGCTTCTTTTGCTGTCCTCACTTCCTCTTTGGCGATATCTCTTTTACTCACGTATTCTATCTTATCCTCTGGTCTCTCCACAGACCTCTTCAGTACAACTGAGGAGTATTTCTTTATTACATTGCCACTTTTCTTCTTTTGCTATCATTCAAGATCCATCTGCCTTTTCAGTATAAATCTTTTTATCCTAGATTGGTATATCTTCTTTACTATTGGTTTATTTAGTTCCTCTATTTTGAGTTTAGTAGCTTTCTTCTATTTTCTTTTTATGTTTGTTTTCTTCAGTCAGTAATCTCATTTTAGCAATCACAACTGTATGATCACTAAATATTTCTGTTCCTCTGTTCTGTTTACTTGCATCCAATATACTGTAAAAAAAGAGAGCTGTTAATATTATGTAGTCTATCATTGACTTTTCACATCTGTCTTTATTTACCCTTGTATATTTGTGGACATTTTTATTAGGAAAAAAGGTGTTGGCTATTTTCATGTTATTCTTTAGACAAACATATATTAGTCTCTCTTCATTTGGAGAAGTTGTTGTCTCTCCTTCTTTACCTATTACTCCTCCTGATATTTCTACATTGTTGCATACTCTACCGTTTAAATCTCCTAAAACCATTAGTTCCTGTTTTGTATTAAGATTCTCTGCAGCTCTTTGTAAATCGTTTTCGAAGGTATCTTTTCTTAATATTTACCTCTAATAGCCGTGGGCTTATAAATTCCCAACTTTTTAGTATCTTTTCATGCCTTCTATGTATTAGAAGGCCCACTCCTGTTCTAACTCTAACTTTGACACCTACTCCTGAGAAGATTAAAGTATGTTTTTGTGCTACATTTTCTATTCCTTGTCCTTTTTCTTTGTTTCTGGAATGGCCAAAATGTCTACTTTGAATTTGTTCATATTTCAACTAATTCTATCTGTCTTCCATTCATTGCCCTATTATTCCATGTTCCAAAAATCACAGTCCGCGTTCTTTTCCATGTTCGTCTTCGAAAAGTCAAGCCGGGTATATTTGTATTTATTTATCTGCATCAGTTCATTTTGGATAAGCAGGCGATTTTCCCACTGTATCCTAGGTAGGTGATGGGACTGCCACCTTGGCCCCCATCTAGGCCTTGTTATATTCTGTCAGGGTTAACTCCCTTAGCCTTTGGTTAGCCAAGACCAAACTGCAAGGCAGCAGGTTGCTTTTTTTCTGTCAGGTTAACTCCCTAGCCTTTGGTCACCTAATGCCAGCCTGCAAGGCAGCAGGTTGTTTTCTGTCATGGTTAACTCCCTTAGCCTTTGTCATCCAAGATCAACATGCAAGGCAACAGGGGACTCGTGTAGGGCGGGACCGTCTAATCCCCCATACAGGTGTTCACCTGTCCATTGCCCGCTTTTTATTTTCTCGTCAACATTAAAGTAAGTGAATAATTTTTATAGCTTATGTTATATTTTTCCTGAAATCAATACATAGAATAACAAACAATATTTCTTCCTTCAATAGTTTATCCGATATGTAGACTTAATCACGTCTTATAAATATACAGTAAGAAGTTTAGAATTATTGAGCAAATTTTTACATGTCCCAAACATAAAAAAATTGTCACTTCCTTGCGAATCGATACACAGGCAAAGGAACAAGAACAACAACAACAACAACAACAACAACAACAACAACAACAATAATGGTATAAATAATAATATAAATAAAAAAAATAATTAAAAAAGGGAAAGAGAATACACTTACAGCATGCACATCAAAGAACGGCTGGTGTTTTTCAGGATCAGGGCTCAACCCACGAACTCGGTCAATAATGATAATATTGACTTCCTCCGCAGAAATGTGGCATGGACACGTAAGCAGGGGCCCCTGGTGACATTTTGTAGAGACGTGAGTTTAACAACTTCCCATTTTAAATTCAGATTCGGCGAAAGTAAATTTGTAATAATGGAAAGCAATGCATGACAAACTACCACATTATACCATGTGTCCAGAAAAAAAAAAATAGAAATACTCCTGATTCTCCTTCGCTCAAGAGTATGGGACTTGCTTTCTTTCTTTCCTTGTCAGTTCCCATTCTACCTCCTGGTGTATGGGTTTGGAAATAAAAAAATCATTCTCCAGGCTGCCATATCCTGGCATTTTCTGTTTCTTTCCAAAAAAATTAAAATTTCTTCGCTTTAATGCTGTTTTAAAAATCTTCTTCCCACTTTCTCCAAAGTCTGCCTTTTGCTCTTTTACATTGTGTTTTAGCAATTTTTACTGATTTAGCTATTATTTTGTCATCCATTCTGTTTACATGCCCTAACTCTCTCAGTTGATCTATGTCTATCTTAGTGTTTATGCCATCTGCTTTGGTTTCATCTCTTACTGTTGTGTTTCTGATTTTGTCTCTTTTAGTTTTCCCTACTACTCTTCTTAGATATTTCATTTCAGCGGCTTGTACTCTACTGTACTCCTTACTGTCTAATGTCCAGGTTTCACTGCCGTAGAGGAAAGAAGGACAATAAACCGTGTTGTATACTGCCATTTTGGTTTTTGTTGACAATTTTTTTTACGTATAAATGCCTTTCCTAGATGGTTATTTATTGTCATTGCCTTTTCAATTCTTTGGATAACTTCTTCTCTTACTTTTCCTCCGTTAATCATTACTCCTAGGTAATTGTAGCTTTCAACTTGTTTTAAATTCTTCTGGCAAATTTAAGATTGTGTGTGTTATCTTCCTTAGTTACTAGCATTGTTTTGATTTTCTTTGCATTTACTCTCATGTCTCTCTTATTTAGTTCAGTACTCATCATGTTGATGTTCGACTGAAGATCACTTTCTGATTTTCCAAAAGGGAGTTAACAAGGCTCTGTTGGGGCCTCAAATTGCAGCCCCACCATCTACCTAGGGTGCAGTGGGTTAATCACCTGCTTATCCGAAACCAACTGATTCAGAGAAATAAATATGACTTGCTGTACATTATATTTTTTTAGCAGCAGGTGGAAATAACAGTTTGAAACCATATTAAACAGGTTTGAACCAACAGACGTTGATATCGTTCCTAGGGCAGTGCATGGCATCTTAATTGGAACACATACCTCTACATTGATATGGGCACAGAACACAATCAAAGTTATGAACAAAGAAAAGCACCAGATCTAAATGAATTGGCATAAAGCTGTCAAAACCAGAGGAATAGACACAACAAGAAGTGTGTCATATATATTATAGATGGTCTGGAAGAATGAATGCACACTAATCGAATGGAAAACAGAAATTATACTTAAACTTACCACACAGGTAGGAAGACCGCACTTATTGTAATAAATGTAAATGGATTATTCTTACTAAAATCACTAGTAAGAATTTCAATCTGAATCATATTTGAACATTTTAGGAAGCAGAATTCCGAAGGGTAACATTGTGCAGTACTCATATCTACACACAGAGACAAAGTTTAGAGCAACACATAGACTGGAATTCTTGAATGTACGTCAATCTCATTGATTTTTATAACGTTTTTGATATTATTGTACGTCAATCTCATTGATTTTATAACGTTTTTGATATTATGTTCGGACAATGATTTTGGATGATCTTAAGGCATTATGGGATCCCGTCTAATATAGTAAATCTCGTCAATTTACTATTGTCAAAAGTTGGGATCTTTTGCCTTCGTCGAAGTCGATGTTTACTGCCAAAGTTTTCACTTTCCTTAAAGTGCTTGTCAATCATAATTTACTGCCAGAAAAAGAAAGTAAGTTAGGCTGGCCAGTTGGCCACCACTGTATTATGTTTCCTCTCATTTCATCGAAACAAAAACTTTCTCTTTATTTACCAGATGTAAGGGTTGACACAATATGCACCGGATGGAATGCAATAACATCTCAGTTAGGGATCACAAAAAGCCTGATTAAGGGACTTGATTCCCGAAGCAAATCTGAAAATGGCACAACAAAGTGAAGAGCATCGATTTGTATTTCTCTTCACTTGTACCCTACTACCATGTTCACTCTAAAATCACTGCCTTAGATCGGTCTTGGCTGACCAAGGCTAAGGGAGTTCACCACCACCAAAACAAACTTCTGCCTTGCAGGCCGGTTTTGACTGACCGAAGGCTAAAGGGAGTTAACCCTGACAGCAAATAACAAGGCCTGGTACCACCTCAAGGTTAAGTAACCCCCATCTGTCTGGTAGGGTACAATGGCATAATCCCCTTCTTAATCCCGTGAACATAACTTATCAAATTTTGAAACTAAATATAATATAACTGGCTTTCTTTGAACAAAAAAAATGGAAACTGTCACGGACTGTGATTTTGGAACATGGAATGTTAGGGAAATAAATGGAAAGAGTTAAATTAGTTGAAGATTGGAAAATTTCAAAGTAGACATTTTGGTTATTACAGAAACAAAGAAAAAAGGATAAGGAATCTAAAATCTAGGACTAAATAATATTGTAATCTTCTCTAGGAGTAGATGTCAAAGATAGAGCTAGTCTTAGGAATAAGCCTCCTAGTGCATAAGAAAGCTGAAAAATGTGTAAGCCCATGGCTATTAGAGGTAAATATTAAACCAAAAGGAAGAAAATTAAATTATTAATAGCTTTTGGACCAAACGAAGACGCCACCAAAGAAGAAAAAGATACCTTCGAAAACGATTTACAAATAGCTGCAGAGAATCTTAAACACAAACAGGAACTAATGGTTTTAGGAGATTTAAAATGCTAGAATCTGACTCAACAATATAGAAACATCAGGGGGAGTAATAGCTAAAGAAGGAGAGACAACAACTTCTCAAATGGAGAGACACTAATAGATGTTTTCCTAAAAGAATAACATGAAAATTGCAATTTTTCCTCATAACGATATCCACAAATATATAACCTTCCACTGAAGACAGGTGTCAAACCCTCTCTGATAGACTACTCTAATAGTTAGCAGCTCCCTTTTTTCAGTCAATGGATGTCTAAGAGTAAAACAAAAATATTTAGCGATCATCACCTAGTGATTGCCAAAATGAGATTATTGACTGAAGAAAACAAACAGAAAAAGGAATAGAAGAAAGCTACTAAACTCAAAATAGAGGAACTAAATAGACCAATAGTAAAACAGATATACCAATCTAGGATAAACCCTTCTATCAGTGAAAGGCAGATGAATCTGAATGATAGCACAATAGAAGAAAAGTGGCAAATCTATAAAGAAACACTCCTCAGTTGTACTGAAGAGGTCTGTGGTAGGAAACAAATTAAAGGAGATAGGAAAAGAACAGCATGGTGGAATGAGAATGTCAAAACTAAGATCAAAGAAAAGAAAGGATGCCTGGAAGAAATACTTGCAAACAAAGAGACCAGAGGATAGGATAGATTACGTGAATAAAAGAACTATCGCCAAAGAGGAAGTTAGGAAAGCAAAAAACAGGAACAATGGGAAGAGTTTGGACAAAGACTTCAAGAAAGCTATCAAGGAAATCAAAAGCTGTTCTGGGAGGCAATGAAGAGCATGAGAAAGACCAAAGCATGCCCAATACGACAAATTAAGAATGCCAAAGGAGAAATAATGAAAGAACACAGCGAAATCATGGAAACATGGAGAAAGCATTTTCACCAATTACATAATCCCTCCAGAACGTATGAAACAAGGAGTAAAGATCAATTAGTAAGAGTAACAAGTAATCCAGATGAAGATGTATATATATCAATGGAAGAAATCCAAACAGCTATAAGAAAAGGGAAATTAGGAAAAGCCCCAGGAGCAGATCAAGTTTATCCAGAAATGATTAAAAACCAAGGAAGAGAGGCAGACAAACTACTACATGCAATATGCCAACAAGCATGGAAGTCCAAACAGGTGCCAGACGACTGGAAAAAGGGAACGGTAGTACCAATACATAAGAAAGGATCAACTATGGAATGCTCAAACTATAGAGGGATATCACTACTTAGCGTTCCAGGAAAAGTGTATGCCAGGATACTGGAAATGAGATTAAGGAGAAGAGTAGAGGATCAGATTGAAGAACATTAGAGTGGATTTAGACCAGGAAGAAGTGTACAAGATCACTTATTTACAATTAGACAAATAGAAAAATTCATTGAGAGAAACATTGACTTGACCTGTGTTTTATTGACTTAGAAAAGACATTTGACACTGTTTAGAGGTAACGAATCATGGCATTCTTTAAAAGAACACTATGTAGAGCAAAATTTGATAAAAGCCATTAAAAGTTTTTACAATAAACCAACATGTGCAGTGAGAGTAGCTGGAAACAGATCTGCAGAATTTGATATAGATATAGGGGTAAGACAGGTTGTGATCCTAAGTCCTCTGTTGTTTATCACATTTATGGATTCAGTCGCAAAGGCATCTTCAAAATGAAGAAAATGAATGTAGGCATGTGGAAGCTCAAACCAGTAAATGTATCAATGCTTTCATTTGCCGATGATTTAGTTCTGTTTGGAAAATCAGAAAGTGACCTTCAGTCAAATATCAACATTATGAATAATGAATTAAATAAAAGAGGAATGAAAGTAAATGCAAAGAAAACCAAAACAATGCTAGTAACTAGGGAAGCTAAAACACAAAATCTTGAATTAGGCAGGGAGAATTTAGAACAAGTTCAAAGCTACAATTACCTAGGAGTAATGATTAACTCAGAGGGAAAACTAAGAGAAGAAATCAGCCAGAGAATCAAAAAGGCAAGTGCAATATATAACCATCTAGAAAAGGCAATTGTAGGTAAACAAGAATTGTCAACAAAAACCGAAATGGCAGTATACAACACAGTTTATTTTCCTACTTTCCTCTATGGCAGTGAAACCTGGACCTTACAAGTAGAGAATACAGTAGAATACAGGCAGCTGAAATGAAATATCTAAGAAGAGTAGTAGGGAAAACTAAAAGAGACATTATCAGAAACACAACAATAAGAGATCAAACCAAAGCAGATGGCATAAAAACTAAGATAGAAATAAATCAATTGAGATCGTTTGGATATGTAGAATAGCTAAGTCAGTATACAGTACTAAAGCCCAAGGTAAAAGACCAAAAGGCAGACCTCGGAGAAAGTGGGAAGAAGATATAAAAAGGCATTGAAGAGTAGAAATTTAACATTTTTCGAAAGAAACAGAAAAATGCCAGGACAGCGCATCCTGGAGAAAGATTTTCCTTCTCTCTCTACCTGTCTGTCTGTCTGTCTGTCTCTGTCTCTCTCTCTCTCTCTCTCTCTCTCTCTCTCTCTCTCTCTCTCTCTCTCTCTCTCTCTCTCTCTCTCTCTCTCTCTCTGTCTCTCTCTCTCTCTCTCTCTCTCTCTCTCTCTCTCTCTCTCTCTCTCTCTCTCTCTCTCTCTCTCTCTCTCTCTCTCTCTCTCTCTCTCTCTCTCTCTCTCTCTCTCTCTCTCTCTCTCTCTCTCTCTCTCTCTCTCTCTCTCTCTCTCTCTCTCTCTCTCTCTCTCTCTCTCTCTCTCTCTCTCTCTCTCTCTCTCTCTCTCTTTGTCTCTCTCACTCTCTCTCTCTATTTCTCTCTCTCTCTCTCTCTCTCTCTCTCTCTCTCTCTCTCTCTCTCTCTCTCTCTCTCTCTCTCTCTCTCTCTCTCTCTCTCTCTCTCTCTCTCTCTCTCTCTCTCTCTCTCTCTTCTCTCTCTCTCTCTCTCTCTCTCTCTCTCTTCTCTCTCTATATATATATATATATATATATATATATATATATATATATATATATATATATATATATATATATATATATATATATATATATGTATATATCACTCACTCCCTTCACTGTCTTCCTCTTCACATACTCATATTTTACTTTTCGTACGTGTCCAATCGCCTTACTACTATGGCGTCGAACCAATGTTAGAAATTACCGGAAATTTTAACTGTACAAATGACGCAGCCAATCGAAATCGTCTTTTACTCTGGCCTACTGCCATTTCCATGCAGCCACTCCCACTTCTTACTGCACTCTTCATCCCATTTAGTTTTATTTACACACAATGCAAATACAACACATTTCATTTTAAATAGTTGGAAAAGTTAGTTGACTACATTTTCTTCATTCATTTTTAGATTTGTTCATAACATCTCACCCTAGACTGTCTTACTTTGCTATTGGCTTTCGTCTTTTTTCTCTCACTCTACTCTATGGTTTGTTTGTTTGGTTTTTTTCCCGCTCAGATTGGTAGCTTATATCAAACTTCAGCAGATAAACAGCTATTCGACCATTGCAGATTTGTTATCTACTGCCATTTCAATCAAATTCTATTATATATCTTTGTTTTTTCACTCTGCCTATCTCTCTCTCTCTCTCTCTCTCTCTCTCTCTCTCTCTCTCTCTCTCTCTCTCTCTCTCTCTCTCTCTCTCTCTCTCTCTCTCTCTCTCTCTCTCTCTCTCTCTCTCTCTCTCTCTCTCTCTCTCTCTCTCTCTCTCTCTCTCTCTCTCTCTCTCTCTCTCTCTCTCTCTCTCTCTCTCTCTCTCTCTCTCTCTCTTGATTTTTTTTGTTTTTATTTCTTTATTATTTTTGGGGTTTTTTGTTGTTTTTTGTTCGTTTGTTTGTTCTTGTTTTGTTGTTGTTGTTTCTTTTGGGTTTTTCTCTCTTCTCAGTGGGATATATAGTTGAGTACGGCTCTGTACTGAAACAATGCTTTCTGTGCACTATGTCTCTGGGTAATTTTAGAGTGCCGGCATCAAGCATCATCTACATATTGTAGGTTGGAGAAGCTGGGCTGGCACCTTACCTCACGAGTGCTTGTGCTTTCAAAATGGCACATATGTTGCGTTTTCATATATTGCCACAAAATTGTATTTGGTCTCAATATGTACCATAGTTTTTGTTTTGTTTTTGTTTGTTTTTGTTTTGTTTTTGTTTTTTTGCAAAACAAATCAAGACATCTAAAGATAACCATACATACTTCTAATAGTTCTTATTAAATTTTCCTCACCTCTCCTCTCCCCCCAACACATGCTGCATAATTTAATAA